>PDGT01000002.1:4225332-4310846 GCA_003671415.1 Megathymus violae
TGTATTTATGTAATAGCTATAAAATGGAACTTTAAAATTTACAATTCGTCAACAGAACTTCTATACTAATATACACCTCTTATTGTTACCAAATATGTAAAATTTATTTCTCTGCATAAAACGTCATCTTTAGATAACAGGCCAACGAACAACCGAAAAAAAAAAGTTTTAACTACTTTATTTATTTATTTAAACTTTATTATACGTAATACAATATGGTATAAAAGGTGGATTTAGTGCTAAAAGTATTTATTCTCTACCAGTCAACCTTTGAGCTAAGCAGATATCAGTGATGGCGGCATTAAAGGACTTCATCGATGACTAAGGCTTGCGTCTTTCCATATATACTATTTATAGGACAGATTATTTGATGTACAGACTCTATTGTTAGTAGATATATGTATATTAATGATCCAAACGAACTGTCAAATGACAATGACCATCTGTCAGAGTACAATCAAGAGTATCTTTCAAATTTGGTATTGTAGTACTTGTTGCACAACTAAGCCGTACGACCACAGATTAGATTAAAGTACTAAGAATTGGTACTATTCGCTTGCTGTTTTGATACGAGTTGTGGTAACGTTACACTCGACGCCGCGACAGTTTGAAGCGTATTTGCGGTAAATATGTAAGTTTGTTCTTTAAAAATACAATAATTTAATGTGTGTATTGTGTTAAAACATGTCGTTGGTAGTTGTTTATGAATGTCAAGGTATATATATATATATATAGTAGGTATTTCCTATTCGAGATTTATCAACTAGCCCATTGTCAGACTTGGGGCCTGGTGGATGGAAGGTTTTCTCCTGTCAAATAGTATTGAAGAGATTAAATTTGTCTAGCTGTATTTTATTGAATCACGGAAGACATTTAATACCAGTCCTACGTGATACTGTGGGGTCAAGGCCCTGCATCGACAGTTATCAAAGCATTTGCAATTGCACTGAGGTGACTGAACCGTGATAGCGAGCTTAATGATTGTGTTGTTTATGAGTTGTAAAATTCATTGCGTTATCTATAGGTATATCCTTGATGCATCCTCTGGTACTTGATGCGTCCTACGCATAGGTAAGTGTCTTAGACGTGACTAGCAATGTAAG
Source organism: Megathymus violae (assembly GCA_003671415.1). Taxonomy (NCBI): domain Eukaryota; kingdom Metazoa; phylum Arthropoda; class Insecta; order Lepidoptera; family Hesperiidae; genus Megathymus; species Megathymus violae. The sequence goes on from PDGT01000002.1 coordinate 4,226,436, forward strand.
TCCAGGATAGATGCTAAAAATTAGTTTAGAGGCCCCTTGCTTAATAATTAAAAATATATTGACATCGTTCTTGCACACAGTTGCTTTGATTCATATGCCATGACGGTTCCAATTTATTTGGACAGAATGTGTGTCATATTAAACAATTTTTGTATGGTTTTAAAGCCCACAAAAAATGGGATAGATGCCTTCAGTATGCAATAGTTGATTAATCGTAAAGTTGTTTAAAATAATAGATGCTACTTCATATAAAACAAGCAATTTTAAAATAATCCATCATTTATAAATAATTCACTAAATAATCACTATTATGAATATATTTAATAATTAAATTTCCGAATATATATATGCCTTTTTATTTAAATGCAAAATATAAAAATATCTATAAATTAACGCATTACTCTATGTTGCTTAAACAGTAGATACCTAATGAGAGGTGCTAATTTAAGAAAAAGGGGCAATAAAAACTACATAGTAATTTAAAAATAAATTATTAGTAAAACCACGTGCCGTCTTCCATCCATCATCCAGTACAATTTATCACTATAATATTTCACACAGTGACCTCGAAATTGTGGCACTTATCCTACTTCGGTACATACCCTGGAATAAATTTCCCCAGACTTTAAACAATTTTTCCCTTAACCACGCTTACTGTAAACTTTTTTTTCACTGGTTGTACGAGAGTTTAAAATTGCTTCCGCCCCTTCTTATCTCTGAAACTACCGAAAAATATTTTTTTTCAGCACCAGGCTTATTTATTATCATAGCGTCCATATGTTATTGGTGCTAAAAAAATGTTATAAGTAGGTATATAAAATAAAAATCCAAACTGAAAAAACAACCAACAGTGTAAACATATAACCTTATTTAATAAAACCTCCCTCTGCTTAATAGTTGGCTAATGCCAAAATACACAACCTTCTCGGAATTAGAAAAAAGAACTAGTCTATGGTCATAACTCTACGCGCCCCAATTCAGACCAATCAAGTGCCGTTGGGAGTAATAAAAACGATACATTTGATAAAAAACTCAGGTAGTTGTAGTATGGGTAGGTGTAGAATAGATAAAATTCACAGTTTATAAGATAGGGCCAGGTTATAAGATCCATGCGTACCTATGTATGAATGAATGTATGAATTGTGTCCCAAAAAAATATTTATGAAACTGGTATTTAACTGATACCTTTTTACTTTAAGGTACAATATTATTTTTAGTAATGTTTTATCGGTGGGTACCAGTATGTACTTAAATAAATAATTAATTAATCTTTGAGTTTGGAGCAGTTTTAATTATTAACGATTGTTGTGGGGTTCAGATATATTATCATCTTATTTTTTAAATTATATTGAGCGCTGGCATAAAACGTAGATACATTTGGAAAAGAAAATAAATATCTCGAAATTGTTTTTCATGATATTTAATCTCGTGAAACCCAACAGGTTTAAAATTATGTAACTGTCAAATTGGTGTTATAGATATTCGTGTTGCAAATAATTTATTAAAAGTGTACTTTGGCTGCATAGGCTAACTAACCACACCTGTAATGATCATGTTGGAAAATCACTGTCATTGTCTAATTTCACAGAATTAATATTATTTCGATAATTATATATTACACACAAATAATCTGAATGATAAATTTGAAGAATGACACATTGGAACTATGGCTGAAAAGCCTTGACAAATTTGAAGAACATTCTTAAAATACTTTAGTAGGTACTCTCGTGGGATTACTAGTTTATAATGCTGTACTTCTTGAAACTCGCACATGGTAATCGTTTCAAGATGATAACGAAATACAAAAAGCCTCAAACAGAACTATTCGATTTTCTAGCAGATTGCCGATTTGTTACTTCATCGTAATGTATGCTGTAAAATTGTATTGAAGTTCAACAGTGAAAGCTGATATTGATCCAATAGATAGATAAATATGCAATCGCCTAAAAATACCTAAAGATGTGAGAAGTGAAGCATTCATTGTCGCATCGAAATCATATTATTTAAAACAAAGCAAATATTGAATTTCATGTAAAACTAAGACAATAAAGAAAGTTCTTAAATCATTCAATTTATCTCGGTAGAATCCTTGACTATGCAAGCACAAAACATCCCTGAAACGAAAATTTAACTTGTACAAACATTTCTAATACCAACAACACATATTGTATCAAAAATGATTCTACAACCATAACTCAGTAGACAAAAAAAAAGCTCTTAAACTTAACAAACATGAAACTAACCAACCGAGTGTGAGAAAAAAACTATGAAAATAGACCAATAGTGGTCTATGATAGTATAGGATGCAGCGATGCGTCAGTAGGCGACCAATGATGTGCGCGCGCGACGCCCTTTGCATCACAGAGCGGCAACGCCGCAGGCCCTTAGGGTTTCAGTTCTACGTAGAAAGCTACCGATTCAATATAAGAATTTTGTCGCGTTTACTAGACGAGGGACAGATTAGGTAAATATTACAGTTCGTTGTTTGGTCTACAATCATTTAAATGAACATTTATAAGGTAAATTAAACAGTATCTTTGTTTAAATACGTATCCCTGGAACTTTTTTAAATGACAATTTATTTATTTTTTCTTTTCATGTGTATAAATTATCCCACATGGGTTTAATTTATTTAGATTGATTTTTTTTGATTTACTATTAGAGAGTGAAATATATTTCCTTTTGCGCCTAACGAGGTAACGAGGTTTAGTCGAGGTAAAGTTTTATAAATCCCAAAATCAACTAGGTTAATTATAACAATAAACCATTTTATATTTTTGAAATTTCAAAATTGAGACAAATTAGTCTGTTAGTCAGCACTTGGCCCGCGTACAAAATACGGCCTTAAACCTGAGAGAAGACCCGAACCCTGTGATGGGACAATGCGGATTGTACCTATTGATGATGATGAAGTGTTTACAAATATTTACCTAATTGTTTGTTTTCTTGCAATGTTAACATAGTATAATGTTGAAGACGTATTTACTATATATTACACACTACACTCTCATACGCACTAACCACAACCAATATTTTGTCTCAACAGTGTGCTGGGTGTGTCCTGTCAAGATGTTAAAAAATACGCATTATAAGAAACAGAAAAATGTTTACTTAGCCTATTAATTAAATAAATTTATTGACCGCAAATTTTATTTAGAATATGTACCTCCTACCTATCTCCTTCTTATTAATGGCGGGTCACAGGGCGGCCAAATGCACACTTTACAGACGAATGGAAAACTCGTCATTCACTTAACTTTGACCACAGAATAAATTATAGTACAAGTAGCTGAAATTATAAAGATGATAAAGGTAAAAATAAATATAAGTGGGCGGGGGCGGCATTTTTCAATTTTTGCCCTGCCTAAAAAAAAAATTGAAAATCCGGGACTGCGTCACAATATAGGTACAATGTACATTTGCGTCTTGTGGTGATTGAATTACAGTTATAGCACGTAAGAAAAAAAATATTTAGTGTTGACTATACAATCATATACATGTTAAATATGTTACAATTAACATAATAATTTACAGTAGTCTTTATTACATTCCCTATCATTCGGACATACAAACCTCGTGTTTTTATTATTATTTATCGAACTTGACGACAGTTTTATTACTTTTCTACTATTAGTACTACTACCATTTCACGGTTTTAGTGAATTTTATAGCAAAATAAACCCCTTCAAAACACTCGTTTAATGTTAAAATAGCAGGTAGTAGTTCCGCGGCAGTATGTCATCGACAATCATATTCATAGCGGAAGCCACCACTATGCTTTGTCCACCACAAATACCTCATTCAACTGACATTAACTTAATTTCCTTTTGAATCTTTTAATAGGTAAACGAATTAAGGTAACGAACGGTGTAAGTGTCTGACTTTATTCTTCAATAAGTTGTTGCATGAAGAAGTAATCCCACAAGATTGGTGCACTAGTTCGCTAGTGCCCATCTTCAAGAATAAAGGGGATGTACAGGATTGCAACAACTACAGAGGGATAAAGCTCATGTCACATAGTATGAAAGTGTGGGAAAAGGTGATAGAGAAAAGATTGCGAGAAGAGAGTGAGATTACCCAAAATCAGTTTGGCTTTATGCCAGGTCGAAGGACAATGGATGCCACCTTTGCACTATGCCAATTGTGCGAGAAGTACAGACGTGTTTATAAGAACCTACACATGGTGTTCATTGATCTTGAGAAAGCGTATGATAGGGTGCCTCGGGAATTATTGTGGTGGGCCATGAAGAAGAAAGGTGTGCCTGGGAAGTATGTGGAGTTAATTCGTGCAATGTACAGGCAAGCTTGTACATATGTCCGATCGTCTGCTGGCAACTCCAACCAGTTCAATGTGGCAGTAGGCTTGCACCAAGGATCGACTTTGAGTCCTTACCTCTTCCTGTTGATAATGGATGCTCTGACGTCGGACATACAGGAGGAGGTACCCTGGTGCATGCTATTTGCTGACGACATTGTTCTAGTTGGAGAAGATGGACCTGAGATCCAGAGCAGGTTGGAGGATTGGCAACAGAAACTGGGGAATGTTGGCCTGAAAATCAGGAGAACCAAAACAGAGTACATGTTCTGCGATTTCGGTGGTCTCTCCAGTCCTGAAGCCATAGCGCTCGACAGTGCGCTTCTTCCAGTTTGCTCCGACCTTCAGTATCTCGGTTCACTCGTACAATGTAATGGCGAAATAGATAAGACAGTTACGCACAGATTTAATCTAGGATGGATGAAATGGCGGCAGATTACGGGGACAATTTGCGACCCCCGTATTCCCCTTAAACTTAAGGGGAAGATCTACAAGACCATGGTCAGACCTACTGTCTTGTACGGATCAGAATGTTGGGCCACAAAAGGAATGAATGAAAGACAACTGCATGCAGCTGAGATGAGAATGTTAAGAGGGATGTGTGGTATAACGCGAATGGATAGAGTAAAGAATGAGTACATAAAAGGAAGTCTGAAAGTGGCACCGGTAACCGAAAAGCTACGCGGAAACCGGCTGTCATGGTATGTTCATCTTATGCGGAGGAATAAAGAGCATGTTGTAAGGAAGGTATTAAGTATGGCCGTAGATGGCTATAAAGGTAGAGGAAGGCCAAAGAAGCGATGGATGGATTGTGTGAAGGATGATATGGCTAGAATGGAAGTTACTAGAGAGATGATGGCTGATAGAGAAGTATGGAAGAAAAATATATGCTGCGCCGACCACAAATATAATTGGGATAGGGGCAGGAGGATGATCATGATGATGATTGCAAAACTAAAACAAACGCGAAACAATTAATTTGAATTTTTTGGTTTTAAATTAAAAACGACCATTATTTTACATTTTTAGTTTTTTAAACATATATCAATAATAAATTAAAAGGCTTTTATATTACGTTATGTGGCATTAAATGTTCTATAATTTAGTCTTTATTTCATAAAGCTAGGTGAGGTACTTTTGAATATATTGAAGACTTTCTTACCTACCTATTACTTTGCGGTCCAGTTTACATACTCGTAGAGTGCGAATTTGTTGAGTGTATGTTTATACCGAGGGTAGTTTTTCTATTATTTAAAAATTGTTCAAAAAAATTTCATTTGCTGAAAATTTAAATCACATTGTCTGTGTTATCACTGAAAATTCTAATCACTGAGCTATTAAGAAATTTTATTTTAGAACTAAGTACATTGAAATATTTTAAAACGCATGATAAAAGTAGTGAAACTTTTGTTTTTATTACCTTAATATATATTCATCTTGAAGTAAAAATTATTGATGCAACCTTATTCAGTAAATAAATTTATTTAGATTTTGATGTAAAGATATTTAATGTTTAATACAGAAAAAAAGATTTAAAAGCTTGCAATAAGATCGACCTTAAATATCTATCTATATGTTTAGTAGTTAAACGAAAATTTTTAATAAGTATATGAAACCGATAAACAAGCTACTGAAATTTTTCGGTCCAATCAGAAACGTAGTTCCAATATTACATTAACGGTGTTTGTGTAACTTCCAACAGCAAATGACAGAGTTAATAAACATTTACTCTTAATAACAATTCAGGAATAAAATATAAGAAATCTTTATTGTACACCAAAAAATCAGTAGCTTAGAAGAAATAATCAGATAGAAAGGCGATATACTAATGGTGGTCTTATCACAGAAAGTAATCTCTTCCAGACATACCTTTTGATAGAAGGCAAGAAGTGTAGGGGAAAGTCCCCTTATGACGGACACTTAAGGTTTTTAGGAAAAATAAAAAAACTATTTTGAAAAGTATATCTTTATTTACGCCTTGGATTAGTCAAGAAACTTCAAAACTATAACAAAGAAACAAAAATGCAACTTTTGTATAAACATAATGAAAAACAACAATTAAAATATGGTGAACATAAACACAGTTTCTGCAAGTGGCACCTAGTATCGGACAGATTTCATTTCGCACCCCTAGCGTCGGAAAGTTTTAAAATATTTGACATCGATCATATATATAGGCGTCTAGACATTCTGGAATGTCAGCACAGGCTTGATGAGCCCATCCATGGCAGCCGGAGCACTGTCTGTATTTAGTCTTCGTTGTTGTCCTCTAAGTACATCAAGCAAGTAATTTTTTTCTATGTGAGATGATTCAGTTAATGGCTGCTCTCTCATAGCTTTCTCTTCATCTTTGGTTTTGGTCTTTACTTTTTTGACTTGTTTGCCCGTCTTAACAATTTCTACTTTGATTAGGCATTTTTGCTTTGTTCCCCTTCCTCTTCTATTACAATTTTTAAGATTGGTTTTTATTCTTTTCCTGCTTTGTATTATTTTTATTCAACAGCAATTTTCTATGGGAATAATGTTAAAATCTACCGATCTTTGTTGGCAACGTTACTTCTTCCCTACGGTTTAATGCTGATATTATATAGAGATATTTACTCTGAGAGCAGAGTAAATTATTTAATTAAAACCTTAGTAATCCTAGTTTATATACTTGTTCGTCCCATTTTCGCTTCTTTTTTTATTTTCCACTTCAATTTTATTCCATTGCTCTACCCTCTTATAAATCATTTAACAATTATTATAAAAAGTATAAATACTGACAAGAAAAGAAACATGTTCACTGTCTGACGTTAAGAGACTACTTTGTGTCCGGTACTAGGGGACAAAGGCTTGACAGAGTTAAACATTCCATATCAAAACTATTTTGGAAATCCTCAAAAACTTTTATAGATTATGAGCAACAATGGAACACTATTTTTATTCAAAATAACCAAACAACTGATCATAAACAATAAGCTGTAACACTCACTTGAATATTATGTGATGCAGTGTCTTTTCGTCAGAAACAGCAAACAACTGCACTATCTGTTGTCACGTGTTTCACTGGCAAACCGTGTCTCGTGACTTGGTATTGCCACATTCTCCTGCATCCCTTTCACCCGTTTTTGAATCGCTCGCGTTATGATTTGCCGCAATAATACGAGTGTCCGGCACTAGGTGCCGTCCGGCGTTAGGGGACTTCCCCCTAATAGTAGAATTGGCGATGTTTTCGTTCTAATAGAAGTCTTAATAGTAATTTATAATAGAAGCATAATAAAAAACTATTGGAAGAAACTTTTACTAGCCAACCTTCTGAATCCAGCCAATAGCCAATGTCTTCCTTAAGTCGTCAGTTAACGAACTCATGACTAAGTGGTATTTTTCGAGGATCTTCCCGCCACCGGTTATCGGTCCTACGAACTTCGTTGCCAGTCCATTGGCACGTAAGTTAGCTTGTTCAAGCTAAACTAAAAAATGTTATTGACCTTTGATTGTCTACAGATTTCATCGATTCGATCATATAGAGAAATATAGAGCATAGCTCTGTCCGAAGTACTCGGCGCAGCTTTGATCTCGACATTTATTTCTACTACAATTAATAGTTAAACACATCTAAATACATAACCCTTGACAAATCGAATCAAGTCAAGGTACTTACATATAAATTAACACAAAATAACTTAACGTCCCGTTGGAATGCTATGACATTTAATGTTATGTGTAACATTAATTTATTTTTAGAAATAGCTTCCAAGCAAGCCTTTATGCAGATGCGACCTATTGGCGAGACGATCACGTCATCGTGTCGTTGACGTCACGTGTTATGTAAGCGGACATATTTCAAACTAAGATCGGCAGAATGTACTAAATATTTAAATAATTAGTTCCAAAAATGTATTCAGTATAATTATTATTAATTATTGAGAAAATAAGATAATTCTGATAAAGTGCGATCTTCATATGCATATCACAAAAAACTCATCTTTAAAAAAGAAAATACTGAAACTCTGTTAAGTATTGTCAGCTGGTACAGCCTATTTATCCGTGACCACGACTCAAACAACTGGGTAGAATTATCGACGTGCAATATACTCACATATATTTAATACCTATATACATAATATATCGGAATTTATATTAATTTGAAAACAAATATTATTGAAAATATGGGAACTTTGGAAGTGTCGAAAAATATTTCGTGTTCTAAGAAAATAAAACTTACAGAGTTTAAATTTAATTTAAATTGAATAGTTACTGAACAACAGACTTACGGGCTTAATATCTAAGTATATTAATATAATTAAAAGAGAGTGAGAATCTGTTGATTAAAAATGAGAATCTGTGAGTTTGTGTATGTAATACAGAGATTTCTGTAAAACCACAACCTTTGTTTTACCATTTGTAACGTACGTTATTCTCGGTGGACATAGGTTACATGGTAAAAATCTCTTTATCTGAATGCGGTAATCTCAAAAACTACAATAAAATAATAATGAGGATTTTATTATTGTTTGTGAACGTAAAAATCAAGTTTCCCAAAGTGAGGCAAAGGTGGCTTCTTAGTAAATAAATAAAACTACGAGTTATAAAATGCGTAGGTACAATCAACATTGAAACTTAAGTTGAAAATATCAAAAAATTATAGATAATTTCATAAACTTATTATTCGTCGTTTGTCAATCGTTACATCACGAACATTTAACGTAACGTCATTAATTTACTATCAAGTTTTCTTAGACTTAATATTTTTACGGGACTCGAGAGAATAAACTGAACAGCACAAACTATACGAGACTGCGAGCCGTAGCAGTTGTTCAAATCTTGAGTGAACCTTCCGTCTTCGTAATGACCAATAAATTTAACATACAATATTTTTGCAGTAATGGACACATTTAGATAAAATAACCTATTCCATTCAATCAGTAATTTTGTTTTATTAAATATTTTAATTTGAATAAAGAGTAGACTATAATAAATTTTATTCATTAATTTAATACAGAGCGTAATATAAAAATGTTTCTTTTTTGGACGGAATTTGATTTTCAGATTTACGTCGTTCATATGCACATGTAACAACAAAAGCATCAAAAAAGCACGTAAGAACATTTCACTGTTGCTTTTAGAGTGAGGATGTTAGAACCAAGCAGGTAAAAAAAATTAACGTGAAGACAACCGTTGGCAACGGCTGAATGATACAGAGCCCACTGGCGCGAAACAGGAAGGCTGCCATATCCTCAACTGTTGTTTGGCAGGATGTACCACGATCAGAAGAGCTTGGCTTGGACTTAAAGATATGCAGAACCCTTTATATCTAAATGTCAATGTATTCGGTCAATAGGTATATAGCCTTTAAATTTTCCGCCAAATTGCGACAAAATTAATGATTAAAATTAAGTGATTCACATATACAGGAAATATGTTGGTAATTTATTGACAACATAAAATAATATTGAACATTTTTTACTTTTATTTTTATTATTTAAACATTATTAATTTACTGTAAATAGTGAGTCCTTTAAAAATATATACTTTATTTCATTTTGATTTTAAATACTTTGACGAGATATCACTGCTTTTTCTTCATTTTCTATAACAATGTCCCTGTGCAAAATTTGAAGTCTCATCGAGAACAGTTTAAAAGCATTTACAAAATTTCAGGTAAACTAAAAAAATGAGTCTTATAATTAATTGACGATATTTTCATCTTATTTTCATTGAGATGAAAACAACAGAAAACATGTTTTCACTGGCATTTATTTCACATTCAAAACAGGTGTTACAAGCAATTTTCTGCCACTCCAACACACACAACAACTCCATTACGTCAATAAAATAAGACCGAATGCCAGTTTCACAACCAGTGGTTTTCATTAAGAAATAAAATTTAGAATAAAATCAAATCTTAATACAACACCTTGGCTTTATTGACTGATCCATCAACGTTCTGTCGGCTGTCTGAAGCTTCAAATTTAGGCGTTGGTACATTTTATGATTCATTCACTGAGGCAGAATTCTTTCGAAATTCTGCTCTTATGAACATAAATAGGGGATGTAAGTTTATATGCAAGTTAATTATTTTGTTAGACCTTTTGTTGATTACTTAGTATAATACTCTGCATAAAAAATACTAAACAGAGATTGAGTTACAATGGATGAAAGTCACTTTACACTTTTGTAGTATAAAAGTTATTCTTAAGTATTCAAATTGTTGGTACATTTTTATGTCTGATACATATCAAATAAACATTATTATTGAAAATTTTGCCATTAGGATTAAAGATAGAGAATAAACTTTGTATAAAAGTTATTATTTTTGGAAATAATGTCAAGAGATTTAGTATTTGATCGTTTATTTAACATAAATAAACATAATCTGTTGCTGAAAAATATATTCATCTATATTCTGTACTTCCCAAAACGTTATCTTTTAAAGTTTGTCGTATAGATTTTCCTGTAAACTATGAATGAGGTCAATGAAGAAGGAAATCGTCAATTTTTTCGGAATGAAAAATGCCATAGTCCTAATAACCCACAATATAAGCTATATCAAATTCCATTTAAATTTCTCCAGTATCGTCGTGATACGTGTTCGGCTAGAAACACCAGAAATCTTCCGATGTACTTCAATAGCTACTATGTAACGATAACAACTAGAACAAAAATATTAGTCACTGAAATTCACCCATCTACTTGAAGTTGCTTAACTCGGCCGACTTCAGTATCTAGCAGTCATCACGTAGCTAAATAAATTATTCACCGACTATCGAGTATTGAAATAGCCTATACATATGTATTCGGTGAGTCACACTTCATGACCTGTTTCCAGCCATAATCTATTCCACCTGACGTATGTAATCACTCCTATTACACAGGAGTTAGAGTAATTTTTCATTTAACACAAATATCGAGTTATAGAGGTACCGTATGACAATTTGATCCTTAATTTTTGAACTCTATACTAAGGCAATAAGAGCGCTATTTGATCAACGCTTGTTTCGCAAATTCCAGACGAATTACATTTTTTTTCAGAAGATAATATTGACACTTTAATTGTATCCTTTTTTATAGAGAGAGGGCAGTGACTTCTCAAAAGTTACCTTTTACGTTCCCACTTAAATTATGACAGGTATAAGGCGTACATAGATGAAATCCGGGATCTCAATCCTAAGAAGAGTAAAACAATTTATATTGAATTCCAACATCAGTCACACATCTAATCCAACGGTCTGAGATATCCGTTATCAATTTGATTGTGTCAGGGTCAAGTTCCAAGCCATCCTCTGTGGCTCGTGGAATACTTTGCTGTAACTACACTAAACTTTACGACACCCAGTATAATAAACGCACTAGAATTTCTTGTGTCGCAGGTGGCATCGATATGCATAAATTAAGACATTGAATTCCATCATTTATATGTCCGATAAATGTCTGCTGAAGCGGGTAGTTGAACTCGGGATCTTTCGCTGTGCAGAAAAGGCGTTAGGGAGTCGTCGAGGTAATCCAAAATATACTTTTACACACAATGGCACAACTTCTTATCTTCCTGGCTAGAATCAAAGGTACATATTATGCAAGGCTATGAAGCTCCTGGTCTTGTAAATGTGGAACTGAGCACATACATACCCATAGCAAATTAATACAGATTACAAAATGTATATTTTAATTTCACGCAATCATCACCACCACAAAATATGACATTTTCTTTCTGTCACTTAAATATTTGCTTCACTTCAAATTTAAAAATACGTTAATTTATATATTTTTTAACCATTTGTTCCTAATAAGTTAATTATTTAATAATATTTTTGAAACCTGTACTTCATACATAATTTTAAATAATTATTTAGAACGTAAAATTTTCGAGACGAAAATGACGAGAAATCAATAAAGAAAATGAAAGAATGACGAAAATAAAAAAATACCCAATAATATACTGACTACTTGAATAAAATTATGACGACCTCGTCCATAATTATTGCACTTAATATACATAAAGAGCTTGAACGGTTATATACTATACCTATCAAATAAAATCTAAAATTTAATAATTGCTACATGCAATGATTATTTTTCATATTTAAATCAATGTTTAAACTTAGAACTTGTCTAATTGGTGACATACCATGATTTTGTATATCAATATGCGACCAACGAGCAGACAGGCTACGTGACGGTAAATTATCACCACCACTCCAGGGAATCAACAACGCGCTGACTACCAAAATGGAAGCGGGTACACCGCGTATTACTAGCTTTCAGTCGCTGCTATTGGAACATATTAAAACCATTTCTCGATTCATACAAAAATCTATATCTATCAACATTCATCCTTGAGTATATGCCAACTTCCACTGCTTGAGTTTCCTTCTGAATAGCGGACATAGCAACCGCACGCCGGGTCGTCCCTCCTGTTAAATTAACCATGATATTAAGAATTTTCGGAAGGTCTCGTTGCGAAATTGGTAGTGCTTTGATCTGTATGATTGTTTAATTAACCACCATATATACTCTTTAACTTTGAACAGAAATTATTATCCTTGGGAGGTTCTTGCTATTCTTCTCGTGCTACCTACTGCTCGAAACAATATAGCGACAACGAGATTCACTTCCGAAAATTACTTATGCAAACTTATTTTAAATAAAAAATTACAATTATCAGTTACATTGTGTTTGCTGATTGTTGAGTACTTACATAATACAATTTTTATATTTTAAGTACTCGGATAATGATACCGGCTGATAAGCGTGAAAAAAGTATATTCTTGTGTCCTATTACATAACGTGCCGCTAATGACAAGATATTCTTTTACAATAGTAACACGCGTCACGCGACCTTGAGACGCGTGTGTGGCCGGATGCGGAAGATACGCGACCTGTGGCAACACGGCCTCCGTTATCCTTCACCACACGTGTTTGAGGTTTGCAGCGATCAATCTAAACGAAAAATGGTGATAGCGATTATTATTTACGTTACAGAAATGGACATCGAGCGCTTGAGACAAGGGGCTTGAGTAAAATTGAAACGTTACTTTTTAACCATTTTAAGGTTTGGAATTGTTATTGTATTATGATGACAGGGATTTACTATTGCATCTGTGACTTGTACATATTAAAAATTTACCTGTAACGGATTTTGAGATAGTATGCAATAGAACGAACAAGAAATAAATCAAGCTTGTGCAACTAAAAATATTTTAAACAAAAATCGTAATATTACGTTATATTGTTACTACGTTATATTGTTAGCATTGTTACTACGTTATATTGTTATTACGTTATATTGTTAGCATAACATATACGTATTGTTATAGCGATCATAGCATATGCGTGGGCAAAATTTGAAATAATTTGGAAATCAGGAAATAGATGAAAACAGATGATTACGAGATCAAATAGGTACAGGAAATGCAATACTATATTATTTACAATATTGTAATTTTATATTTTTAAGTTTATATAATTTACAATTCCTTAATTATTTATTTCTGATTCAGTGGGCATAAACCATTTCCCGTGACTAAAAGTATCCTAAATATAATTTACAATTAATACTATTACAATAATTACTTTACCTATGAAATTGGAGATTTTGTAATCAACAGTTTCAGATTTAATTATCTGTGGATTGGCGCGCAATTCGAAATTGAAACAAATTTTATTCGAAATCCGTGTTATTTTAATTTCAAATTCAGTCATTTGTTTTTAGATAGTGTTGTGTAATTGTGTTTTTTTGGCGCCATGGATAAACTGAAAATTCGTACAATTTTCGAGTACGAATTACTTTTTGGAAATACAGCTGCGCAAACAACACGAAACACACGAATACAGTGCTGGCATAAATGCGGTCCATTATTGGGTCAATTGTTTTAAATCTGAAAATTTTGAGTTGAAGAAGGAGCTTCACGGTCGGCCGGTAACCATTGCCGACAAAGACGAATTGAAGGCGATAGTGGAAGCGGATCCAACTCAATCTACGGCTGACCTTGCTGTGTGCTTTCGAGTTGGTTTCAAAATAACATTGAAGCACTTGCGTAGAATCGGAAAGATAAAAAATCTAGATAAATGGATGCCACACGAACTAAGCGACCAACAGCAAGACTTGCGCATCGAAATATGCATAGCACTACTGAATCGGCATAGAAATGAGAGAATTCTAAATCGAAATGTTACCTGCGATGAAAAGTGGATCTTGTACGAGAACCGTAAGCGTTCGTCTCAGTGGGTGGTGGTGTAACCAGCACCTAATCAGTGCGTTAAAAAAAGATTACTCGTAGGAAGATGATGGTGCTCTTCTGGTGGACCAGTGCTGGACTTATACATTACAGCTTCTTACCGAATGCCACAACAGTGACGTCAGATGTCGATTGCCAAGAATTGCAAACCATGATGGAGAAACTCGTAATTCAACAACCAAGACTGGTTAATCGCTCTTCCCCATTGCTTCTCCACAACAACGCGCGAGCTTACACTTCACGACAGACCATCGCAAAGCTACAAGAGTAACAGCTTCAAACTCTCCATCACATGCCGTACTCCAGGACCTTGACCCAACAGATTTGTACTTTTCTCAAAATTTAGACAATTTTTCAAGTGGGAAAAAGTTCAACACCCGATATGTACTACAAAACGCTTTCACTGTGTTCATCGCCTCCTGTTTGGCAGGCTTCTACAGTAAAGGGATAAATGAACTGCCATCAAAATGTCAAAATTGTATAGACAATTCAGGCCAGTACTTTGATTAGCTAAAATAAAAAAAATACCAAAATTTTTATATTTTGAAACTTTCATACAAATCTCCAATTTCGCAATAACGAACAACTTATAATATAAGTGAACTGTATCTGTGCAGTGGTTTCCACCTAATACGTGTGCAGCCAAAATGAAAATCCATTAAAATATTTTAGAAATCTTTACTGATAAAAGAGCCTATATAGGCACATAAAACATTTGAGGTACGAATTCGGGGCACGTTCCACTATGCAGGATAATTGCCTGACCAGACCAAGATCAGTGAGGACATTATGTGTGGAGGAACGAACAGACGGGTGGTGATAAGTGATCATCGCCACTCATGACCACCAGCAACAACAGAAACATCACCGACCCGATGCCGATAAAGTAAGAAGATTATACCGCTTAACTGGCTCTCAAGCCCTTTGAAATTAAAAATATATTTCACGGTACAGTCTTAAAAAGAGTTTAGAAGGAACCTTATTTCTTTTTGTAATGCAAAATGCTTAAATCTAGAAAGTGATATTAAGTTTTTGTTACGTCTATATCTTAATTTCTATTTCAAACAAAGGATATTGTCTTCCTTAGGGTTTGTTAAATAAAAATTTAATAAAACACATATTGACCCTTATCAGCTTTCCAATTTAAACAAGACTGTACTTTTTAAATACAGTTCTAAATATAATTGTCATAGGACTGTGGTCCTTTTTGAATTTGGATTAAGATAATTATTGTCTGCATTAGCCACTCGTGTCAAGTGGCTTGACACAACCTTTGACAGTATTTCCGTTAACTATTATCAAATATAAACAAACAGACAACAACAATTATTAACAACAACAACAACAACAAAATACTCTTTATTCTACACCAAAAAGTAGTATATAGAAAGTTTAGATACAATATTTTAGGTATAACAGGAGGCCTTATCACTTAATTACCGATCTATTCCAGACAACCTATTGAGCTGATAAAGTAGATGGAGTAATGAGATAGTGTAGGGGTGCACAATTATGAAAAATAGTTATATTTGTGTACTTGTCGGATTGTAACTGGTAACGGGTTCCAAAATCGCACAGCCACTGTGGTGAAGGATTGACCGTAGAAAGATGAAGACCTTGATAGGACTAAGAGAGAAAGATTATCATTAGAGCGTAGATAACGATCACGATGAGAAATAGATTCGAATTGAAATTGTTGTTTTAAGTATTCCGATGTGTTTGGATTAAACAGGACGCAGTATAAAGCAGAGAGAATATGACTATTCCGGCGAAGACGGATTAGGAGCCACTTGAGCTTAGATCGATACTCAGAGATATGGTTAAATTTCCGAATACCAAATATGAATCGAATAATAATATTTTGGGGACGCTCAAGTTTGTTCAGTTGCTCCTGTGTTAGATCTAAGTAGCAAACATCGGCATAGTGAAGGATTAGAAGAAGTAAAGATAAGGAAAGCGTAATCTTAGTCGCAACAAGTAAAAGATTGCGTAGTCTACGGAAAGATCCCATTGTAAAAACAATTTTTTACTGACCTCATTAATTTGAGGAGCCCACCTATCCATAAATAGCCCGCGATTTTAGACTTTATCGGCAAAGGGCACTTGAACACCATCAAATATTATTTGTGGTAGATCACAGTAGGTAACTAATCTAACACCATAATCTCGAGCTTCGTATAGTAATAGCCTGGATCTTCTGAGGGTTTACCATCACCACCATTCTGAAATACAAGTCAGGTCATTATTCAAGGTATTTATAATTTTGGGTAGAACATCAATGGGGTTCTGGCAATAAATTTGAATATCATCTGCATAAAGGTGGTAGAGAGAAGATCAATTGAGACCAATCGAATTGTTATAGAGTGAAAACAGAAGAGTAGTAACCAGGATGAGTAACCATCAAGAATCCGAATACGTTGCCAGCGCCCATACAAGTAACTATGAAACCAGTCACAGACACTCGGATCTATGTTAATAGAGCGCATTATAGCAAGAAAAATATCAAAATCTACAGTGGTATTAACTATTTTTTATACACAAACATTTTAAAAATTTTATTACCTCCTGCGCTTAAATTACACCAAACGTAATTTTCAAAACGTATAATCAGTAAAACATTATTTAATTCCTCAACAGTATACGATCGAACTGGCAACGTCGCATAAAAATATCAAATAGTCTCCGTTGTGGGGATCCGTCGCCCTCTCTTTCCACCGTATGCATGTGTCTCTGTCTAATTATCTATTCCTCTCGAACCTGTTAAATGTGGGTGTATCGTTTCGTTTTTTTTTTGTTTAATCATTCTGTCATGTCAAAGGATTATAGGGTGTAGGCATAGTTTTTTTTAGCGTGTGTAGGATAGATATTTGTTTTTAAATTGTGGCTGAAAATAGTGTTGGTTTGTTGATACCAAAGCAATTACCTGACATGAAGTCTTATTTAGAACTGTATTCCCTGGGAATTCATATCAATTTGGGGTGTAATATCCTCTGAGTCATTCCTCCACTGACACAACGGATGCATAATTATGCATTAGATCACTTCATTTGCAGATCATGAGACTGTACTATAGGATTAGGATAAAGCTATCCTGGAAGTTAATAATGAAATGTTTTAACATTGCGGTTGCGACGTTGAAAAGCCGGTAAAAATTCTGATTCCGTTCGTTTAAATTGGTTTCAAGCAAATTTGTCTCACGAGGTCGCTCTTATTAAGTAAAACACATTTTTTTAAGTATATTGACCTAAATAATTTCTATTGATCTTCTTCCCAGTAATACATTCTTGTTAGAACAGTCGTGGCCATCATGTTGATATGTTTGGGGCTGGTGTCACTCGGTTCAGGATGTCTCGCCATTTCTCCCTCTGTTGGCCATTATTCTGGTCATTTTGCTTGCCATTGGTCTACACTTACTGTAATAAAAAAGTTTGGCCGATACCTTTAATTTAACTGACTATAATATTTTTAAAAGAAGATGAAAAGGCAGAAACAACATGTGAAGCGGACAGAGAACTTTGTTCCTTACCTTATTCTCATTTTGTGGCTGACAAACGCATCAGTGATATCTTTGGTCTTGTTGATGTCAATGGGCGACGGTGACCACTTACCATCGGGTGGCTCGTCTGCTCGTTTGACGGATATTACCATAACAAAAAGAGAAAATTACAAAGGAATTTTTTTTTTTGAATTTGAAGTATTAAACTAATTATATATATATTAATAATATAAGTATTAAACTAATACTATCCGTGTACATAAATAGCTACTTCCTTATCTTACCTTAGCCTTACCTTGTCGCTGGAACCAATAACATTTATTTAACAAAAATACCAATTAAACATTACTATTTTACACTAGTAAACTGAGCTCGCTTCGCTTTGGAACATTTTCCGGGAACAGATGCATTCACGGGTTGACACGTATCCTATAAGTTACATAATATATTATCCTATACCTATAATTTAAGTTACAAAAAGTAATATGCGGAATTATTCAGATAGTATTATGCGGAACCACGGCATCTATGGGAAAAAATCTTTCACCGATTATTAGATACTACACATTAAGTGTAGGTATATAATAATAAATTGTTGAACTCGAACGAAGTCGGAACAGGCCGCTATTGTCTTATAAAGCCAGCGATGATTTAGTGGACAGGAGATGAGTTTAGATCTCACGCACACCTCAAATTTGGCAAATTATTGTAAATGAATTATCACTTGCTTCCTGTAAACCTAAGGGTTTTCATACTGGAAGACGTATGAAGTTTACCAATCAGCTTTCTATCAGCGTAGTGGACAGTGGCTTTTACTTGTCTTATTGTGGGACAAAACCTGATTCCAGCGGTGGGAAAGTTATAATTTACAAATGTGTTATCGTTATAAGTATATTTATCCTAATTTATCTTTTCAGATGCTGGTCTGCAGTAGGAGCTTAGGTATGTTACTTACGACACTTATGCACACGTACCTTATAACACTTTTAAACAAGAAACCAGCTCTAGCCATATGAGACCAATATATCACAGTACATTTAAAACTGAAACATAAATATTTGAATTAGTTAAGAATATGTGACTCTTTCAACAATACAGTTACAGTAAAAAATTTACTCCGGTTGGCATCGTATAGGCACATCAAATTTGTTCAAAGTAATGTTAAGATATTAAACATCATTTGGTTTGGAGCAATAAACCCATCGAGTGAAAATCTGCATACCATACGGTTCTGCATAATAATCTCAAAGGTGTGTGGATTTTTAAACCCGCATGTATGGTGATGGTCTTTCTCTGTCTTTCTTTTTATGTGAATATTATATATGTGAACACTTTTGGGAAGAAATTCTTTTAATTACACTAAAAACTGCATCAAAATTTATTACACAGCTTAAACGCAGAAATAGACATACAGTTAGCAGATTCTTTTATTACTATTTATTGACAAAAGTCAATGTAAAGTTCACTGCATAGGTTTGATTATATTATTTTTTGATGATCTAAATATGTTAAAAACGGTACGTTACTCAGGTAGACAGGCTCATCTGTCAAGTGTCAAGTTGTCCAAAATCTCCCGCCACTACTTCGTCGTGACATGGATTTATTTAAGTAGGTCGAAGTTGCATAAAATACAGAAAATTTCGTGTAGGTACCTATTATAGTAAAAATATAAAAACTGTATCGTGTTTCCATTTAATTAAAATCTTAAGAACTACATATGTTACTAATGGACATAATACAAGCGTTCATTACCACGAGTTTTTGTAAAAGACATATTGAATTTGAAGTGTATGTAATCCTAAGAGATTGACTAATGTCTACTAAAATATTTTTGATATCATCTGAATTTACTCAATTTTACTGCAAAAAATCCTGGTCTAAATTTACTCATCCATTTTCGTGAAAGTTTTATGACAATGATTATTATTTTAATTTTTAATAAGAACAATAAACTAACTTAACAAAAAAAAATTAAACTTCAGTGTAAGTTCGAAGCCAGGTGGCTCCTAAATCTAATAGCAGGATACGAAATCCTTGTGTATTAAGAGGAAGTGCGAGCACGCTCCATTGCAAATAACAAATTGATTATCACTTAACAATTCTTCTTTTAGTTTTACGTTGTTACATAAACAATGAGTATGTATTTAATTTAAAACAGATATGGAAAAGTGAGTTTAAATACTAAAGAGAAGGAAATAATTTATAAACTTTATAAACAGTAATTTACGTTAATAAATTTATTATTTTTATTATTGTATACATCTAAACTTAAAGTTTCACGGGTTCAAGATGTAAGTCGACCCGGTAATTTTAAAGGCTTGTGTGGGGGCACAGGGGGCTCGTACGCACGTAGGCACGTAAAGGCTCTGTAGAGAAACTACAGTGACGTGGGGTATGGTCAATATGGCGGATGCCATCCTCGACTGCATCATTCCGATACTTTTTAAGGTGGTCTCCACCGTACAGTACGTATTTATCCAAAAATAATCAACGATTTAATGGCTTATTGTGGTGAAGTTACAATAGACAATAAAGGGACCGTGGACCATTACTGAAATATGCCTTTCAAATTATGTAATAATTAAAAAGACTACGATGGGTTATTGCCGCTTAATAGGTTTCCATTAATTGACCCATGTCTGGGGGCAATATTGACGTGAGCAGCTAACGGTGTAGAGATATGCAGCACCGATTTCACCATCTAGGAGGGTTCAACCCAGTCAGCGGGTTTCTTTGTTATTACGCCATTAGACAGTTCCACCCCTGAGCAATAGCTCTAGCTACTCTACTCAAGCCGGTCGATTAGAGCAAGCAAAGACACGGGGACTTGTTCCTTAACCTTCACTCCGCTTGAGGAGATGAAAACAAGACATTCTCCGGGAGCATTCGGGTTCGTGGTGTCGCTACTCACAAACAGCTCGACTCAAGCTACCGTATGGGTTTAATATTATTCGATTAATAACAAACAATAGGTATTGCAGCTTACGTTAAATTACTACATACATACTTATTGCATCCCTTAGACCTTAACCAGTCTCAAAGAGTTCCATTTGATATCACTCTCATATGAATTAGTATCGCTAAGTATTTGAATAAAATGTATTTTTTATAAGCATCGCTTACCCCAGCGACTTTTCTGCATAACTTCTTGGTTACCTGAAACAATATGCTTCACAACAGGGCTAGTAAATATGATTGTGGGACTGCTCCAGGAGCGCCATACTATTGTTGTACAAACTCTTAACGTGAAGCATTAATAAGTCACTGCATAATGTTCTGAAAAGTATTAAACGCTGCCAGTTCGTTACATGCCAGCGTGGGCTAAGTCTAAACTTCGCTCGTTCCGACAAGAAATTCGAAAGTACTATCTAGCAGTGGCTAGTAACAACTTAGTACAAGAATGAAGAAAGAGGACGAAATATAAAGTACATTTGAAATGTATCTAATCTGAAAAAATATTTAAGATTTCTTACAATAAAAGTTTAATAAATGTGTTGGCAGAATTTACTAAAATGTAGAGTCAAATGACCTAAGGAGTTTACACGAAACGCGTAGCCTAATAGCCCAATTCACATACCAATAAAATGAGCGTATGCGTTTGTATGTAACTTCCTCTGAAATGTATGTAATTCCGAGCAAAATCAAATTGTAGAGACAAGCGGTCGATTTCAAAACGACGACGACCGGCGCCGGCGCACCGTTACCTTTCACGACGAAGTTGATAGTATACACCCGTCTCGCTTACACCCGTACCGCCCCTTAAACCGGCGCGCGTATACCACGACGAACGATCTTGATACGTTATTAGTGGAAGGACATTTTAGTCTGACTGGACTTTCTTACGGTCAAGGTTGAGCTAAAAATAAATTTTGAGTATTTTTAAACATCCTGATAGAAAAATAAATAAAAGTTATTCTGCGTGGATTATGAATTACTTTAATGCAGCATTTAATCCTTGAGTAATTTATCCATATTTCTACATTTTCAAGTACTTGACGATAACACAGTGACATTGATCTCTAGTGATGCAATTTTATTAGTTGGCTTTGAGTCTGTCCTTAAATGGAACATTATTTTATCAATTATTAAAAAATACTTTCATATAAAACGTTAATGTCATAAATGGGATCATAGAAGTATCAACCATTTAAAATATAAGGTTTCTATGCTTAAATACTTTTGCAATGTTTTGTGCCTGATTAATTATAATTATATTATCTTATATAGCAAATAAGTCAAACTGTATAATATATATATTATATATATAGCATCAAGTTTACTGCACTGTATATATATGTACTGTATATGTATATACTGTATGTCAAACAGATAGACGACAAAATTTCTAAAAATATTTTTTAAAGCCTATCTACATTAAAATTTACAAACAATATTTTATGTACAGATTCGGTCCCGTTACGATTTTATCATTAGTAAAGAATTCCAAATGCGGTAACTGTAAATTTATAAGTTTATTTTAAACACTCAATAACGCGCCAGCTGTTAAATTAATAGTAACAAAGAATGAATAAAAGAAACGACTAACCTTGACTTGAAATACCTTGTAAATACCAGTTTAATAGCACAGACGGGTAGGTTTTTTATTCCCAAGGCTCGTAGCCTTGGCCGTAATGAGGGAATGCATCTTATTTTATGCACAGTAACCTAGACAGAGGTATATAAAGCTATACGACTGTACAAAGCTGAAAAAGTTTTGCAGGTATTCTATAAAGATTAATTAATAAACCAACTAAAACTTAGGGTTTTCAATTTTGTTTTGAATATTCAAAGACTTCTCCATGGATTAATAAATTAGAAAAATAATTAATTAATTATTAATTATTTGTAGTAGTTTTTTGATCGTTCATATTATCCTATAACCACCTCGATAATGTGTCGTTTTAATATAAATTGTGTTTGTAATTAACTTCAACACGTTCTCTCAAGAAGCATAATTATGTAAAAACGAATTAATAAGCAACTATTTGAATGTACGTACTCTTACACAGGTAAATGGTTAAATGGGAAATTCAACTGAGCAATACTTATTATGATATAAAGTTACTAAATAAAATCTAATTAGGTAGCCACTTAAATTCTTAAAATAATCTTATTAGAACATTTGTCAAAATACTAGTTATAATCGTTAGATTGTTTGTTAACGTATTACACAAGATTAGTTGAATAAATTTAAAACATTGAATTCAGGATTCAATAACAGATTACACTAGTAGGCACACTTTGTGTGAAAAAGTAGTTTGCTATGCGGTCTTGGTTATATCTCATGTATTAATACAGGGAATTTTAGTGCGTTATACGCGCAAGTTTTTTAACAATTTTTTTTAAAGAGCTTATTTTATATTACAAAGTTGAACTTATGCCAATAATTTGACGCCGTCATTCAATCTCCTATTCTGTTTTCAGTAGGAGATTATTCTTATTTTATTACACTTCTATAAATCCGATTAACCTTTCCATTGATATGATGAGCAAGTTTACCCGTTGCGTTAATAAGTGCACACACAACTGTAGATAGTGATATTTGTACTGATCTCGTGAGCCAACAGTGAGTCAGACGTAACTTAATAATTCGTAATAATATACATACGAACTATACAAGGTTATACGTTACATTTAGAAAGTTAAACATCTTTTGCTTATTAAAAATATTTGCGCTTGTTATACTTGTAGAACGCATCAGTATGCTAATTTTTAAATCTATATACTAGGTAAATGAAACTGACCCCGGCAAAATTTTTTCATATATAGTTTATTATTACTTTATTATACTAAACAAATACTTATTAGTTATTTAATATAAACATTGTCTTTAGTAAATTCAGTTATAAATAGTGTTAATAGGTTCATATTCTTAAATTTATGTCTTTGTTTAATAATAAGAATTACACCTTATCCGTTTTTTTTTAAACCTTATTTTTAATTTCAAATAAAATAATTAAATTGATTATGCATTACTATGGCGCAGAAATAACATTGAGTCATAGCAGAATGGTACCATTTTGAGTACATTAGCCTATAATGTCACACCGTTGTTATTTTAGTACTAAATCTGTAGTACGCTGGCAACTGCAAACTATAAAATTAGCATTTTATACCTCAGTGAGCCAACATCGTTTTATTTGTATTCTTTTTTGCTAATGGGAGTTGCTTTCAGAGCCTCGTTAATAATGTAGAGATATACTAGCTTTGGCTTTTGGTTATAATCCAATGTCACCTCTCACTCATGAATTAATTACTTGAGTGAACTAACAGGAAAAACATTTATTATTTAATGCGGTTACAATCATCAACTTCAAATAACTCTGTAATTTAATTTGATTCAATATATATTTATATATATATATATATATATATTTCATCAATGTCATAAAACTCAATCAAATAGTTTTAATTGGAACGGAACTTACAATTGAATTTTTTCATTTGAAATATATTAAAACGAATGTTTTAA
Organism: Megathymus violae; assembly: GCA_003671415.1. Taxonomy (NCBI): domain Eukaryota; kingdom Metazoa; phylum Arthropoda; class Insecta; order Lepidoptera; family Hesperiidae; genus Megathymus; species Megathymus violae. The sequence continues at coordinate 4,250,936 of PDGT01000002.1, forward strand.
AGTATTTTTATGCAACATATTAAAGACACTTTGTTATAAGTGACATATTTCATAAATTAGTGGTACATACAGGTAATATCTGCGTTTAGCGTCTACAAAGATGCCACAATAACACAGATTTGTGTGTTGTGCTGAACTGGTATTGTTGTCCGAATACATGGTATATGTGTACAGTCAAAATTTTAATCACACCATACTTTCAAAGCACGAGTAATATACATCTTTTATTGTTCAGAATAAATGTCTTTAAAAGGTTATATTTATATTAATAAAACCATCAATATGCTTTCAGTGTCAAAAAAACACTTATAAACCAAGATCTAAAGAGTCTACACCTTTAATTGACTGAATCAATGCTATAAATAACAGGTTATAAATAGCCTGCTTGTTGCTAGGCAACAAGGATTGCATGACTGCATTGACTGCATGCCTTACCACGCTTGTTGTATTCTCAGCGGTGGACGACAAGATTTTAAATTACTAAACAATCCTAAACAAGTAAACAACACAGATATTATAGAACTTTATTAGTGATTTATAATGATGAATCATTATTATCTTTATTTTTGTTGATTTAAGTGAAAGTTGATTTAATTGTAGTAAAAGACATAGGTGTGGGCTGTAGTAAATATCACTAAAATTTTATTGTAATCGAAGAGAAAGTTCTCCCAGAGCATCTATTTTATGTGAATTGGTTGACAAATATCGATGTAAAATACGTCAAAAGTATGTTTCCAAAGCCAAATATCCGTAAATCATCCTTAGAAGCAGTTTTGCAGTTATGTCTTCATTTGAAATATGGATGAATAAAGTGTAGTCAATATTTTTCTATACCGATACAGGTTATTGAAAGTTATTCAACGCAATCCTGTTTTTATTAGCTTAGTAAATTAACAATCTATTTTATAATAAACATTTGTAACATATAAGTATAAATATTTAGGGACCCTTAGAATAATTTTGCCAGGTGATATTTTATTCTCCGCAGTCCTTTATACAGTTTAAAAAACTATATCCTAATCTATCAACTGCAATATTCAATCCTACGTTTTATAACGTCAATTTCATAAACTGTGTCGCAAAAGAAAAATAAATTGAAAATAAAAAATGCAAGTACCAAAACGTCTCGAACCGCAGTGTATTGATCGACATTCAAGTTTGCAGCAAAAAGTGATCCGATTGTCGTTCTCTCTCCAACAGAAGTCTGTTGCGTCAGTGGGAGCGAGATGGGCGATCGCGTCGCCCGCGCCCACGTAAGGAGGACGTACATTGAACTCAGATTTGAAACAGAACGCTTGGAACCTCTTCCGTCCCGCTCTTCGGCCGAGAGGTAGAGTCATTAGATGGTCCGGTCTTAAGATCGGTTCACGAATCGTTTGTCCTTGTCGCCGCCAAACTTTCTTTCGAGGCATTTGAAAATATGCGATTTTTTTCTAAAGTACGGTGAAAGGCGTTAGGTGATAATTTGTGTGTGTTTGTGAAAATTCAACAATAATCAGTGAATGTTTCCAACGTGGTAATTATTATCATGGAATCTGATGGTCTACACAATTCTATATTTGTAATAGAGCATACGTTTCACAGTGAAATTTCATCGATATAAAATTCATAAAACATACCGATGCTGTTAAACTGAAATGTGCAGTGATTGTACTGATAACCATCTAGAATTGTGACGTCATAGACTATAGATTGTTTCAAGTAAGTATTTTATTTTAATTCCCCTGAAGCACGATGTTATGAAACAATCACATTTATGAGCTTTCTGCATTATGAGACGAACACCCTTATTCTTCAATTATAGGAAGGAAACTGTGACCATTTTATAGATTTACCTGTTTTTGATTAATAGGATTGAACTGTTTTTGCACCTGTCGTGTGGAGATCACTGTATCCCATGCCAGCCTTTACCATCCTGAGATAGGACTACAAGATCACCTAAACTTCTGCTTTTCTATTCCTGAGAACTAAGATGGAGCGCCATATTTGCTAGTGTGGGCTGGTGGTCACGTCCTACTATTTTCAGAGCATAGCAGGTACGGTAAGCTAACCAGTACAGACAGACAGACAATACATTAAGGTTGAGAGATACATTAAGGTTGTAAATGGCTCTTTATTCCTCAGTCCAGGCCAACCGCCCCTGCTCATGGTCTGCCCTGTTGAATAATGAAGGAGGCTTTGGTGCCTGACCACCCCTACTAGAAGTCTCTAGGTTCTTACACTAAGCTTAATTCCGACGGTATACTTATATAGTGGTAGGGCACTTTACATAACTATTTACCATCTAGAATCAATGGTGACTTTTAACGCGTTTCGATTGTTGTGTCAGAGAGCTAGTTATAAATCGCTTTCTTCTTGGCTGGCAACGCGTCGTTGACCAATTTGAAAAATGGACCCGATTACAACATAAAAAAATATCCCTTTCAATGTTTTGCAACTTATTTGAAAGTTTTATAATAACGGGTCTCATTCTAGATGTTTGTTGCAATCTACGTCATCAAGGACCAAAATTTTGAAGTCGATCCCAGACGCGTTGCATTCCTCCGCGTAGAGATGGGATACCTCGTGTTATACAAGTATTTTTTATTCCAACGCAGCTTCACTGTCTTTATTGGTCGTAGGAAAGGAAAACATAATGCGATGATATCTGATAGAATATTGCTAGTCCCATACCAGAGGACCAACCATGTTGGAGAACAATGTGGAATTTTGCCATGTCACTTGGCGTCTGCCAACTGGTAAAGCAAGCGACTAGGGTGCCTGATGTCGAAGGAGCATACGTTACATTACGTTACGAGCATAATTTCACTACATAAGGATGGATACCCGCCGTACGTGGAGTTGTTCGATGGAGAAACGGCGATGGGGGAATTACTACGAACAATTCCTGCGCACACTCTCCAAAATGTATCCTATAGAATACCGAGAGACTAGCAACCCTGCGCCAGTGCTCAAGGCTTCGCAGATTGGTTCCGACTAGATTTGGGTCACCAATGAACCTCTTAGCACGCCTCTCTACAAGTCCAACGCTGATAGGTGACATTTGGCAGCACCGGCCCAAATTAGTAACCTGGAATAACTTGCCCGCGTCGGTGTTCCCGCCTTCTTACAATGTGGGAGTCTTCAAGAGGAGAGTGAATAGGCTCTTCTAAGTTAGTGCATTCAACATCTTAGACTTTCCATCCAGTGGGATTGTTGTCAAGCATTAACTTATTCTATGTAAAAAAATGATACATGGTTAAATTAATGTTTCAAATGAAATTAAAACCGACATAATACATTGTAACAGTGACGGGTACCCACGATTTTTATATTATAAATCGATATTTATACCTAACAACATGAAAGGTAACGACGTGGTAGTCGAGAGAATTATCTGTCATGTCTGTGAATTATCAAGTTACTTCTCCCCACCGCAGTTTCTTCGCAATCTCAGGTATTTTTTATGGTCAAAATATTATTATCATAATATAATATAATATTATATAAAACATAAAAATCGTGAGTACCCGTTACAGTCACAATGTATGGTATGCCTAAGGCAGCTTACCTTCAAATTGGCCAGACCTATTGTTGGGCCTGGCTCACCTTTCACTATAAAGGTCGTGGCTCACGATGGTTAGGTGCGAATTGACAGGCCTTTCAGCAGGTTAATGCGCTGTTTCCTTTCTCCAAAATAAGTGGTAATATACGACTGATACCCACTTAAATTTAAAAACTGAATAGTTTCTACAGGATTCTGACTCAAGTGGGTCAAATCGTGTGGGTGACAGACAATCAAGCCACTTGGCAGTAACTGCATTGCAGCCAGGACCAGATTTTCCTATAGGCTAACTAGGCCTTAGCCTAGGGCTTCAAGATCAAGAGGGGCCTACCTTCAAATTGTTAGCAAGATTTAAATTACACTATTCTAGAAACAGTGAACAGTAAAACAATGAACCGAAAATAAGGAGAAATTCTACGCATATGACTTATAAACTAACAGAAAAAAGTAAGCAAATATTGACGTGTATAAAAACAAATCCTATTGATAATCCGACGATTGCAAGGGCGTCATAAGTGGAATAACGTAGGCACTTTTTCATCTAAATCCAGCACTGATTGCAGCACCATACATAACAAATGGATTTATAAATCAAACTATACTTTTTCACCGACGATGTCCCAATGAAATTATTAAATAATAGCTTATTGCATTAAATCAAGTTCTTGTTTGCAGTTAGGTATATCGTCAAACAGAGCGAAAAAAATTATTTACGTTGAATTCTTCAACATCATAATGATGTTTGTCTTAAAGCCTTATTAGAGTTTTGCAATGATAATATAATTATATTTGCAAAACCCAGCAGACGGTGTCCTATCTGTTTATTTGTCAGTGTATGTATGGTATATATCAAAATGGATGACCTGTATGGAATCTAGAATCTATGATTCGTTGTAGAAAAAAAAAGAAGAATGCTCAAAGTGATGCGATTTTATTTTCAGCAATTTAAGCAATATTTGATTTTTGACTGGTATTACTAAAATTTTCCAGTACAATCCAGTATAACGCCATCTAGTGGCAAGTAACAACAAAATCAACAGCGCAAAAATATTCTTTGCGATTAAATAGATTCTTGTTTTTATTCATGTATGTTTACCAATTTTCAAGGCCATCGGTTGATCCATACAAAAACTGAATAGATGCAGCACCATCTAGCGGAGAGATATTATAAAAATGAATAATGCATGTTCTCCGTGCTCTATATATGCCAATTTCTATATATGCCAATTTTTATGGCAATCGTTTGAACGATATATAAGTTGAAGGGTTGCAGTGCCATCTAGTTAAAAGTTCAGGAAATAGATAGAACTAAAATATTCTCAAAGATAAAACACTTATTTTAATGACTGTCGTTCTGCAATAAAAAATTAAATATACCTGTCAACGACCCCATAGCCTAGTTGGTAGGCACTGCCCGCCGAGCAAATGGTTCCGGGTTTGAAGCGCGACTGGGCCAGACGTTTATGTGACAGATAAAATGTTTGTTCTCGGGTCATGAGTTTGACCGAGAATAAACATTTTATCCACCACCAGATAAACGAAGTTAGCTAAAGCTCAAGGCAGTATATCATCACATTTTCAGTGACCCAGGGAATTTAACATTTAAAGGATAGCACCCGATGTGTATGATGTATGAAGTGTAATGTAGCAAGACAGGACAGAGTAGATCCAATACAGGATATATAACCCTTACATTTCCTTCTCCCTTCCATCTCCTGGATCCAGCCACAGATAATTAAATCCTAATTTGTTGACCACCAGATTGCACTATGGGGAGGCAGATGAGGTTAATTTAAGCCCAAAGCAGGTCATAGCCCATCGAAAGAGAGCAGTCCTGGTAATGGTACCTGATGCTATTACAGTGTTGACTATAGGGCCAAATAAAGGAAGCACAGGCAAACTTAAGCTCAGATTAAAGGGAGTAGGATAAAGGGTCCTTTTTTCCCATTTATAGGTACTAACCCTAAAGAATTTAATCTTTAATAGATATGACCTGATGCCAATGCTCATTCATGGACTACCAGGTTGCGCTATGGGTAGAGAAAGTTAGATTAGATTGAAAATAGGTTAGATGCTCTATCATCCTAAATATAGTGATAAGCTCTAGTAAATTCAACCTTTATTGGAGGGGATCTGATACCATAGTTCATTCGTTGACGAACAGAATGTAATGTGGCAAAAGAAATGAGTTAGGACTCCGACTCGAGATACGATATAGGGACTTATGTCTGATGTACGAGGTCCAGCCTTAGATAATTTGCATGTAATTCCAAAAACCAGCCAATTAAATTAATCGGTTATTCATTGTATTACATGTCAGGTCCTTAATAGAACAAATCATAATACTCTGAATAACCAAAAAGCACCGCTTTATGATTAGCGGATACATCCACATTATTTCACATTATTTTCTTGAATTATTTACACGTGTAAATCGTCCATACTACTTGCGTGATGGAATGGAATGTACTGGACACTTACAACCGTAGTTTATTAAAGTTGCCAAAATGCTCTATTTCGTTAAATTACTCATATCCTTTACATTGTTTATCTTATCAGCGCAATATTTTTTACGTACATTCACAATGTCTTAAATAAAGATTTCTTACAAATTATGCATACATAATATAAGCATTAACGTTTAAATTTCACTGTAATATATAAATCAGTCTCACAATCCGATTGAATAGTATAATGCGGTGAAGCAACATATCTAGAGAAATTCAAGAAAAAGTCCTGGCGATACCAAAATTATACCTCAATAATTACCTTATCTTCTCCAAATGCATTACGGTGAAGAAGACTTACTGTAAGCGACCGTTAAGCTTTGTTCGACCTAATTTAATTCCGACGATAATTGTAAGCGATGGGAAGGTTGTTTCTCATAATTAGCTGACATAGCTTGGCTAGCTATCTTACTCCAAAACGGACAAATGCTTTAGCTTCAATATTGGAGAGTTAAATTAAAATTCAAAATCATTTAATCATATAGGTATTCAGTAAATACACTTATGAACGTCATTTTTTTGCTTCTACCACTTTTTCGAAAAGGTGCGTTGACAATGAGGAGAAAAAACGGCAAAAGAAACTCCTCAGCACATCTTTTAAACCACACATGACAATCACAAAAGTTTAAACCTGTGCGAATATGGTTTCGACACTATTATTTCCAGGCATCCTTGTCATTTATGTACTTATGTACACTATAGTATCCTTTGCCTATAAGTTGTGTTTTAATGCGACACTTAAAAGTTTCAATGGGCAACTCGCCCTACTTCCTATTTGATTATGCCTATTTCTTGTTTCATGATTTTCTGCTTATACGTATTTAAATATTTTTTAATAAATAGGTACTAAATTACTATATAGTATATACTGGCTGGCTACGGTAAGTACATCTATTTCTTTAAATTTTTCTCTTAATGACTCACGCGACTTTAATCTGTATATAGCTCTGATTGCTCTTTTCTGTAATATAAATATTACGTCAATGGCCGCTGATTTACCCCACATTAGGATACATCGAAAGCTCAATGGCTGGAGATACACCTAAGCATCAAGTAACTCATTTCCTTGACATTAAATATTATTTGCCCGTTCAGACGTCATGTTTCAAGCCCGTCTTCAATATGTCATGAAACGAGTTATGCATTATGACGTCACTAATTTGATATTTATTAAGTTGACCTAAGTATATATTTTGATATAAATATGTTCTATGTCTGATTGTCTGTATGTATGAATGTTTATGTTTTGATTGAATTTTTATCAATATAATTTTTTATTAATCAAAATTTAGTTCATATAAACATTTGTAAGTCAAATTTAGTAAAATTATTTATTTATATAAAAGTATGTGTTTCAATATTTTTAAAAAGTCAATATATATATATATATATATGAGTTGATACGAGTATACCAGTGAATAGATGACCTTGACTTTTGATTGCAGACAGACAGACACGGCGTTGGAGGCTAATTGATTACCGTTCGCACAGCCAATTATACAGTAGAGGTGATAGAGTCTGTAGAGCTTGTAAGTTTTAGAAGTGAACATTCTTTACACACTTAACAAAAAATATTATAGTATGTAAGAAACGAAGGACGTTACAAATTTATTCTTGGTCGAAAACGTGTCGGTGACACCGCTTACTTACTGATGATTATGGGCGATAATGATGATAAACATGTGAGTCATATGGTGAGATTGGAAACAATTGAATTCGAGACATTTGAGAGTAAGAAATAAAATGTCAAATTTTAATACATTATTACTGATATGAAAAGATAATTTATTTATTTGACAACCCCTTAACCCACTTGTTAATGATACTTAAAATTCGTTTGAAGTAATTCAATAAATAGTTTTTTATGGAGGTTAAAAGACATATTTTATAAATAAAGCAATATTACTAGGATAAATAAAAATGATAATGAATGGTAAAACCGTTTCATATCGTAATGCAATGTGGCTAGAATAGGCGTAAAAGAAAGACTGGGTGGCAACCCTTTCACAATTGGAATTATTAAACAATTAGTAATAAAATAACCATATTTTTGTGGTTCTAACATCATTAATAGAATAAATAAAAATTAAACGAAGTCACTCCTCTGCACTGAAATTCCTTGTACTGTGAGCGGTATAAATAAATCATATAAAAATGTGACATCAAAAATACCCTTGGCCCAAAATCAATGTTATAAATGGGTACCCCGGCTATGAATCGATCCCAAGATATTTCTTTCGATAATTAGAGTATTTTATTTTTTTTCAAATTTATAAAACCCTGTGAAATTACAGTAACTTTTAAATAAGACTGTGATAGCATATAATGGCTATAGATACATACCCCAATATAAGTGTAAAGTGTTATTGGTCAATCCTAGAGTCGAAGAAGCTCATGCAAATGAAAGCGATTTGTGAGTGAATGCCCTGTTTAATAGAAAAATGTTAGTAATAAGGTAATTTAGCCGTGAAATGGATCTCTTAATTCTTGAGCTCAAATAAACATTGCCTGGTCATGGTACAGCACTAGGACATCCAGTTTAATTCCGGCAGAAACCACGCCTAGTAATAATATTTTCTTATACGTCTGGCTGCAATGAACCGATAAATTTTTTGACGTCTTTCTTGTTGCACTGTTGGAAAGTCACTGATATGCGATATCACCACTTTCGTCTTAATTTTTAGCAACCACTCTGATGTTACGGAAACTCTGACTTACCCTCATGTAGTCGAACTGCTAGTTCGTCGGACATTGACATAAAAAACGCAATTGAATGCGATGCAAAACGCTTGATACTGTCATTATAATCAATCTAGTTCACAACTCTCAGAAGTAGTATTGACCCGTAAGACTTCCGTTCCGTTCGAAGTTGAGTTCATATTTCCGACGCATACAATAGCCAATGAATATTCGATTTATGAATACCATGTACTACACTAAATAAAATAGTTTGAACAAGTATTTAAATCATGGCTTTGTGTGGTGTATTAAGTAAAAGTTTTGTTGAATAAAAATATCTAAATACTAACGACATCTGTTATGTGACTGTTGAATCAAATTTGTGTTCCAGTTCTTATGAACTTAAATTCTTAATATTTCTAGTGAGCATAGCGGGTCATCGTGGGATTAGTGGATCATAGTGAGAGTAACTATGAAATTAGTGTGTATTTTTCATTCATATGCAAGTATTTAAATTTTGATGATCTTATAGCTCACTCGGTAGTGACCTTGTAAGTGAAGCGAGGACCTCCATATGTGATTTCCAGCTTGGACAGACGGTGTTGTGATGTCTCTTTCGTGTGTTCATACCACTCGCAAAACAGGGAATCCTAATGCAAAAGTATTATTATATTTTTTTTTGTTGAACTTGAGTGCTTTGTAAGTGAGTAAAATTTTTTAATTAGAATTCACTAGCGACATATGCAGGTGTAAAATAGTTACAATTTTAACTTTCAACTCTTCCATGCAACATTAAAAGTCAATATCCAAATTGGCCCAATCTTTATTGTTAGATATTTTTATTTAAGCAGACTTTTATTGATCTGTAAGTGATTAGCTACCCATGGTAATGAACAGTTCGTTTTGTCGTATATTACAGGTAATGTTAAAATGAAATAAAACCAAATTAAATTATGTAGATCCGTCTGTGGTACGCCCTTCAAAAAAAAACTCGAGGTTGCTGCACCAAATTGTTTCATGTCAGAATTAGCAAGACTTAACACACATTTAATAACATTATAAAGAACTCAGAAGAAAGAAGGTAGACAGTTAGCTATAGATATTCGAAAATTAATAGAAAGGTCCTGTCGCTGGGAAGCCTCTGTGTACTGGAGTCGGTTATGACTCTACGAGTACATGAGACATTTATGTGACATATTTTTATTATATGGTCTTAGTTCTTGCTATCTTATCTGTGTATGTCCACGCTTGGCGCAACGTATTCTAGTGTGGGAGATGTGTGTGAGAATTTATAATTATTATCAGTAATGTTAATTAGAGCCCAGATTTAAACATAACGGCAGAAGTCACTGGGACTGTTTAGTTAACACGTGTCCTTACATCCACGATACGCGCCGATACGAGCCGAGGATCTTCACTGACCCCACCAAACATTCATCCGTGATTCACTCACACATATATATATAATGTATTACCCGCGCAATTCAACAAACAGTTTATAAATGGGGGTAATTTTTTTTAATCGTATCATAATTTGGCTAAAAAAAATTTCATATGCAATAAAAATTCCATTACCAAATAAACCTTGTACATATGCATGTATCTTTTTTAGGAAATATCTCATTATCTGGGCATTCAATTAATCACATTTTTATAGATGTTAGTAAACAATGCGAAGGTTTTAGAGCAGCTCAAAAATAGTATCAAACTCTGGTTGAAACTCTGCCTCCTTGGCTGCGCCGGTATGGAATGTCTCACTGTATACCCATATTCACCACCGTGCATCATACTCCGTTGCGGATTGGTATTCGTTAATTTTAACATAACGCAGCACCCAAAACACTAAAGCGCTTAGAAAATTTCCACTAAATATGACCAATCTCACTAGTAATCTAATAACACTAACTTTACTTGATCGATGGAAAGTTACGGCTTTCGGAGCTTAGTGTTTGAACAGTATTAATTAAATATTTCTCATTTTTAAACTCATATACCTTTAAGTATTTAATTAATCCTTTGAATTGGGATAATGTGACACGTTAAAGCACAGCTTGTACATAGAGAATACTATGATATACATGATTATTTAAATAACGAGTACGCCTGGAAATAATAGTATCGAAACCAAGCCCGCGCAGGTTAAAACTTACTTTGTTATCGCCATATATTATGTTATTTTAAAATATTAGCTGAGGAGTTTTTTTCGCTGTTTCTTCACCTCAATGTAAAAGCGCCTTTTCAAAACGGTAGTAAAAGAAAAAAAAACGTACGCAAGTGTATTTACAAAAATACCAAAATGATTAAATGTTCTTGAATTTGAATTTACTACCTTAACACTTTATTATGTTTTGAAGCTTAAATGTTAAAGCAGTATTTATTACTTAGAAATGAAAGCTTTTAACTCAATTTAATTGCAATTCATGTATTAAACAACTTATTAACTAACTTTGAATGGAACTGTAATATTATTTACATTACTCATAGGGTACGCTGCAGTAGCTATAGACTAGAATGTCCGCTTTTTCTACAACCATATCATTGAATAAAACCCTTGTTATCATTAGGCATCATGTTAAAAACGGTTTATTAACAGCGTCAGTTATACAAATAGACATATACACGTACAAGAGCGGTGCGTAGCGCGGTAGCCTACCGGTTCCAATGAATCATGGACGAACACACACATCGGTAATAAGTGCGCATGCGATTGCGCGGGATAGGACCGTCCTGGAATGAGATTGCAAATGAAAAGTATATCTGGCATCGATCTGTAGATTTGAATGGAAACTGTCAGACAAATGTCTGCTGTGGCCAGAAATATAATCCGGAACTTAACGTTCCGCAGGCAAGGGCATAGGATTGTTTTACAGTAGTGGTTAAATAAAAGTTAATTACATTTTCTTATAATATAACTGTAGTCTTGATCGACTTTAACTTATGATTCTATGATGCGAATCCATTGTATTTTAACCATTTTTAGCTTTGTTTACATTCAAATAATTCCACGGTAATGATCTTAAAATTTGCCATTTATCGACCCAAAAACTCTCTAAAAACAGTCCTACCGTTTGTTTTGTATCGATCTCACGTCGAGCCAACGCTTTTGTAACTTTTTTCTTATTTTCATAAAATATGAGTGACGCTGCGATGATAGATTTCAATATGTTATGACAAATAACATTGAGCTAGCTTTATCAGTATCTTAAGTGAGTCATTTATTACAATTTGTAATTTTAACCATTATAAAATGTTTTAACGATTTTGAGAAATTTAATTCAAAAAATCAGATTGATACATATATAACTACACGTACTCGTAATAATTATTACACTTTTAAAACCTCAATACTTTTATAATGTTTATGAAATTATACAGCTATTTAACAATGAAAATATAACCGAGACAACTAGGAGATCTAATCTTACAGTGACGTCCACGAGTTACAATGAAAGTTGCTACACAAAAAACAACTTGCTATTTCCAACATTAAAAAAAAAACAAATTGAGGTCCACATTATTCTTAATCAAACTCAACAATCATGGACACCGTACAATGTTACACATATAAAGACATGAACAATACCCATAAACCACACTACGATCAGACATCGGTACGTACCGTCATTGTCTGAACGTACACGAGTCTACCGACTCCGTCGCACTCACCTTCTGACGTTAGTGTTTTATAAGCTTGAAAATTTTGGTCGATAAACGACAGAATATTCCTACAGTTTTAATCAAGCCGAAGATCTACAAGAACAGGAGCTAACCTGTGGTCAGGCGTTAGCTGGGTTTTTAAAACTTGTAGTGACAATTTAAAGATAAAACAATTCAAAGACATTTCTGGTTAATATTTATAAAAAAAAATAGTAGTATCAAGTGAAGAAGTTCTGTCGGGATCAAACTGGGAAGTAGAGCGAGAGAGAGAGTGAAAGAAGAGAGACCAGCGCTTCAGAATACAAGGACTTAAATTCATCACTTCGTCTGTTGCTTACCTAGGTACACTACGAGTACCAGAAGGTATAGAATCAGAAGGAAATCTACGAAATCAGCGGTATTTATAAATTGTGTGTTAAGCTATAATAATAGCGTAACAATATGAGAGTCAATTTGTCATACGAGCTAGCCAGGTTCAAAACCACATGCATCTACTATTTTACAAAGATGTATTTTATTACTAATACATTGTCACTTACTTCGAGAAAACATCTTGAGTTCATCTGCACACCTGAGAGCTCCACGCTATGTTCAAAGATGTGAAAAGTCCATTAATTAACACTTCAACAATATGTTACACTAATCTTTATCTTAACATTCTTAACCTACATCTTATGGGTTAAGAGATGAGACACAAAACCGTCAGTCTAGAGTGTGACGACGAAGGCAATTATGGCCCATAATGATGTCCAATTGAGCACACACATACAGCACACAATACGTGTTGTGGTGGCAAAAATGTGGAGTGAATAAACAAATTATTGTTTGTTGTATTAAATTTTGGAATTTAAAGAAAAATATTTCTGAAAATATATATGTCTATTTATTCCCGATGCGGGTTTAAACCTGATTAGGCTCCAGATCATATATATACATTATTCTCTTTCTTCTATCACTTTAATTACAAAGAAGACATTCACAAGAATATATTAACTCATTCAACCTTAAAAACGCGTTGAAGTCTTTTCTTCTACGCATCTTTTACGAGGCTTTACAGGAAAACAATATACTATGAAAATACTACTTATTTGTTTTGATATTCAATTCCCATGATTATACATCATTATATGAAATAATACAAGGGCTTATGAATATATAAGACCAACTGGATAACTAGATAATAAATTGATTGTCTTCGAGAATTCTAGCAAAGTAAATTAATAATAAATCATTTTAAACAGATTTTTTTAATATGTGTGATTTAATGTGTGTGTTAGAGAGGGAATGAATGTGAGTGTAATACAATTTACTCAAGATGAGTGATGTTTTACAGTGATATGATTGATATGTTTGATGATGATATGTTAAAATGTATATATATCTTGTTTTTTAATGGAACTTATAAAGTGGATACATAGTGGAAGCAATAACAACAACAAACGAACAGACAAACCATCTGATGGTAAATAATCACAGTCCTCTATTTGTGTAGCTAATACCAAAAGCATCACTGGCGCGTGACAAAAAGTGAGATCCGTTTATTGCTAGCTCTTTTACACTAGCACATAAAAAATATTTCAGTGTGTGAAAAAGTGTAGGATATTACTTAATTAGGTATAAATCCTACCACCATGAGTATCAAGGCGTTTAAGTTGGGTGATCTAGAGCCCAGTGAACTTCAACGGGATAAATGGGCTTTTATAAACGTTATCATATTTACATCCCCGCATTAGGATGCTCTGTTTTGCGGGTGGCCTGGGCATATAGGTACAAATATGATATCACAAATATCCATATATTTGTGATATAAATGTCTGCTTCAGCCGGGATCGAACCCGAGACCCCTCGCTCTGCAGGCAATTGTGCACTATGTCCACCTACTTACGGTGTCGGCACCGTGTGTAAGTTTTATTAATTTCTCATATAGGTTTGAGACAAATGCATCGTCCTGGAACTTACAACGTGAACATTAATAATAACATTTGTGCCGTATTGGGGCGGCTTAGAATACTCCCCCCAATCCCATGCTGGCAGAACAGGGTGTTGTAAGAGACGACAGAAGCCGGCCTGCTCGGTGGTAGGGCTTCGCATAAAGATCATATTATTAGTATTATTATTAAGTCATTAATATTATTACTGATATTTTTATCTTTCCGCAAAGCCTGCCTGGCTAGCTACCACCCTCCTGCTTGAGCCAGCCGCCAAACGACTCGTCGTGTTCCGGCTGGGGGCTTGAGAGCCAGTACATTATTTCTTACCTTCTTTTCATTTCTTCATCATCATAGTTGTCGACATATACAAACAATAACATCCATCATGTACATCGTATACAATCAACATAGCTATGTTTCAGTATCCACAAATAAAAATAAAGTAGATACTGCAATCTAACAAATGACGTATTAATATGACCATCGAGTGTAACGCCACCATGTGCGATTTTAAACGCACTATCTTTTTAACTTCTTATTTTGCTTTGTTTGCCTACTGTCTGAACACTCAGGTTGTACGATTTCTCTTACGTTAAAAGGGTTTAATACCATATACCATAGGCCAATTGAGATTGGTAGACTTTACACGCCTTCAAGAATGTTACGGAGAATTCTTAGGTATGCAGGTTACGATAAGCTCACGATATTTCTCATACTCTTCGGAAGGTACTTCAAATTAATTGTAACAAATTTGTTCAATCCCCAGAATCAACTGATATGACAACAAGGTGATAACTGTTGTGTTACAATTGTCTTCCTACTTGTTGGAGGTTGTATATAAATAAAATATGTAATCTGACGGATGTGTGAAAAATAAGAAAATAGAATATAGTTTGAAATAAATGTCTGAAACGAAAAGTTGTTTCCCTATATTATATATACAAAATCCCTGTAAATAATGTAGGAGCAGCCACATTTTCCAACAGGTTATGGGCCCAGGAATATAAAAAAGGGCTGAAATATAAAAACACAAGATATAGTGAAATTTGAGTGGTAACGTGAAAATCTATCGAAGATGACAGATGATTTTGAATCATCCGGTTCCATTTGTGGAATAAAGAAGCTTAGTGGTGCGACAGATTTTGCAATTTGGAAGTTTCAAGTTAAAAATTACTTGGAGTGCAAAAACTGGTGGGAGGCTGTTGAATCTGAAGAGGTTACGCCAGCACTGAAAGAAGCTGATGGGAAGGCACGAACCACCTTATGTCTATTGTTAGAGCCATCGTGTTTTGCTCATGTATATAATGGCAAAACGGCGCGTGAAGTATGGAACAATCTGTGCGGCGTATATGAAGACAATGGCTGGGGTAGACGAATTTCACTACAAAGAAAATTATGGTCCTGTAAATTGGATAAATTTTCCTGTATGGAGAAATATATTTCAGGAGTGATATCCATTTCACAAGAATTGGCTGCGATTGACGCGAAAGTGTCTGATGACTGGTTAATTTCCATCTTGCTTGCTGGATTAACAGTTGAATATAATCCAATGATAATGGCAATTGACAATAGTGGAAAGGAGATTAGCTTAGAGCAAATTAAAACAAAGTTAATGCAAGAAGCTAATAGACAAGCGGATGTACGGGCTGGCACAGAAGCTGATGAACAAGCACTTATTTCTAAAAAACGAAATGCAAATGTACCGAAAAAGTTTGTTCGAAGGTCAGTGATGAAATATTTTAAATGCCACAAGCCAGGACATAAAGCATCACAATGTACAAAACTGTATGCTGATGTTTGTATGAGTACTACTGATCAGAATAAAAAGGATCAAAACACATGGTACGTAGACAGTGGTTGTTCTAGTCATATGACTTATAATGCAAACAAGTTACATGATTATCGGAAAGTTAATGATAATTTGAAAATTAAAGTGGCTAATGGTGACGAAATATCAGTTGAGGGCAAAGGAAATGCCATACCAAAAATGAGCGGAAGATCTAATTTAATCTTGAAAAATGTATTGCATGTTCCTAGATTATCAATGAATTTGATATCGGTGAGTGATCTAGTAAAAAATGATTACAGTGTAAATTTTGATAAAAGAGGTTGCACTATTCAGAATAAAAATGATGAACTAGTTGCGAGATGTAATGAAGTTGACGGCATTTTCAAATTAAAGGAGAACATTAATTGTGTCAATGTAGCATTGTCAAATAAACCTCTGTCAAATTTATGGCATAAAAGATTAACTCATTTAGGACAAAAATATATGCTGATGTTAAAAAAATGGTAACTGGTATACAATTCGACACGAAACAAAAGATTGAGCCGTGTATTCCATGCATCAACAGTAAGACATGTAAAAGTCCATTCAAAAATAAAGGTACAAGAGCTGAACAAATTCTTGAGATTGTTCACACAGATCTTTGTGGTCCAATGGAGGAGGCATCATTTGCTGGTTCTTTTTATATGCTTTTATTTATCGATGATTTTACTCGCAAGACGCATGTTTATTTTTTAAGAAATAAAAATCAAACTTTCGATAAATTTTGTGAATATAAAGCAGAAGTAGAGAGAGAGACTGGTAAGTTGATAAAATGCATAAGATCTGATAATCGTAAAGAGTTTTGTAACCATGCCTTTGATAAATTTTTGAAATCATTTGGTATAAAGCACCAAAAGACAGTACCTTATACGCCAGAACAAAATTACGTGGCAGAGAGGGCGAACAGATTGATAATTGAAAAAGCAAGAACGTTGCTTATTGAGGCAAATTTAAGCAAAAAATTTTGAGCTGAAGCAGTTAATACTGTGGTTTATTTGAAAAATCGAAGTCCAACAAAAGCCGTTAAAATAAAGTACCTCAAGAACTTTGGTCAAATCAGAAAGTAGACTTGAGCCATTTAAAAGTCTTCGGATGTTTAGCTTATGCTCTAAAACCTAAGCAGAAACGACAAAAGCTTGATGCAAAGACGGAGGCTTTAATTTTTATTGGCTATAGTGAGATTACGAAAGGTTATCGACTAATACACCCACAAACAGGTAAGGTAACTGTTGCAAGAAATGTAAAATTTTTGGAGAATGTTTTTCCGGACGGCAGTATGAAAGTTACGAAAAACACAGTAGTTCCTATGTCAATAGAGGAAGAACAAATTGAATCTGTGATCCAGGATGTTATTTCTGATGTTCACTCAACTAGTGAAGATGATTTTCAGGAAGCAGAAACATCAAACAATGAGATTGTATCTGGAGAATCAAGTACAGAACCGACTATAGAAAGTTACAACTTGCGTCCTCGCAAACCCGTCGATTACACCTGTACGTATGTCAATGCTCTCGCGGCAATTGATGGTAATCCGATTACTATGAAAGAGGCTCTATCTAGACCCGATTGTGAGTTATGGCGAAAAGCGATGAATGATGAATTACAATCGCTGAAGGAGAACCAAACGTGGAAGTTGGTTGATTTACCTCCAGATAAGAAGCCGATTCAATGCAAATGGATTTTTAAGATTAAACGAGACAGTGATGGTAAGATCTCTAAGTATAAAGCTAGACTGGTAGCAAAATGATTTACACAGGTACGTGGCATAGATTACGATGAAACTTATTCCCCTGTAGTAAGAAACTCGACCATGCGACTGTTGTTCGCATTAGCTGTAGAATATGATTGGCAGATTGACCAGTGGGATGTCACAACTGCTTTTTTATACGGAAAATTAAAGGAGGACATCTATATGCTCCAAGTCATCTATATGCTGTCGTCAAGAAACAAGAGGTCAAGGTATGCAAATTACAGAGGTCGTTATATGGACTTAAACAAGCATCAAATGCTTGGTTCCAAGAGCTTGATAAGGAAATGTTAAGTTTAGGTTTCATACAATCAAAGATAGAACCCTGTTTATACCAAAAACTGTTAGCAGATAGGGATAGAATTGTAGTAGTAATTTATGTTGACGATATTTTTGTGTTTTGTAGTAGTAACCATGAAAGTGAAAAAGTAAAATTAAAAACTGGTTTACTTAAAAAATTTAAAGTTAGGGACTTGGGTTTTGCTAGGCACGTATTAGGCATGCGACTTAGGAAAGATAAAAACACTATTTTTATTGATCAGGAACAATATATAAATAATGTTTTAAAGGAATTTGAAATGACAGACTGCAAGCCAGTCAATACCCCGATGGAAGCTGGTCTCAGATTAGAGAAAGCTTCGGATTCCGGTTGTAGGTTGCCATATCAAAATTTAATAGGATGTTTGAACTATTTAGCACAAAATAGTCGCCCAGATATAGCGCACGCTGTAAGTGTATTATCACAAATCAATTCTTGTTATGACGAAATTCATTTCAAGAGTGCGAAACGTGTGCTTAGATATTTGAAGGGAACATCTGATTTTGCTGTTACTTTTACAAAAACAGAAAATTTTTATTTACTTGGCTATGTTGATGCGGATTGGGGTGGGTCATATGATAGAAAATCCTTTACTGGCATGATATTTAAATTAGGCGATAGTTTAATATCGTGGGAAAGTCGTAAGCAGAGATGTGTGGCTCTGTCTTCAACAGAAGCAGAATATATAAGTCTTAGTCAAGCTTCTAAGGAAGCTATTTATTTAAGGAGTTTGTTGTCGTATTTAGTAGATGATACTTGTGATAAACCTGTAGTCATTTATAACGAAAATCAGTCTGCACATCACATAGCTAAAAACAAGATGAACCATAATAGGACTAAACATATCGATATTAGGTTTCACTTTGTTCGCGAAGCGATATCGAATGAGGCGATTGAGGTGCGGTATGCTCCATCAAGCAAAATGGTGGCGGACATGCTAACAAAATCTTTGTCAGGCCCCAAATTAAAATTAGCTTTAGCGAGATTACCCATTAAGGAGACAGGTAATGTATTTAGTGTTACTTAATTTTTGATATGTGATGTATTTGAGGTTGTAATGGTAAATCTCTGTTTTGTTATGTTTTATTTTATGTTTGAGTTTATGTTTTAGATGTTTATGTTTTAGATTAGTTTTTTATGTAGTTTTGTGTGTAGACGTAGTTGAATATTTTAATATTTCTGTATTTAACTTAGCTGTGCTCAACTTAGGTTATTAAAACATCTGCCAGATTAAGGGTGCGTGTTGGAGGTTGTATATAAATAAAATATGTAATCTGACGGATGTGTGAAAAATAAGAAAATAGAATATAGTTTGAAATAAATGTCTGAAACGAAAAGTTGTTTCCCTATATTATATATATAAAATCCCTGTAAATAATGTAGGAGCAGCCACATTTTCCAACACTACTAACTAATGCAATATATACATATATAATTATGATCAAAATAAGCATTTTATCATTATCAGATTATCATCATCAGATCATAATAATATCATTATTAGATCATTATCATTATCAGATCATAATAATATCTTACAAAAACAGCAGAGCGTTCACGACGGTAAGGCGTTAAGCGTTGTCGACCAAAATAAAGCGATAAACTCACATATGTATATCCGGGCTTTCCAGTTTTTAAACATCTCCTCATATCATACATGTTGTAACGTGTTATTTTGTATGTGTCAAACAATTTGTGTTTGACATACAAACATACAGCTTGCATTAAACCTAAATATAATATTTAAACTCGGTAAATTAATAAAAGAAATATTGCCGATTTTATTCGATTATTTATCAAATAAATCAAACCAGAATCTGAGAGCTGAGATTGTAAATTGTTTTTATTATTATTATTTTAATGTCATAGTGTAATAAAAGGGCGGTTTTAAATGCTCCTAGCAGCTCTGCTAAAAAAAACTTATGTTAGCGGAAATCAGATAAAAATTATATATTAATACAGTTATTAAAATTATTATCAAAATAATAAGGGCCCCTTTCATTCTTGAGTCAAAGGCTACTCTTGGTACATTCTCCTGAACAACAACCGAACAAAAGTTAAGTAATTTTAAAAAATTAAATCTTTTTTGGAGGTCGCTATTCCTTCAGACATACTCGTAGAAGTCCGTCGCTAGTATTTGTGCGTAAAGGTTTCATGGCTACCAACCAACCATCTGCCATTTTAATTCAACGATTTTTTACGACTTTTATTCTCTTTACTTGTCTAGTAAACTGATATTTTAACCGTAATGAACAATAACAATATTTTTTATTTCAAACCTATATATCGGCTTCATTACCTGAATCATAGTTACGGCGAGATTAATCCCCCTTATACAGTCAATCAGGAAATGCTATTTGCACTTAGAGGAAAGTAATTAAATATGAGCTAACGTTTTGATTTTGGATCAAAAAAAATAGAATTATAAATTTTTTAATGTAAAATTAATCAGACAATATTATGAGATCAACGTAACAATATTATATTGTTTATTTATTTAACTATTTATGCTCAGAAAGAATAAAACAAAAGTTAAGATGGAATACGGAATAAACAAATATTATAATAATATCATCGATAAATAATAAATTAAATTAAATTATGTTGGAAATTCATGTGTAGTGATTGCGCAGATGATGGGTTATATAAAATCTATATATTTATTTAAATATGTAATGTCTCTCTATCTGTATATTCCATTCTTTGTCAAATTTCTTGATAAATAATCGTTTTATGAGACACGGACATAATTTTGATCACTGTGCAATTTTTGTCTGTATGTTTGTATGTCCTGTACTCAAGAACTTCTCAAGATCAGGTCATGATCATGATCATGTGCAGGTAATATAAAATATCAGTTAACCTAATTATGTCTAATCCAGGCAAAAAATTTGAAACTTTTAATAATCATATATATATAAAATTAATAGTCCAACCCGAACGAAGTCGGACGGGGTTGCTAGTATAAATATTAACTTAATTATCTTTTACGGAAATGACAATAATTAATATTTATCTAGTAAATAAACAATTACTTAATTTATTTGCAAAAATCACATCTCCAAATATAAAAACTCTAACCTAGCATAGTCATTATGTGCCCAGAGCCCATACATCAAACATTTTAGTCACAATCCTTCTCGTTTGTCATGTGTCTTGGGAAAGAGTAGCTGGCAGATCATACATTCCGCGTCTACAGAGTCAGGAGATTCTCCCCCTATTATGGCATCTGGTTTACTGTCATGAATCATAGTGGATTTCCTCGTCATATTTATGGCTTTAACCATTTGTTCTTCATCATAATTTTTCTTGTTCTTTTTTATAGTTTCAACATCATTCTAAAAAAAATTTGAGTACAATTTAGAAATAAATGTCCAACTATTTAATACTATGACTGTGGTTATTAATACGGCCAGCCCATATTAATATATCACAAATTCTTGACCAAAGTAAACTTGTCATATATTATAAGCGATTAATTGACCAAGACACGAAAACTTAAACGTATATTCTAGAAATCAAATATATAGTTACAGTATTTAATTTTAATCACCATTGATAGAATGATATATTTTTACTTACCATACAATTTTTTTCATGGTGGCGATACCACACAATCCTTCCTTAGTGGCAGCTTGTACATTACTAAGGTGATGGTGTGAACGATGCTAGGATGTCAGTCATGCGACGAAAATAGTCCTTTGTAGGGTCTATTAATCAGCCGGCCCTAATTAATAATAGAATTAATTATTTACAACCGACTAAAGATCATTATACCACATGTGATATTAGCCAACGTGCATCAATACTACTAGCTCACATGCGGCGGAACAAACGCTCTATAATTAATATCTTTTTAAACTCCTCGTATGCGAACGCCACATGACGGCAAAATCAATGACGCGTTTTCACCCCCGTTTAGGGCATCAAAAGAGGGTGAAAGTCTCTCTCCATTGGCTAAAACAACCCTTTGTTATATTAAAAGGGGAACCTTCGCACGGAGACCAATCATTTCCATCTTGTTGTGACTCGATCGAAGATTTTATTGTAACGGTTTAATGATATGTAAGCAGTGATAGCCTCTTGGAAGCGGCCTCCCACGACGGGGGTTTGGATTCAATTCCACGTCATAACATTTAAACGAGTTTAAGTATACTTGACAGTTTAAATATAATGAGACAGAAGTTTCAAAACGCAATTGTATGAGTAGTGTAAAGTATCCCATCTTATTCGAGCATATCATAATAATATTTAGATAACTTGATTACAATTTTGATTTTATTGACATCAACAGTTCTACAATATTCTAGATGAACTACCACTAACTTTACCTTTAATTTTTTTCAATTAAATATTTACTATCATAACCACTAGCTTTTGTCTATGAGAGACTATTACTAGCCCTTTTGTTGGGCAGGAGTGCTATTGTAAAAATTGTACAGTTGTAGATAACCACCGTGACCGAGTGAAAATTATCAGAATTGATACACGTTCGAAAACATTATGGAGTAATGACAAAGGTTTCCTCAGAAAGTTTTACCCCAAGTGATAAACAATTTTTAATACATACATAACTTTGGAATATTCGCGGTGCATGAATATGAACCTACGTCTGAGATATCAACGTTCAAACCATTTGACTAATATAATAGATCTTTATTTAAAATTATAACCTAAGGTAGGCTTTTTAAATCTAAACGACAACTCAACGACGAGTAGAGAGAAACTTGGGCTAATTGGGGCTTAAAGATTTAGAATCCTGCTTTCAACGACCAAGCGCTCTTCTACAAAAATTTGAAATTACTAGATCTGTATCAACACTAACTTAATATTCGCTTTTTCCACAAGTATTAAATAATAATATAATTCAATAGTGTTTCAATTAAATCATATATTTACTTTATTGTTTCTACACCAAAAAACATGCTTAAATACGTATGACAAGGACATCACAACACAATATTATCCATAACATAAGAGCTATCATATCTTACAAGATTTATTTGAATTTAATAAGTAATTAAGTTAGAATATACTCAGTTTCTAAAAATTCTGGAATGTTTCTTTATCCCGAGTATGCTTGGAAATGACGGACAAACACAAAATTTAAAATATAACGCCTTTGCGCCATGTACATAATTAGTATTACTATTTCCATAATTATTCCCTTTACAAACTTTTTGTATTTTATATCACAGATAAGCAGAATTACATTTTATTTAATGGTTTAAACCAAAACATAAGGACAAACATTTATTTATTAACAATTTCTGTCTTATTGCGTCATACCGATAATCCCTTTTCTAGTTAATAGGGTTGCTAAAACCAACTTAATTTTTTTTCCGTGAATTTATTTTAAAAACTCTTGTTTAAACTCGAAATGTGGAATGTAGATTCGAGAATGTGTAGCCTATTAAAATGGCATGCTTCATATCAAGGGTATATTTGATAACTTACATCCTTGGTATAAGAAAATAGTATAATTTTGCGCTGAAATTCATTCCATCCTGTATTAAAAACAAACATTATAAATAATTATTAATACATAAAGAAAACTCACTTCACTGAACTGACCTTCTTCACCATTAATAAATAAGTCTAAAATGAATGAATATAACTAAATTAAAGGCCATCAAATTGGTACAACAATAACGTACCTACTCATGGATGCCTTGTTCTAAATACGTGGAAATTTAAGATTAAACGATTTTAGCTATATTGAGACTGAGTGGGCTATATTAATAAATAAACATTTCGTCTCAATCCTCATCAGCAGTCATTATTATCATCATTTATATTAAATTTTTTCATAAGATTGCCACTTAAACATAAAATAGTTATTCTAAAAAATTACAAAAACTGATTTTATTATCACGAACCTTGCATGCATTAGGTCACCTAACGGAGATGATCTACGTTGATCTGATGAACGAGATGCATCTAACAAGACCAAGCTTGCTAGTAATACGTCAAAAAAGGGGATCCTAAAACAATATTTCATCTTCATCTTCAGATCAATGCCACCTTAATATTACATCATACTCCGTTTTAAATAAGTATATCTAATTTCAGACTGACTGAATAATCGAAGTGAGTTAAAATGCGATTACAAGAATATACGTTCATACAACAACAATAAAGGTAAACAAAATCTATGAAATTTTTTCATAAATAAATCCTTCAAACACACTGTATATTCACACAACGTTATCGCAGTCGTCTGTACGCACACATACAATTCAGCGTAGAATTAAACACACACGGAAAAAACCCGTGTAGCTACAGGTCTGGAGTTCACTAAGTTAAAACACATCGACATATCCTTTCACACAATCAAAATGAGTCACACAAATGCACGCAGTTCGACGACCGAACGTTTTTGCAACGTACAGTATTTCCGGACTGTGCTAACATTACCACTCTTATGTCCTTAATGGTAAGGTTGAAAATGAATGTTTGAAAATATCATAATTTATAGGTTGGTATTATCAAATGTCAATTATTGTCAGCTGAAGGAAATTTAAATGCGTACTGATTTTACTTAAATAAAGACGTAATTGAATTGAAGTCCTTATAGCCCATCGGCTTCAGTTAGTCGTTAGTGATCGACCGAGCTAAGCAGTATACCGCGAGGTCACGTCACATTTATTTATTTAGTATTTAATAAAAAAAAATATATATAAATAACTATTCGCTAGGTGCTTTAAAAAAATTGTTCAATAAAGTATGCCATACCATGGAAATCCTTAAATTTCCATCGCCCTATCAACAGCGGGACGCGTTAGAGTTTACACCTGCACATTTAATTTAGCTATTCTTTTAGTTGTTGCAAATATATGATCACGACCAATAAGTGTCACACTAGTACTTGCATCTACTTTCTGTTTGCACATTGTGGAGAACTCAAGTATGTATTATAATCACGATGTTTTCATTCACCGAAAAAAGTTATTAGGTATTTACCTTTTAATATGCTCATAATTTTGAAATATTACAAGCAAAAGCATGATTCGAACGTCAGCCCCTCAAAACTTAGCGAGACCATAGTTCATACAACTAATACTTCTTAGATTGGTAGCAGTTATAAGTCTGTGATGGCCTTTGAGTACCCTGAACTTATTTAACATTACAGCTCCTAACCCTTTCAGCACACCATACTCGTAGAAGTCTCTTCAGTTATGAGGAAGAACAGCTTCCATTGTGACTGTCAGGCGTAACTGATGGTGATATATAAATGTAATATAATGCAATTATATCAATGGTACTCTAATACACAGAACGTCGGTATCCCGCTCGGGAGACAAGAATACGAGTCCTGCACGCCTCTCTAATTTTTCAAATAATGTGCTATTAAATTATGGCATGCTTGGGTGAAGGAAAAGATCGTCAGGAAACCTGTATGCCATAGAATTCCTAAAACATTCTTATAGGTGTAGGCAATTCTTATATGATCAACATGGTGTACTGTATTTTGAATCCGCTCATTATGGAAGGAGACTCAAGCTAGCAGTGGGACGGTTATTGGTTGTAATACCGTATAGAAATAAGTTGTGTTATATTCATTTGGTGGCCATTTATACTCGTCCTCGTATCTTCATACACTTTAATGACGCGTGCCACCTGCGTCCGCAATAGTAGCAATACGTCTCTAATCGGTATCCTATTGGACTTTACATCACTGTATAATATATAAAACAAAGTCTCAGTCAGTTTGAACGTGATAATCTCAAAAACTATTGCATGAATTTTTATGTGGTTTTTATCGATTGACAGAATATTTGACGAGGAAGGTTTAGGTGCTGGCAAAATTCATAAAATGGTTAATTAAAACGAGAAAAATGTTCAGTTACGATTACTATTTATTAATGTTTAATTATATAATTCGTGTTCTTTAGTACTATCAGGTGTTGCCCTGTAAAAGACATTGTTATGAAATTAGAAAGGCTTTATTATTTTAACGGCTTACTACCATAAAACTAGGATTAACCGTTTTAATATTCCTACGATTTTAGCTCTAGACTTGATTTGACTTAATTTATTTTAAAATTATGTTCTGTCGGTTTTAAAATACATAATTTTTAAAAATATTAATAAAATATTTTTAAGAAATCTATGGATAAATTTAATACGACGTTTACGATGTTAAAAATTTGACACTTATCGTATACTTAATTCTGAGTGATATTTCACTGCGACAGGATGTGCGTTAAATAAATCATCTTGTATAATTTGTGCATGTGTGTGTACGCGCGCTTCACAACGACTGTACAGTAGTGTGCGCTGTCTGGGATTCGCTGTGTGCGCGGTGTAGGGCTGACAAAAGTATTATTATTATTATTGAAAATATTTATTCTATTATTAAAGTGTTTTAAATGAAACGCGCTATGATTTGATGTCTAAGTTGTACTAAATGGCGAAACGGTACCATGATTATAATTTAATCGTGTCAATGAATTAGGTATGTGACACAATGAACTGTTGATACAATTCTTATAAACGGAAACAAATGTTTGTAAATGAAAATTAATAATTAGATTTGCTGTCACAAATTTGACATGTGAAGCAATCTTATAGTATATATTATATTCAGCTACAGACAATAAAATATATAGTTTTGAATGTGATTAACAATAATTGCATGGTAATTCTTTAATCTCATAGGTCAAAATTACTACTAATTCTTTTGTCAAGAGACCATTATGAGGGTAATTATTATAGTTAATATTAACATAATTATTCGGGTCAGTCATATTAAAATCACGGGGAAGTAATTTTGAAATATGATATTTAAAAATGATTATGTAGGTAACGCCAAATACGATTAGTCTTAATTCTGAATAAAACTTATCTACAATGTTAAAGGTGATGGAAGAATTCTTTGAACATAAAAATGGAATTTCCCAAATCATTTGATTAAACGTGTTGAAAATAAATACTGCAAAATATATATTTCTTTTTGCTTTTCAGATACTTGTCGTAACGTTAAATATGAGGTACGCATTTTTGAGTCCCTACCATTATTTTGATTCTGAGAGCGTAGAAAACGCTTGTGGATTCGAGGTAGATTTATCTATTATTTTTATAATTATCTACCAAATACTATAAAATACTAATAATAAAAACTTCTTACTTTGATTAAACGATCTCACGAAGGTGTCATTGAAATAAATAAATATCATTTCACAATTATAACCCATAATACAATTTAGAATATAAGAACATAAAATAGACCTGTCTAAATCTATAAAGCATTGCTTCCTAATAAGAAAGGCGGACTTTTGTTTTAAGTCTTACGTAAATTTGTAAAAATAATGGAACAAAAATGGTAATAGGACGTAAATGAAATTTTAATGTAATACATGTTGGAGTTCCAGATTTTGAAGATATTAAAGGTATATAGATTTTCAATCACCAACCAGCCAAACAGATTTTCACTTTTCCAAATAGAAAACCAAATAATTTCTGATATAAAAAATAACTCGAGATAAAGTACGAGGATTCACTTTATTTTAAGGAATGGAAAAAATGCGTCGGCGTCAAATATGTGAAAAATTTGAAGAAAAACAATCAAATGTTCATTGCTTAGGAAGAGAACGATTATAAAATTAAAAAAAATATACTTTCGCCTTGCAGCCATTATCAAGTCATATTGGTTTATAAAATATAAAAAAATTTAATATCTTGAAAACTGGGTCAGTTATCAGACCTTGAATTAGGGATATAAACAATTTTTACAAAACTCTCGTTTAGAATTTACACGATTACAAACGAGAACCGAAAGAATTGAAAATTGGTTAGAACTAAAATATACTTCAATGAGTTTAAACCATAAATAAATATATTAACGAAACTTGAATAGATTTTTCAAAATATGTTTGAACTATATTATGCAATGTGACCATCATTATCAAATTACTGGTGCATATTTCTAGCTTGGCACATCCTTTGCGTTAGTAGGTGAGGGGGTAAGATCTGCTACAGTGACCTAGCGAGCGGGCAAGCGCGAATCACTCTATAGTTAAATGCACTAGTAAAATTTTTCGCACATTACTATTTACGTTTTAAAACCATCACAAGATAGAAAATGAAAATTTAGTTTTTATTTAATAATATAAACACAGTGTCATTTTTAGATTTATTTATTAATAGTCTACCGGCTACTGTAAATATTGCTTAATCTGACCACTTTCGATGTAATAGTTAGCATTTTGTAATATAAAATTATTTTGAAATTCTTAAAATAATGCTTATGAAAATAAAAATTTTAGCAGAAACTGATGCCTAAGAACTCTCCCTATGATTTCCGTTGACTAGAATAAGCACTACCTCACCGTGTACCTCATTGTTGGCAAAGAGGTAGTAAACAAGAATGAAGAACTGGCATGGTAAACTCAAATACTTGTAACTCTTAAAGTGTCCAATAATTGCTCTCACTTATCGACATACAACTGTGAACTGACTTCTGTGCCGTGGACTCAATGTTATGCATTTAGGTATACATAAAAACTAGTAGGAACAAAATTTGTCCTTACTATTACCTATTCTATGTGATAATAAAAAAATAAATAATCCATTTGTTTCAATAATTTTAATCATTAGTAAAATTGTGTAAAGAGGATTGATTTTCTTATTGAATGGTATGACTCCTTAGCTTTTTTTTTACATAGAATAAGTAAATGCTTCACAACAATCTCGCCTGATGGAAAGTGTTGATGAAGTCTAAGATGTTGAACGCGCTAACTTATAAGATCCTATTCACTCTCCTCTTGAAAAATCCCGCATTGTAAGAAGGCGGGAACACCGACGCGGGCAAGTTATTCCAGGTTACTAAACATATTCTGTGAAACAACCGACTCTTGATCAAGTACACCGTAGATTTACACAAATCGTATAACAGAGTCCATACGAAGTCGTATACAACACACAATACAAGCGAATGTGGGCATAGTCATTAGTATTTGATAAAACAATATAAAGGGTAATTTGCAGCAGACAGTTTGGAAGTTCTCGCGTTTACCGTCTGCGGGGGCTTGAGTTCGATGCCCGGGCGAGACAGCGAGTATTATTGACTTGCAGCGTCTTGAATTTAATGTTTTTATGTGGTGTTCTTTTGTAGCTCGTGTCAAAGGCGATTGTATAAATGAAATAACGTTCAAGGAGTTTAAAATTACTGTTAGTTATAGAACATTCATGCTTGGTCTGTTATAGTTAGATCAACCGTTAAATTTTCCAAATGGTAGTTACTAACTTAGTTAACTAATAAAGCCACCAATATGTGATTCGAAGCGAACGTATGCTCCAGGCTCTGGTCGTATTTTGAACTTCCAGTCGATTTCTTATATGTTTTAATCAATCTACATTAGCTGTTAGCTTTGCTTTTGCAGTTGATAATATACTTTATTTTGCTGTTATGTTCGTACTACTAATTAATTAGTCATTTGTTTAGTTGAAGGGAAATACCGTGAGAGAACCTACATATCTAAGAGATAATGTCTGTAAATTATGTATTCCGACGTGTTTGACGTCTACCGACTCTTGACCAACGTAGTGGTCTAAGATTTTAAATATTACGACTTCGTATTCTCACAAGAATAAAAGAATGATTACAATTATAGCCTGTGATGATGATAAAAGGTCTTGATTCAAATACAATTTTGGCTGCAACCCACTCAAGTTACTTGTTGGAAAACTCACACAATATCTCCTACAACAGAATCTAATAATGGTAAGTCTATTGGCTTCGTGTTCTGTATAAAAGTTCGTGTTGTTGGATGAGGCGAGCGAAACCGCGCGACGCGCTATTTGCGGGTCAGTGACCGGGGAGCAGACAATGCCGTCTGAGTGCGGTGGCCACACGTTACGTCGACACCAGGACTGTCCTATATTAGAGTTAGTTTTACAATGTCACGAGAATGGTACGTTTTCGTTGTGTGTAAGTTTTCCAGAATCATTTGATAATAAAGTAGTTTAAATAAATTCACACATTAAAATAATATCCTAATGTGGTCCTGTTTTATCGGTGACTATAACAAGGAAAGTAATAAAAAGGCTGTATTTAAAAGTCAACTGCCATCATACTACTTATCAAAGCTTATCATAAATAAAAATACAATTTATATGAAATTATTTTCCAATTCAAAGCCACCAATTGAAGGTCAATAACAGTATCAGAAAGAAATGAAAATTAAAAAAAGTACTCAACGAATAGTATGCTACATTGTCACTGGTTAGTTCAGGTCATGAAGAATTAATTTATTAATTAACATTACCGGTTTGCTTATTGGAACTAGACACCGCCTACCTGCTTAACTTAATCATAAAAATTACAATATTTCAACCTGTCTACTTTTCGCATAAGTACAGTTTAAGGATATGAAGGTGATGATGGTATTTAACTAGACAATTCTGACATTTCGGGGCATTTCATAAGACTGTCAAAAAGTCTTGTGGCTAGGATGCTAGGTCTACTATACTACATTATCTAATTATATTGAGATCATTCGGCACATCTATGAAACTTATTCAGAGGCAAGTACACTCTACCCCTGATTCGTTTCTGATTTTTGAAGTGGTTATTTATTTTTAAATTGATATATGTTTTACAACAAACTATTAAATATTATTTATCACTACAGTGGCGATGATTTACTAAAGGTTCACATACACAGTACACTTATTTATGTTACAAGATATTAACCTGAATTTCTCGATTTATCTTAGTCCTACATTTTCTGCCGGCAGCCTGCTTCCCCTGCATCCAAGATGCTCGCCGCAGCGAAGCCTTCATAATTTCAGCTCAACTACCTTCCAGACGAAGGGACGAGACTATATATTTACGTAGGTTTTATATATATATACCCAATCGGTAGTGTGCCTATCACTGACCAGAACAATCAATTGATAACATTCTCGTGATATATTTGTTTTATCGACAATCTTTATCAAACTTACTTCTGGCATGTGGCGTTACGGTCAAATTATGTACAAATTATTTATAAACCTAACATATTCATGTAGTCAACAAAATGCAAGAACAACTATCAATATTGCCGAGTCAGTTAGTAAGTTACAAAATTGATGTGTATGAGATCTCCCCACAAAGTTCGCATTGGTCTTTGAAGTCTACTAAGTCCTAATTGACCAGCGATCATGGCTGTGGTGACCAGTAAACTTCTTGTTCTAAGTGTAGAGTCACCACCCAGCAATGTGAAAGGTAGATATTTTTTTTGTACACATATCATGGCTTCAAGCCATTAGCGATCTAAGACATAGCGCAATTTTCTTCTCATCATTTACTGTTACATATTGTTCTAATAAAAAATTATAGAAGGGTCAGTGGCCTTCGAGTATACTATATGATACAAAAGTTTCTGAAATGATTTAAACATTGTTATCCGACAATAATATCCAGGGTTGATGACTTAGTGTGCCGGCGAAGCAGGGAAGTGCACAAGAAATTTTGCCATTACATGTCACCCAACTCCCGACTTTCGACTTCAACTTTGCTTCATTCTGTCGGTTACTTACTATTGACGTACGCTATTGGGCGATGCACGCTTCACGGAACGTGTAATACAGAAAAATAAGCATAAACTCAAGAAGTACAAAACATCGATTTTTTTCAAGCTGACAACTGAAATAACTAAAATTAACTTGACGTCGCTATTAAAACAAATTAAGCATAAAATTCAAACGTTAGTATATCAGAAATCGTAGATCCAGAAGCCTTCGAAAGCCTTTGACTATAACCCAAAAGAAATACCCCGTCTAATTATTTCTTTACAAAAAATCAAGCCTTAGTAACACACGCCCATTAGAACTTTAAATGCTAATAAAAAGACATAGAGTTGATAATAATTTGACGTGCCAAAATTGTTTTGTGTTGGTATCTCTACAGAATTGACAGTTATCCGCGAGCTTTCGCGAGGAGTAGACGTATGGGAATATTGTTTTTGTGCGGTTCGAGAAATATTTACGTGCGTGAAAAATTGCAGTGCCCGTTTCGTTGTTTGGTGATAGTTTAAAATTGATTGCTGGTGAATTATATGGTTGAAATGCCGATATCGTAAGTTTCAATGTCTACTTTTACATTTTCTCATCAAAATTGTTCATGTTTTTCGTTAATTTGACGTTTTAAACTAAGTGTTCTTAACTACTTTAATGTTTTCTTGTAAAATGATTCCATTTCTTATTAATTGGACATTAGTGTTTTGGTCTTTAGTAATTCACCAGTTAGCCTTAATTATAAATTTCTCCATTTGAAATTAAACATTACACGGACTGACAATATGGTAAAGCAAAAATGAGTAAAGTAATGACTTAGGTACATCTTAAATTCAATACTATTAATTGTGGCATATATATTTTAGTTTAAATAAACAAAAAACTCTAATTAAATTTATTTTATCGCAACGGTTTTATGATATTTTATTTTTAATATATAAGCAGCGAACGGGTTTGGAATTTACTGGATGTAACATAGCTACTGAAGACCCATAGTCTAATAATAGCATCCTTGACACTCTTTATTCACTCCGGTTACACAACATTTTTCCAGTAAGCTTAAAACTCTTCTCGTAAACCTTTAACCCTTAAGCTGTATCACTGCGGAAAACATAAATGTGGTTTGACTTTATTCAAATCTTCCGATAACCTTAACGAGAAGGTGTCACTGAGGTGTTGTCGGCTTAAACGGAAGAGAACTCGACTGTCACACACCTCTGCCACTGCAACCGAACCGGTTGATTCTAGAATAAAGATGACAGTCAGGCAGGTAAAAAACCCTACCATCGAGTTTGAGAATCGTTGGACATAAACTTGATGGTGCAAAACCCAAAGGCCTAAATATAAAGGAAATGTAATTTCAAATTTAATCAGCCAACTTTTAAAAGTTTAAGAGATTCGAACGAGTAGTTTTGCTTAAGATTTAATTAACGATGTATAAATAAGACTTTGAAAACGAAATTAAATTCCATATAAATAACTACATATATCGTAGAGTCTACGTCAGTGCTACATAAGCAATAACTTCAATTCGTGGACTTCGCGGCTTCGTAAACTACATAACGTTTAAGATTTTTCATTAACTGATTTAAAAAAGTTTCCTTAGGTCAAGTACAACTTTCGGTAGCAACTTTAAAATATGTGTTCAAATTGATCACTAAGAATGTGTGTTAATAGAGAAGTAAATATACTTACTACCTAAAAAAACTAAGTGCAGTGACATCCAGCAGAAAAACCCATGTCGGTTACCTCGTCTGTTGAGCAAAATGCACCTGGAGCAGAAAATCTTTGCTTGCACAAGTATGTATAGAGACCCTCACAACGCAAACTGTATCTTATTCAAAAGTTGACTTATTTTTTAATGTTCAATGCATTCTCAATGTTTAATACTCATTCAATACAAGTGCTACTGGTCAATATATTATCAAATTCTGTATGTATAAATCGAAATAATTGATATTTAAATACGTTGCAAAACAATTTTTTCTAGAATAACACATACCTAATTTTAGGTATTATATCGTATATATATGTGATTTAAGGCAAAACTTTTAGACTATTTCTCGAATGCGGTTTTGTTAGGAGACCTTTGTAATTATCAATGACAGGACATTCTAAAGAAGTGTTTAGCAAAATGTTAATTGAATAAAGCATTGAATCATGTACTTGACCGATGAAGAAGATGGTGGAGAATCAATTGTATAATTTGTAATCTTCGTTATTTGTAAATGATTATTTGAGTTAAACAACGTTTTCACGGTGAGTACAATGGTCTACTAGTGGCAAATTTTTTGAGCGCTTACAACCTTCAGAGGACAGGGTAATAGTTAATGCCGGGAGTAGTTATTACATAGTTGATAAGTAATGTGGAAGATCTTCGAGTGTCATATTTATATCCATTGCTTGGGCTAGCCTTTGGCCCTATCAGTAACAGGAGTAGACCGTAAGAGGCAGACAAAACTCCGAGTATTGTTCCTAGAAGAACAGGACGGTTGAAAAGGATTATTCACATACAAACTTTGCGGTGTGTTGGGCAAGGGCGTGTATTGAAGTGATTTGAGAATGGTTTTCTATATTTCGGACTGTACGTACCTATACGTCGTCTTAACAATAGCTTGTTTATCTCATAAAGTCACTTGCCTTCAGGTTACGCCTCCGTGCTCTCAGAAATTGAAGATATTTACTAATTTACTAATTAGTTACGATTTTTACAAGAAACGCCCACATAAAGTCTGAGATGATCATTAAAGTTTTCAATTGTATCGAAAAATATTTTTGTATTTCTTTTTCCAAATTAATGAACGTTATTTTTATGAGATTAGATTTCTAATTTGATTTACATCTTTTTTACGTAACAGTTAAACAAAGGTCAAGTGTTGGTAGTAATTACCCCCACGTTAACACATTTGCACTACCTGGAGCTTTACGTACGTTACGTATAGTCGAAAACGCATTGCAGGCGAAACACACTAAAACCTTTATACTACTAATTATTGAAAGGAAGGTGATAGCTAGGAGTGACAAAACTCCATGAGTAATGACGGGTTTAAGTTAAATGGTTCAGAGCAAAGCGACTTTCAAACGGACAGACCTAATGCCGTTGATTCATTCGTTGTTCAGTAGGCTGTACCACGAGCAGGGCACCTAGACGGCACCGTAACCATCTCCATCTAGTAATACTTTGCGGTTGCATTTTAAGACGCCTATAGTCCAGTTGTATAGATCTTGCCTGTCAAGCTAGGAGTCCCGGGTTCGGTTTTGATCGGATATTTATGTGACGAATAAATGTTTGTTACGGAGTGTGGGTTATGATGTCTCATTTCTATAATCTAGGTGTAAGAGTGATTATGTATACTTCCAATAAAATTTGGGACTATTTAGTACTAAATTAATTGGCTAATTAAAGAGAAGAAAAGAGAAGTAATATCGGTCTTTGATCGAGATAATTTTTATTACAAATTATATCTTTTAGTGTTCGTATGTTTTTTGTATTTTTTACTGTTTGTATATTAAGATCTAACTACCATACTCCGTGAATTGAGCGATAGTCGTAATTTCAGACAAGCGAAATAATTTGTTACGGAGCAAAGCAATGCGCGGTACTAATTTAGAAGCTAAATTTGTGCGCATCTTTACAGATTTTGCCTGGATGGAAACTTGTAAAAGATATGTTAGTAAAATCATGAAAAGTGGTGAACTTCTTCGCTATTTGGCCTCGAAAGCGTGGTGATATCCACAGCAACGGGGTCTCCGTTGCTGAATGCAGGTTATCATAAAAAATTCGCCCTGCTCTACTGCGGTTGCAATTATTGGACAATGAGTTTGGTTGCTAATCAATAACTTAAATACTTTACCTTGACAACATCGGCACATAATGCTTACAGTATATAGTTTGTAATTGAATCGGCTTTATAGGTCAGCCAGCGTCCTACACGCTCCAGTAAATCTCAATTATTTAGACAAACTGTACCTCTGGACTAGTTGTAGACATGACATATGAAATTAATTAACTTAATTATAAAACATAATGGTTTCTATAAGTATTAAAAATGTATCTAGAAACACTATAATGGAACTCCCAAGACTATGATACAATTGGGGTATATCAATAGGTTTTCTTAAAAATTTGGCATTTGTTCATTCCCACGTGATTTTAGCTGAAATAAGCTCCTAAGCTGTAATTTCCAACGATACATGTTTAAAAATAGGAGGTTTTCCATTCGTCTGTAAATATTTTATATTTATTTTTTGAGTATAAGTTCTTTGTTTATGAAACGTCTTGTGTATGTATGTATGTCTCATGTCTTAAGAAATATCTTTACTAGGTTTACCCATCATTAAAAAAAAATAGTTTTATTACCTATAGTAAGTTAATCGGACTTCAAAAAATACAAAAGGTTAACTAAACAAAGAAAAATAAGTGTCTTATCAATTTCATAATTTTATAGTAGTATATTGGGTCTTTTGTCGATTGGCGATTTTTAAGATATATAAGAGAAAGATTTAATATTAGACTTATTATTAAATATATCTGTAGGAACCTATGAAACTTTTGATTCCTTTTTAAAGTAAATTTTTGATTAACAATTAAGTTTTAAATATATTTATATAAATATATAAATATATTTTAAATATATAAGGAATTATAAATACGTTAATTCTTAATAACTGAAGTCTAATATAAAAATCGACTATTATATATCTGGAAAAAGATGGTGCAAATGATTTTATTAGCTTGTGAATTATAGATTATATCACGGATTAGGTCCGTGGATTTTAAGGTATGTCGTAAAGATGTCTTTGTGAAACATTTTGCTTAATAAAAACTAGTATAAACAGTTTGAGACAGATGCGAGATTTAGCTGCTTTTATTTGATTTGTTTAATGGTCATCATTCCAAGTAAATTCTTCGACAATTACATACCATCTGCAAAACAAGCAGACATGCTAAACGAATTATGATTTGTTACTTGACATATCTAATAACTGTCCTACTATTTTGGTATCGACGCTCATTGTTGTAGGTCAAGAACCTTTGTTTAGGGTTGCCGACTAACTCAATACTTTTCTTCATTGATATAGAATTATTGAAATATCAATCCGCCGTGCACAACAGGTTTTGTGTGTCCAAAATTTGTTAATGCAACTACCTGTATCATAGTGTATAATGGTAAACAGCGTCTATTACAGGATGTTTAATATTATGATGGTATTTATTTTGGTATAAATCTTTGTATATTGCAAACTAATAAAAATTGTAAAATAAATGTAACTATTTACACGAGTTTATTAATTTAAAACAGTGGTCAGCCCTAGGGCTTGTATCAATCAACCGATCTACAAAGTTTAGCAAAGTTAAGCGCGGTTAGGAGGTCGATGATTGATGAACATTTCCGCACGCAAAGCAATCGATTTAAGTAGCGTAAGTAGTAATCGTTAAAAAGCAGTTAATAAGTAACACCGATGCAGTATGGTGCAGCTTCTATATATGTACTTCTGGGTCTACCGTGTTGTGGTTGCAATTGACAATTTTAACGTATTTCGATTTTAGCGTTGGAATTGCAATGAAGTTTACAACGTCATTCTTGAATAGCGATGCGTCGATATCGCCCCATATTAGAAGGTAATCCTACTACAAAGAAGCGATCGAGAAGCACAGGGAAGATTTTGATTGCCAATTTTTTTAACTTTATCGGGTTATTTGGTGTCAATTTCTTTACGAAATCGAAGTAGTATTGATGCAGGATGGCGTGCTGATAAATGATTACCAGAAACGGTCTCTGCTATACAACAAGCAACTAAGCAAAGAATTCCAACGTATTTGCGCACATGGCGCTTATACATTTTACTAATAGCAATGATTTGATATCATGTCACTTCTATTTATTAACTAAAATAAAAAATCAAGTTCAAGGGGTACAATTTTCATCGACGATTGATGCGTAAACTGCATTCCGTATACCTCAGAGGTGTTTGAGGTGGACTGCAATATCTTTTTTCGAAAATTGCTTTAAACACATAAAATTTTGTAGAAATATTGATGGAACGGTTTTTAAACCAATCAACACCAAAAACGTTAACCGCAGCAATTTAATTTTCGATTCCGCATAACATTCTAAATGCACCTCGTACGTACACACGTTTTAGGGATAGCCATTTATTTATCCATTCATATATAATATCAGTATAAAAAAGCTACACTCAAAATAAATGTAACATTCGTTTTTTTCCCGATCGCAGTAGATTAAAAATAGGGTTAGTTTTTGCCAATCAATAATTCATCTTTCAGTCACGCAGTGGGTTATCGGATCCAGTTTATTGATTTTAGCTCCATTGTTCAAAAATCGAAAACGTTGCCGGAATTAGGGTTATTTGAGCCGGAAGGGTGGCAACAAAAGGTTATTTTAACAGAAAAACCACGTATTTTACACACCATTTTTGGTTTGAAAATTCAAGATGGCGGATGGCCGCGCATCTGTCAACTTTACGGATGTTTTTTTTGCGACATAAATGTTAATGTAAAATAAATTGTTACACAATATTATTTTTAATTTTTCTTTCAATATAGTCATGATATTGCTGCAAATGTATTTTTAACATGGAAGAATTTTTTTCTACTTATATATAATATATAATCAATTAATAATGTGCGTTTTTGGAAGGTTTAATTTAAGAACCTCGGTATAAATCTATAATAATATTATAAAGAGAGAGTGCGAATTTTGTAAGAATGTGTATATGCGGAAAGTAATCTCGGAGACCACTGTACTTATCTGAAATTTCTTTTCAAATTTTATAGGTACGTTAGGCATCATGTGTATATAATTTTTTTAACCCGAACGAAGTTAGGACGTGCCGCTAGATTACTAATAAAATTGAAAAATATTAGACAAATATTATAGATATTATAGAAATATGCCGTAATAATTATTATATTTAATATTAGTGCGCATTATGAAGTACTTATATGATATGTATATTTACTCGTATATTACAAACAAACAGCGCGAACTTTATAAGTATGTGTGTATGCGGAGGATAATCTCCGGATCTACTACATCTTGTCAATTTTGCAAATTAATTGCATATATGCATGATATAAAGCCTATTTCCATTCAGAATAATTTACCGTTGTTCAGGGGATTACCCTCCGTATACGCACAAACTCAAAAAATTGCTCCCTCCCTTTTTTATAAATATTGGTAAATTAAATTTAATAAGGAATACATACATCATATATGTATCACATTTTAGTGTAGTACTTCCGTAATTTTCACCACTACAATAATTAGGCTGGAGACGCAAGCAGTTTTTTTTTTAATTTTACGCCCGCGGCAATGGAATCAGCTGCTGTTCTGCACAAAGGAGGTTTTTTTCAACGAAAGGGATGGTCTGTACAATACGCAATTTTTATTATTTTTAACGCTTCAACGCCCGCGAATCATGTTCTCTTAGTATAGATACTCCTATAAATATAAAATTAAGGAAATCGGAGACACTCTATATTGCTATACTTTGCTTAAAAGTTTTTTTAAACCGGCAACACCTCGGTGACGCCTTTGGGCTGTTACAGATGCCTATGAGTAGCAGTGATCGCCAAACAAAAATTGGATTAATGAAACTAACGTTTCGGTAAAATCAACAGATTTTTGCGTAGTTTTATTTATACAAAACAATACACAAATCTAAATAACTTTTTTCTACAGTTAACTTTGTGAAAAACTTTTGTGGCTAGAAACTTTCTAGACAAGTACCTCGTACTTGGCGCACAAGTGATTGACCTTTGTTAGAGATTTTCCAACAAAACTTTTTGCAAATCAAAAATACCTTCCACCATTCTTAAATGTCCTTATGACGAAATTATGTATGTTAATTACGTGATAAAAATGGGTGCCAAGTCTAAAAGGGATAATTGTTGTTTACTTGATTTAGTTGTGTAATTATTTGTTTACTGTAAATATAGAATATAAAAAAACAAGAAAACATTACAGTCATTACCATTTTAAATTTTAATATTGTCATAAAGTAATTCGTCCTTTGACCTCTGACCAAAACGATTAGAATGGAATATCTTTATTTACTATTGAATATTTATTATCTATTACTGTTCATTGTTATCATAAAAACGTTTAATCGTTTATAATGACATATCCGTATAACACTTTCTCCCCTCTATGATGCTTGTCGAAAAAAAAACCAAAATAACCCTCTTTCGCGAGCACAAAGAAACGGCCTGGAACGAAGACAATTAGGGCCCTGTGGACCGTATGTCACGTTTACGGGTTTTCATTTTTAATTGTATTCTTATATCCCGAATAAGATCTTGATTTAAGTCTTTGACATAAGGCTCAGATTTATTGAGTTTTTCCCTAAGCAGTATCGAAAAATTTAAATGCTAAAACAGTTAATATGTGTAGTTGCAACATGCAAAACCTGCAGTCTCTAGAAATCGGTTATAAGTTTAAGTTAACTATAAATTTGAAGTCATAGCTACCACTTAAAAAAATCATAGTAGATTGTGGCCTTTTATAAAGAAATTTTAATTTTCCACACACATATATTTATGTATTTTTTTTTTTACTTTTGGTCTCTAACATGCTGGATACAATAAGACTTCTGTAATTTTGTCATAAAATGTCAGATGTCTTGTACCACGTAATTCTGTCTTCATTACAACTTTAAAATCCTGTATCACGTGTAGTCACCTCTCAATAATTGAATAAAATCGGTTATTTTCTATTGATTCTATGTCATTGATTTGATACTATTAAAAATGTTGTCGAATGTTTCCTACAATCTATCATTTAATATGATAATTACCTACCAAAGACTTCGAAATAAGTTTTGTCGTGGCAAACATTTTAGGTCTGCCTAGTGACTTCTCAACCGATCTATCCGTTAACATACCTATTGAATAAATAGGACGCTGACCAATTGTACATTACCCGCACATATTAAAATACCTATATAATTTATTTGTGATAATTGTAACTGATTCTCTACGAATTTCAAGCATGGTTAACGATTATGTTAAATTTTCATTTAAACACAAAGCGGAACTGTTACCATATATAAAAACTATTAACTCAAATGAAAACTAAACTAGAGGTTTCGTAGGATTTAAGTTCCAAGATACTGGCATCCGCATCTCCGATACTATATTTCCGCGAATCGTTTAAGACGTCCACCTTATGCACGCGCTCTAATGGCACAAGTCAGAGAATGATGTTGCATTTTATAGATCTTGAACTGTGTAGCGGCAGATTTGTATGTAAATGATTCGTCACCTTAAAACTGAAAATGTAAAATTTATGTTCCATTACGCTATTTTACTGCGAAAACGTGAACTTGTTAATGGCTAATCGGAAACAGAATTGTTAAGGCCATTTAAAAGTTTCTGGCTATGTCAAAAATATTGGTAGATGTCCCAAAAATACTGCGACGTGGCTGAACTTATCGATCACGTACGATCGTAACCGTTAGTACCTCTGACTTGAGGCAAGCGCGCACCGGCGCCCGAGATCCGGTTAGCTCGAAGGAGCGCTAAAAAAATGTCTGCCGGCGGTCTGCGGGGCCTGTCGTCACACAGCACAGGTCCCGGGACTTCGGCAAATTGCAAACTTGAAATAGTCAGAAAATTTAAC
The DNA here is from genome assembly GCA_003671415.1 of Megathymus violae. Lineage (NCBI taxonomy): Eukaryota > Metazoa > Arthropoda > Insecta > Lepidoptera > Hesperiidae > Megathymus > Megathymus violae. The sequence continues at coordinate 4,292,295 of PDGT01000002.1, forward strand.
AATCTCATTCATAAAAAATTTTACACATTATTATTTAAATTATAGCAATTATCTCACTGTCATTGTGTATTGTTAAGCTAAAATATTCATTTAAGCCTTTTAATTATTATTCTTTTTGGTATTAATCGAGAAACGAGCTAGATTTACTAAATTTTAACTAAATCGACTTTTGGTTCATAGACGCTGCGGTGTCCGATACCTTAGGTGATATGAATTGTGTGCTGTTTTATTGCTTCAAAATTTGTATTGTCTCTACCTATCATGGGATTTTCTAACAGGACTGTATTATTATTATTAAGATAATAATGGATCACCATACCCTCTTAAAAAGCAACAAATTTTGTATTGAATTCTACTAAACAATGGACGAGATAATTCGCCTAGTATTTCTTAATGAAAGTCGCTGGGCACTGTGCTACTCTAATCCCAGCGGTACTCATACATATATGGTAGCAAAGTTATTTATCTTTTGACTGTCTAACTACCACTCTTATTCTTAAGTCAAACTGTGAAATGTCTATTATAGTGTTGGTGAACCACTTCAACCAACAACACAGCAGGTAACGCGTCTGTGTTGTGTTATGTTGTTCGTGTCACACATGAACTTTGCTGTAATATTTAAAAAAATCATAACATATTTATTTAATTAATACTAATAGGGACCTGCAGTATAGACGTACTGCATTGAAAAACGGCAATCTTCGGGTTTATTTCTGATTCATCTTATGCACATCACAACTTCCGAAACACGAAAAAAGAACAAAGGTAGCCGAAGGCTATTAATATTTTTGATGCTTGGGAGTGCAAACAGGATGCTATTGGTATATTCTGTGACCTATCAATAGCGTACGATTGCGTCGACCAAAATATATTAATGAATAAACTTAGGCATTATGGTGTCTCCACACAATCAGTTAGCCTTATAAAATCTTATCTTTCTAAGCGTATTCAAAACGTAGTTTTTAATGGAAAAGAATCCCCCGGGACAAACATTACCATGGGGGTCCCCCAAGGTTCATCATTAGGACCACTATTATTTTTAATATATATCAATGATCTTCCTTATTTTACTAGCGACTTGTGTAAAGCTGTATTGTTTGCTGATGACATCTCCTTACTTTTTAAAGTAGATAGGAGAAAACAATATTTTGACGATGTAAATAATACTGTTTCGCAAATGTTACCCTGATTTACATGTAATAATAACCTTGTGTTAAACGCTAAGAAAACAAAATGTATTAAATTTACTTTACCAAATGTTAGACAAGTTCCATCTTATATTGTTTTAAATAAGAAAGTACTTGAACTAGTAAATTCTACCACATTTCTTGGAATCACTATACTCACGACTACAATGGAGTCCTCATATTGAAATATTGTCAGGGAAACTTAGCTCTGCTGCCTACGCTATTAAAAAAGTGAGACTCTTAAAGAACGTAGAAACAACTAGATTAGTTTATTTTAGCTACTTTCACAGTGTGATGTCTTATGGTCTGTTGTTGTGGGGCTCAGCTGCAGACATTAAGTCGATTTTTATATTACAGAAAAGAGCAGTACGCACCATTTACAACCTCAGGCCTAGGGATTCCCTTAGAGATCTCTTTAAAGAAATTGATATATTAACTGTAGCATCACAATATACATTAGATAATATTATGTACGTTAAAAAATACTCTGATAGTTTTCGTAGGAAGAAAAATGTTCACAGTATTAATACTAGGAGTAAGGCTAAATTGATTGTTCCAAATTTCAGACTAAGCAAAACTGATGTCTCTTTCATGGGTAGATGTGTAAATATTTATAATAAAATTCCACTAAAATTGACAGAAATGCCATATTGTAAATTTAAAACCCACGTCAAGGCGTTCTTATGCGGAAAGGTTATTACAAACTTGATGATTACTTTCAGGATAAGACTGCTTGGACATGAGTTTGATATTAAGCCAGTTAAGTGCGTTCTGTAACTGTGAGTAGGAAAAAAAACTCCTCGGGAGTTTCTTGCCGTTTCTTCGTACGAGACCACTCACGGTAGGGATTTGTTGAAGCGATGGCGTAGTTTAACGTTCGAAACATGTTTGTAAAAACCAACTTCGAATAATAAATTATTTCATTCTATTTCAATATGTCAATCTATTATTCTTAAGAATTATTATCTATTATTCTTAAGAAGATTGAAACATGCGTTTCTACAGAGTTGGTTCATACAGAGGTCGTATCTTATCGTGCCGATCCACCGGAAGCCACGCAGACGTACGATGTGATATTGTTACCGAATGTCATCACTTGACCGTTATAATCTTAAACTGGGCTATCCGAGCTCGATTTATGTTGTATGCTACTAATTATACGGATATTACGTAATCCTGGGGATGAAGTATAATACATGTTGTAATGTAAAATAAGTGCACCTAATATAAAATAACGCCAATGAGTTTTTGGCGTAACATTTACCACACGACCGAATGAGACAGTATTATTCAACAATTTTAAACATATATTTAAATTTGAACACTTAATTAATTTCCAGTGTACAACAATATTACAGTATTTAGAAGTACCTAGTATGTTTTTTTTAAATGAACTGCGTACTTTTTGTATGTATCTTGCTAATACGAATCTGCAAACTCCTCGCAGTCTTCGGTCAAGTGAAATTTGTGAGATAATTTGATATTAATCTTTCTTTTTACTAATATATTTTTTAATTATAATCTCAGTAGTATTGTGTGTAAAGGAGCCATGTTAATTTTTTCTGTAATAATTATAAAAAAATATGAACATGTTCTTTATAATGGTCCGTTTTATTTCATACGTCACATGATACACACCAATACATTTACATTACCAAGTAAGTCCACAATTCATAATTCGGTCAGTATACAGTCATCATTAGTTCACTAAACTCTACTTGAGTATCAAACTTCTAATTCTTGATTTCAGGAAATTCCAAGAAAATACCAATTTAAAATGGACAGACACACGCGATTAATCCAAAAAGGATTTTGGTTTATTCTACGATTGTGCTGGATTTTTTGTTTAATGACGATAATTACATGACCGTTCGCATCTTCCATATTTGCTAAATAAAGTTTCAAACATTTTAACATTAACCTATTTTTACTACATGATTATGAATTACTAAGTTATTTAACAATTGTCCTTTTTCCATCATTTCAGTGAGGTACTGTGGCGAGAGGGACGGAAGAGATATCAGGAACGTAAAAGGTAAGATATTATAAATATACAAGTATTTTACGCCGCTGAAATTGTTCTCTGTTCCAAATTTACGTGGGCAGCAGTAACCTTATCATCATCACGTAATACACCTTTCCCACTCCTGGGTTCATCTCATATTGAGAATGTTAAACATCATTATCCGGCCTGGTTAGCGAGTGCGTATTGATAGACATCTTCTAAAACTTTATACAGAATTATCAGGTACACAGGTTTCCTCATTATATCTTCCTTTATCCATGGAAGTAAAAAATAAATTCTAATAAAAAAAGTATGAAAAATAAAGTTTTTTCAGGATCCGAAGCCAAGTCTTTCGTTCAAATCGCTTAGCTATCAGTGCTTGAGGTGTGTTAATTACTTATACAATTGAGACATTACGTACCGACCAGGGTCTAAGAACAAAGTTACACAAATATTATTTCTGGACGGGAATTTGACCTTAGCTTCTTCGCTGGACAGGCAATGCTATGACAACTACTACTAGTCTGTTGTTTGATAAAAAAGGAACCTTTATGCTATAATTCGAACATTAACGTTTCTAAACCGTAGTAACATAAATTACGTAGCCTCAGAGTCCCCACCTCGTCGAATACGCCATACAAGTGAACCCGCAAAAACTACAAGACGTAGGGTTGGCACTTTGTCCGTTATTTAATTTGTTATACGGTTCGTTTCTTTCTAAAATTTTCTGTACATTTGGGTTCTCTCAGAATATTACTATAGTCTAAGTATTAGTATAATTAAAAAAAAAGTGAAGAAAATATTTCTATACTGATCCTTTTGCCCCCACGGTAGATACTTTTATGAAAATCTAGTAGAACCAACATTTATAACATGCATGCATTTTTAGTCAATAGCCGACAAACTAGCAGTGGCTAGCTCAGTTCATGGACATGGATAGTCGTTAATACTTTATAACCCGATAATTTAATTCCTGAAGTGCTGAGGAAATGTTTATGAACTAAAACCTCTTTTAACGTTCTTCGAATCGCCTGAACTCGTTCTAATTTCATATAATTAATTCTATAATAAAACCAGTATTATTAGCAGTTATTTATCGACTTCAAAATTTCCAACAGCCCCATCCGCAAAAAAAACCCGTACAGTGCGTTTGCGTCTTAACAAAAGTACCGTTCGATTAGTTTTTGCACTGTTCTGGCGCCAAAACATCGGCCAAGTTCGTATGTCGTCGAGTATTCTCAGCTCTTAGCTGCCATGGCAACAACTGGAGGTGTGGAAACGCTGTTTTGAAGTTCTTTTTATGTTTCAAGGGTCTTTATGATACTTGTTAATTTATCTCGCTGTGAGAAATTTCGTGATCTTTATGCTGACAGTATTATGGTTGATTGTTCCTTATCCTCAGCATTACTATTCTCAAGGACTTCGTAACCAATTGATAGTAACATTAATGAACATGGGGTACTGAGTTCGGAACTAGGATTGTTTAAAAAAATGTATATTTGTAATTCGTAGTACTGTGAAAAAGATCCATAAAAAATTAAGTAAGATAAGCTTGAAATTTATAAAATGCCTAAAAAAAAGAATAACAGTTGTTTTAGGTGCGGCTACTTTTTAAAAATATAACGATGGAGTAATAATGCTGATGGTAAACACTCAAGCTAACGTCATCTAATAAGTTCGCTTCCATTTTATAAAGAATATATCGCTAATATTATTATACTTTAGATTCAAGAATTGTTGAACAGAATTTACATAAAATAGAAACATTAGTAATTGTTATACAATTTTACTAGTATCGTATGTGTGGTTAACATTAGACCAATCGTGTCTGTAACAAACCGGAATTTTACATGTTTATCGCATTATTTATTAATTAGAATTTATTTAATTGTAAATAAAAAGATAAAGGCTAAAGCTCAGAAATAGTTAATGCGGCTAGTTGTAATACCTTACCATATCCCCGACATCGAACATGTAATTTTAAAAATTTCTAAAGGGTGGCTGTTTATAACAACCCACCCCATCCGCCCGCGCCCTGTCTCGCCCTCGCTAACACTCCTAACCTACCTTAATAGTGAATCCAAAGAAGTATGTTATCAAAGTATAAATTTCTTCAAGAAATTGTGTGGGACGCAAATATTCTATGAGCAAAATAATGTGGGAGACGTCAGCTTTATAAAATAGGCCATATTCCACGAAATTGATTAAGTACAAGGTTGACGATTTCATGAAACTTTGAAGTATTTATTAATAGACCTCGATCGCGGCAAGTTAGCTGAACAGTAGAAAGGATAAATATATATCATAAATATAAAAGAAATATAAATCGGGAAGCTGCTATGAGAAGGAGGGGAATACAAAAGCCATAAAATTGCCTACTTGTTTTGAAATTTTAGATCAGTATCCTTAAATCATTCATGATAAATCAATGTAGGTGAACAATTAAACCAACAGTTATTATTCTTTCAAAAGGCAAATAAAGTAAATTTATCTATAACGTTCATCATAAATTTGTTTGTCAAAGGGGGAACCCGGTTCGTTCCTTGCGGAACGTAACACCAGAAAGTTCGTCAGTTAGCTGTTAGTTCCTCCTTTTGTTAGCTGTTGAAATAAAAAAAACTAGTACAAGATCACTACCTGTTAATTCTGTAGGGAAATAAATCAATAAACCTTAAGATGGACGTAACTTATCGGCTTGAATTACCGACTTTATTAAATGAGTGCTGAGTTCTTATCTATTTCTTATGCCGTGCTATTAGTGATAAAAAAGATTTATGACAGACAGAGTCTGGTAGGTTTCTCCGAGTTTATTTACGTAGTTTTTGAACAACAACAGCAAACCGTAAAAAAATTGAGAGCCTAAATTTAACCCATGGGTTGTGGGAGAGGGCGAGGGGGTCAGGAGCGGCCGGGGTTCGTCTGGCACTCGTCTAGACGGGGGTGCGTCTAGACAACGACTCGTTTATAGAATAACTCAAAATTTCCACCGCCATGGCATTTTTCAGCTGTGAACAAGCACATATTAAAATTAGCCCGATTTAAGATAAATTTGCTAAGCATGTGGAATCGTTTCTTATTGAGAAACGGCATTTGAACAAAAGACCACATGGGTCGTACGATAGTAAGTGATCACTGCAGCTCATACACATCTGCAACACCAGGATCATCACCAATACATTGTATGCCAAGAACGAAACGGTATACACGTTTTGCAACTGGCTCTCCAGCACTACAATCGAAACGCATTAAAATATGTCACGGTTGAACTTTAGGAAGATAGCTAGCCAGACCGGTAAAAACCCGATCACTATGCATGAGTACCCTCGGGGTTAAGGGTGGTGGTGCCTAGCGATTTTCAAAAGAAGGAAACTAATGCAACGAGAGAGAAATTAGATTGGACGTAATGGCGAAAGGCGCCTTTTACACTTCATACACTTTACAAGAGGACAGAATTGCTCCTGTTTGAAACAGGTTCTTTAAACAGCTATCTCTTTGTTTGAGTTGGACATTTATCATCCGATTGAATTGTGTTTTAAAAGTCCTTGAATCCTAGGACGTGTCCATGCATGTCCAGTGAAAAAAGTATTGAATGTAGGTTACTTAAAAAAATTCTTAATGTTTTAAAGAAAAGAAAAAAAAATACATTGAATTCGAAGCCTGAGAACCCCTGCTTCCTTTTTAATATTTTCATATCAATAGTTGAGCTAGATCCGTGATACTTTACCTAAAAATTGACAAGTTCACATACTAATGCATTTTGTCAGCTTTAACAATAGGTACAATTTTTGTTAAACGCAAACTTTTTAGTAATGTATTGCTGGGGTCCATCTGTCGCAGTTCTCACGATTCTCATTTTTACGCGCCTTTTTTTATTAATTTTAGCCATTTTATTCTTTTCACTCGATCGACACCTGTCGCATGTGGGGAGATGTCCTGAATCGATTTATATATTTAATAGATGTAATACGCACCTTAAGAAAATCTATATAAATATTTTGTTTCTTATATATCTGATAGATTTGGGGGTGTGAGGAACTCCTTGCATCCATAAATTTTTGATCAATCGGCAGCTCGAGATACACTCTGCTAAAAAAAATACGGGTCTATAGTGAACGGCCATTACTGTTAGAGGTCGCTGGTGAAAATTAAATCCGACGCTATTCGAGCATCGCGGCAGGGTTCTTGACCCGTCTGGCTAGTTACCACCATCCCGTTAGATCAACCCTGAAATGTTACGTGTTTCAGTTGCCGTAACGCAGAACTAGTAATAAAAAGGTGACTACTTACCATAAGGTGACCCGTCTGTTCATTTGTCGACTATTTACATAGAACACCTGCTTTCAACATTGTGTTAACTGGACACTACAGCTCACTGACACCAGTAACTAACCTCTCATAGCACTACAATCTTCGGATCATAAATATGACGCATTCGGCAAACGAAGCAACTTATTGATTATAGAATTTAATTAAAACAATGATTTAAAAAAATATACACAATATAAAAGAGAAGACACATTTTTAAAAACCCACCAATTTTTATAATGTACAGAATAATTCGTCTGTAAATAATGGATATTGTTAATGCAAAATTAATGAAACTGTACTTCGTTGTTCTAAGTATTGTATAGTATATGTTTATATATTAGATCATTAAAAGTATGTAAATTGCCAACAAAATGGCTACTCACGGAAGTAATAGAAACCTACTCCACTATAAGTATAACCAAAAAACTATTCTCATAGTGTCACACTCTCAGTAGTAATACTTGCCGTCTATGAGTCTTGTTACCTAATATATATTGGGTTCTGCAAACAAGGTTTTATTACTTTGAGGTCTGAAAATATTCATTTTTAAATTAACTAAATATTGTTAATTTTATGCTTAGGATAACATGCGAATATGATATTTTTTGATGCTGAAACGTATGGTGGCTGAAATAGAAAAAAAAATTAACAAAAATATTTAGGCACGATCATAAAATACAATGTTATGACAGCTTACAACTTATCCATATTTATATTTAATTGAAGTACTATTAATACAAAAAAATTAAAAAAAAAAACAAATACAAAGAGCCACTGTAAATTAAGTTAACTAAATGTATATTAGTAAATGAAAATACATGAAAATGAAAGAGAAAATGACGTTTAGTTTTACATCAAAAATAAGAATTTAAGATGTAGTTATAACTTATATTGCCTGTTCCTTGGGCACAGATTTTCTAGAGATTGAAAGCTTACTAAACTGTTCACTGCAAATAGACAGAAGGTCGCCCCATTCTTCCTTATTCCCACGTCGAGAACTATGGCATTAAACTTTCTCATTTTGTGAGGACATGCGTACCCATGTATTTAAAGACGGGACAATTTGGTGGCAGTAACTGTAGGTCTAATGGTTTAATACAGTGTTGTGATAGTTTAAAGGTTGGTCACCCATATGTGAGGCCCGATTTCAAAACCTGCACCTACTTATAATTTTTCATATTCTGCGCGTATAAAAATATAACACTTGTTTTGGTGAAGGAAAGCATCGTGAGGGAACGCTCATATTTAAAATCAGTAGTTGTACACTATGTATTGTGATCATATCATCAAACTGACTATTTAATTTTACCACTTTCTTAATAACTTGTTAACAATTAAATCAATATCTTAATAATAATAATATATTAACATGTTTTTATTTTGATAATTACAGGCACGTCGAGGAAAACACAAACATGATGTATGGGACGACAGCTATCTATCTGCTAAAGAGACAATACTAATATGTCTGGATCTTCGAAATATAGGTAATATTTAATGAGGTAATTTGCATATTTGTTGTGTTCATAATCATCATCATCATATTGCGTATATATGTATATCCATGCATATCTATCTATATCCATGTAAAAAGTTTAAAACTATTATAATTATATCCAATCATACGTCTTTTTCCATGTTGATAACAAAAAGTCTGCGTTCCATATCCTTCCTTGTCAGTGATATCTTTATTAAGTATGCACCTCCTACAATCCATTTAGTTACCAGTAACCCAGTTCATTTAGAGAACATATAATTTTAAACTAATGTCATCGCGGAATTTATAAATTTTATTATGTAATGGGTATTCACGATACATTTTATTTATTGCCAATATTTCGACCCAGTTGCATGGATCGTGGTCACGGCGAAACTGCGGTGGCGGAGAGAAACCGTTGACAAGCTGGTGGTTAGTTCCTTCGTTAAATAAAACGTATAGTGAGTTCGTGAATACCCGTTACATACATAATACAATTTAGAGAACGTTTCGTTTCCAACAATTTAAGTTGTCTTTATGTGGTTTCCCTATGAACACTTAGCAGGCTGATTCTGTGTCGTTAACGCTCATTCATCAAGATTGATGATATCAGATGATGACATGTCAGACATGTCCAAGGTAACCACGACGGGCCATGTGATGGTAAATGGTCTATGTATATCATTAGGGGAATCATCGATGTGTTGTTGACCAAAGAGGAAGCGGCAAGAAACTCGTGTTGTGTAATGGCTCCAGCACACTAAACATTTTGAAAACATTTTGCAACATTATTGAAATACTGTAGTGCTAGTAGTAGTAGTAGTAAGCTGGCTGCTATAGAATTCAGTGACTTGCAAAACTAACAAGGGGAAGAAAAAGTTAAAGATAGAAGGTTTCTTCCTCATTATACCCCAAAAATGTGTAGCTTAGAAGGTGGAAAGCCATTATATTAGAGGATTGTTCTGAATATTTCAGTTACATTTTGATAACAACAGAGCTGATGAAGGAGAGATTTTAGATTTTGTTTCAATAAAATCTGTATCATATCACTGACGGCATGGTTCGTCCAAAATGTCTTGAAAAAACTGGTGGATTGGAAACAACGATTATGTTGCACAGTGAGTTGGTAACGTAAGCATGACCCTATTTTTTTTTTTTATTTAAGTCACTTGTATATGGCTATAACATAAATACACATGTACAAGTATGAAAGGTCTAACTCCGAATACATATCTGATATCATTGTTCTACTTTGTAGTATTTTGTAGTCTCATATTCATATAACAGTACTATTCAATGGAAGTTATAAAATCAAGGTGTAAATACAATGTAAATTACAAAAACATTTAAGTATTAATCATGTGAATTCTATCTCTTTAAACACAGGAATATCAGCACCTACTTAGTTAAATTATCAATGATTACGTATAAACAATTTGTTGTGATTAAATTGGCTAGTCCGCAATAAAAATGATAATCCGCGGAATTGCTGTGATTTTCGTGAGATTATAGAATAGGCGCCCTTTACTGTTTTCTTGGTTATTTTACAATTTTTTTTTGATTATTTTATAAAAAATGTTATTACTATTACAAAATATTTGTTAGTGTTTATTTTTTTTAGTTATTTCTATGCTAATATTTAATTTAAATTATATTCTTCGTTACAAGTACTTTTTTAAATAAACATTCCTGTATTGTGGAGTTTAGTACGCTTTTATTTATTAATTCTACTTTGCACTTTATTAAATTTAGCTAATCAATTTCCATGTTCTGTAAACATAGAAATCATTCTATGACATATGCTATTTTCAATTTTGTTTATTTTCTTTATTTTACTTTGTTTTTGTTTTAAGTTTTAACCTTTTTCTTTTTCCAGCAGATGGCGCATTCGGAAAATATTTTCGAACGCGCTGTCTGTTTCTAGCACTCCCCCCCTTAACTGAAACCCGTAGATCCGAACTTGTGCGCTAAAAGTCGACGGGGAATTGTGATTTTGGGACTGTTTGTCGCACGATATAACAGTTTATTGTATGTTATTCACAATGTTGCCCTTATAGTGCAGAGATTTTGCTGAGATTTTCGTGCGACATTGTAGTCTTAGTCACGTGTATCCCCACACAAGTTTGGTGATACGCGGGCGCAGTTTTGGCGGGAAATCATCGTTTCTTCGTTATTTTTTTCGTCCTTTTTCTACCTACATTGTAATATGAGTTCATCGTTGCACCGTTGTTTTCATTTCGTCCGGTTTTTTTTTCTTATTTTTCCCTGTTTATTGCTTATTGAACCCCTTAATTGTATTTTTTCTTTTGTAGCGTTATATTATCTGTAATATCTTTAGAATTTAATGTAACTATTTCTATGTAAGTTAATTTCGTTAATTTAAATGTGCTTGTTTTGTTATTAAGACGCTGTTCAAACGTAGTAGTCGTATAAAGTCATTGCATAGAGATAAATAAAAAACCCATGTGTTTAAATCGTTATATGTTTAAGTTGATCGTGTTACGAACAAATGAAATCCCCGAAAAAAAATTGAGAAGAGTATTTAGTATTTTGGATGATTAATATTATATCAATATTTGTTCATTTTACACGTGACTTGCATTTTTTTCAACATAAAACACAGCTAGACTTTGTAAAAAAAACGACATAATATTTGAATTTCACTGCTTAAATGGAAGAACTATCCATAAATATAATACATACATACTACATACAACATAATACATACATACATATAATACTATACTATAAATATAATACAACTGTGGAACAATTGTTTACAACATAAATAGTAATTTATAGTTACAGAACTTAATTAAGTTTTCATAGCATCTTAGTGTTACTAATATATTTATGAATCAGATATACTTATCTTAGATTTATATGCATTAGTATGCCTTGATAATTTTTTTATAATATTGTTAAAAATATAACTAAATATTATTATTCTTTTTAATATATGAAACTGATTTATCGATAATAATAGTGTATAGCTTCTGTTTGATAGAGATAATATATTATCTCGTGTATACCGGTATAGAAGGTAGTTGTAAACTGGTCAGTAGGTGATTGTCGAGCGGGGAGTCTTATAATGAACAGAGACAGTTTTGCGATGGACATGGTACGAATTGAACGTTTCGCATCGCTTGTAGTCTGTGTAATACTGTGTCCGTGAGGGGTAATTCCCATCGTCCCTTAACGTAGATACCATAAGGAACACCGGCTATTACATTAATAATCTACAGTTTCGTAGATGTATTTATTTGTGTTGAATGATGCAGAAATTATTGCATGCATTTTTTTTATATGGAAATAATTAACGACAAGTCCGTTTGACATGATCTTAATTAACATAGAGCGGTAGTTGAGCTGACAACTACAAGCAACGGCAAAATTTAACTATTGTACAAGTTGAAGAAGAGATAGAAAATCAAAAAGCATCTACTTTTCTTTACATAGAATCGTCGACAAAAAAAATCTACATACCTTTCACCTACCTGCAAAGATAACTTATTTTCTTAGATAGAACCTTAAAAACTGTTTACGTCGTTAAATCAGGATTTGCGCGCCAGTACTGGATAAACCAAGAATTATTCTTTCAACGCGCTCCATACGTATCAGAGCGGTTTTGAGAAAATGTTGCGGTAACTATAAACTACAATACTGCTAATTAAAGATATCAAGAGATACACTGCTATTTCGATGTAACTTGTATTATTATTATGGAAGGAGTGATCTGTACCCTGAAGGTTGTAAAGGGCAGACTCTAACCTTACGTTTCGATCATAAGAATCTGTATGCCAACGTTGAATGGACGGATGAAGTAGGCGCTATATTTAAATTCTAAGAAAGAGAAATATATTTGTAATCAAATTCACATAAGACTGTAGTTGTATATGAAGCTCATTGCAGACGATGAGGTTACAAATTCTAGTCTGGCTTGTTCGTTTGACTTCAGATACTTAAGCGACCCGCTGCAGGTGCCTCCCAGTAAATGAAGATGCTAAGAACCTACTCTACTCTATCAGCTGTTCTAGTACGAATTGGTGGACGGATGATTTGCTTTTTTAAATCAATAAATAAATATTATTATATATATATTGAGTAAGTTAGTAAGTGATTATCATATTGTAGACGAACCATAAAGTTTTGTCTTCCTTTCATAATTTCATAATTACGATGCATCATGTCTAATTTAAACTAGTTTTGTGTAAAACAGTTGTGGATGTCATTTGATTACGATCAAAACTGTATTAAGTATTACAGGATAAATTAACATCCACTGAATAAACGGATTTGGAGGTATTTGGACTAGAAAGGAAACGTGGCGAAAGAAAAGAGAAGACCGAAGGCTGAATAAGCCGTCGGCGGGGTGAGGTAGTAGGTTGTATAGTACTGCATTACAACTTTTAGGAGAGACTGTATAGCCTACTAACTTTCCTGGCTGGCGGCAATTCGTCGTGAAGAAGAGCGAAGTTCTAAGGAAGATAAAATGAAAACGAAAAACTTCTTCATGTTTATTAAATTTCTTCGATTTTAAACAGCTTGGTTTTCGTCTTAAAATGAGAAATAATACAATTATTTCGCTACAAAGTAGCGAGCTGTTATACTTATATATCTTCTTTAATGTTCACAATCTTCATCAATAAAAATCATTATCACCCATGACAATTTCCACCGTACCTCTGTTACCTATGTGTGAATATTGATTTATTATTCCTTTATTATATTTGAAATATGTTGATAGTTATTTTCAATATATTTCTGAAATGCAATTCAATCTAGCTTCAGTAACGGAAGACTTGTATAAATATCCAACAGTGTTTGTTTTTTGTATTTCGCTTACTTTTTCAGGTGAAGCCTGTTTTGATACAAATAGCTCCTGAAAAATTATTACACTCAACAGGTTATAGCATTATAACCCATGGATCATAATTATGAGGCAGAGCTTGGAAGAAATAAATGGGAAAAACGTGATTTGTATCAACTTAAGTCGACACTTCGCGCCATCCGTACCAACTCATACAAACCATAAACAGTAAACCGTAACCTTAAACCGTAGCGTATTTAAAATTCATTAAAATTACAAAATATTTAATAGAAATAAAGTAAGTGCCAATTTCTGTCTATTTGATTTGCGGGTATATTTTTAGAATTTTTCAAGAATTGTATACGAACCTTTAAAATTATATTCTTATCAGTAATAATTTACTTATGAAGACAATAACAATTTCTAATTGTATTATCACTTACTCGTAATTAATTGTTTTTCTTACTTAAAATAAGTTAATGAGTGACAACAACTTAATATGTATTGGTGGCTATGAAATTTGCCGTTCAACTTTGGAATGCTCTACCCAACGTTTTGAGAAAACCAGCCACTAAAAATTTAAGAGAAACTTAGCGAACACCTGTATAACAGTTAGATTTATTATCATTATTCCTTTTGTTATTGTATAGTTATGTGTATATATCATTATAAATATATAGTATTTTTGATTCATCATATCGAAGGTTCTCGACTGTGTCCGAAGTTTGACTGATTAAGATTAATGATAACTAAAATTAAGTCCGCCTTTGTTCCGTTGTTTTTTTTTTCGTTCGTAAGTAATAAATAATAATAATTATAATTACACAATTGTATTGTTTATTACAAATATATTATAAGATTATATTAAAAAAAATGTATATGTTCAATTACAAAGAACAATACAAAGTAATATAAAATTATATTTCATTACAAGGTTACAACCTGTTATGATAATTTTTAAATGCATAAGGAACAGCCAAAAACAATAATTATACTTCCCATACAGTGTAACAAGGGCAGGGTGTCAAACCAAACCCTATCGCTTTGAATTGTACCCTCGAAAAAAACCTTTCGTGCGTGGTACCAGTACATATCAGCCAGTATTATTTAATCGAGATAGGGAAACACATGATGGTGAGATAAATTATCGAATGATGTTAAAATGAATGATGCAAATTTATAAGTTACTATTATTTGCTCTAAAGTTGCATATTAATAAAAGGTTTAGTTAGTAAACGTTTGAACACTATATTAACACAAAATTTTTACTCTCCCGTTTGAGCGGTCAAATTTCTTGCTAAACTTTGTATAAATAACAACTCCAAAGTGTGATGTAACTAGTCCAATATAATTTTAAAGCAAATAAAATAATCCGTGTTATATAGTTGAATTTATTCAATTTATTTGATACGTTTGGTAGTTGAAAACATTAGAACGAATAAAAATTTTAACTTTTTGTTATAATAAGTAATGAAAAAATATTATTTATCAACACTCAACTTTTAAAAAGTATTATGTCAAATATATAAACCGTAATATTACTATATACTACATACGATATAATATATTGATCTGTTTACTATTCTGCAATGTACCTAATTTCCCAAATGTGAAACTATACAAAAAATATGTTATTATAAGAAAAATTGTATTTATTAAAATGTATTTTTTAACATTCACATAATAATCTGTTTCTAAAACTAATCTATTTCAAATTTTTGGCGTGTACAAAATTAACCGCGTTGTTCCGGTATTAAGGTTTTACTTATTTATAGTACTAACTAATAATTTTTACAAAGTATTTATTCTGAATGAATTAAATTTTTTTTAGTATGTTTAGTATGTTGTATAATGTATTCAAATATCAATATTTTACAAATATTGTCGTTTACGCTATTTACTCGTACTATAAAGACTGAGCTATAAAACTTACTTTGTTTTATTTTGATCCCTAGCTATTAGACGACTCTATAGCCCAGTGACCCTTCTTGGTACGTTCTCGAGTTCCATTGAAGGTCGAGGCAGTTATTTGTATGGTAGAAAAATAACTATTCTTAAGCTCGGTTGTTTTTCATAACTTAATTGTGTATTTTATTATTCAAACCAACCATGACATTAGGGAGGGTATAGAGTATGGACTGTGTCTATATAAAAGAAATATTAATTCAAATGATTGTGGGTGCCAAAATTAAGCAACGTAGTACTTGAACTTACAGTTTTTTAAACTAACACTAAGACACAAAAATTAAGTCACATAATTATATAAAAATTACAAATCTGTTATAATGCACAATTAAATGTAGCAGCAGAATTTATTAGTAATTATAAGAAAGATTGAAAAATTTAGGCGTCAAATTCAAAATTTTAAAATTAAACTTAATATTTAAAGTTAGTTTTATTTCAATCCATCTTAAAATTAAAAGTATATTAAATTAAATAAATATATGAATTTCTAATTAACAGAAAGAGAGAAACGCAGTTTTAAAATAATGCAGGTACTATTTCTAAGCGTAAATCGTAGTTTATCTGAAGCGAAGTGAGATCGGCTCGCTCAGTATATACTAAGTTACTAGTTACTAAATTATTTATATATATATATATATATTAAAGTAAGTTTGTAACTAGAAAAACTAATTATATTTACTTATTTTGAAGATATTTTTACTTTACATACACATCGGATACGAGAAACAAGTTGCATGTAACTTGATAAGACATTTTATCGCTTTGCAGCGATTTATTCTAGACAATCTTTGAAAAGAGTACAAAGAAAATTATAAGGCGATAAAAAGGTACGGTGCTTGTTATATAGCAATATTTATGTAAAATAATAAAATGTAAAATAATATTTATATAAAATACAAAAATAAGCAAGTATAAACTAAACTTGATAGAACAAAACAATATACTAAAAATCGTATAGTAAAAAAATACTATTCAAAGACTAGCCCATATATAAATACCATTAACTAATCATAGATTAAGAAGGAAAGTGAGATTAAACACTGTAACAATATCAACCACAATTTTAATGAAATATTTTCTTTAGATTACTTAACAATTACTCACCGTTCCTTTTTAGAACAATAATTTAGGTAAGTCCTAACTGAACTAGTGGATATCTTTATTTGATTAAATTTTATTCACTTCCTATAAGAAAACACTAGAAATTTGTTTTTGTAACTACTTTTTTTAGTACTACCTACAACAAACTGTAACGATATTAATATTATTTAATGTAAATTTTTAAGTCTTAATTGATTTAACTTACTTAAATCGGTACGTAAAAATCACGTGGAAAGTAAACAAGAAATATCCACGAATATCTAGCTTTTAGCAATGGTTTTATTTCTCTTTCTGTTATTATTTATCTCTACTTTATTATTTATGCTACGTCATATTATATTAGTGGAACGTCACTGGGAATATTTTAGGTTGTAAGCATAGCTTTTATCAGAGTGAAACTTGTACATTTTCAAAATAAACTCATCTCTCAATAAGAAGATAAGAAATAGAGTAACTTACGCGAAAGATATCTTAATAATGATAAGTTGACTATATGTAACAGAACAGACCTACTAAACCCAACGCCATGTTACTTTTGTAACAATATTATTATTAATGATAATACCAAGCATTTTATTTCGTTTCCCGCCAAAAATTTAACAATGAAAACTGACAATCCTAAACTTTTTTTTTTTAATTTGAATTACTTGAACCGTAACTCTATAGTGGCAATTCCCTTTTTTACTAAAAAATGGAATTCGCAAAAAATACAAAGGGATTTAAAACGCAAGGGTGAGATTATTAGCCTTTGTCGCTTTTTCACCCCATTTCTGCACCTGGCGTTGTTCGTGTGATTGATTTTTTTAAGTATAGAAGTGCAATTGCAATAGGAAACTGAATTTTTTTTAACAGAATAATATAAAAAAAAAAACAATAATATGAGATCCTTTTACTGGTGGCACAACGAATCTACTGAGAAGGTTCCCCGCTATTTCTGCCGTGAAGATACTATGTTAACTTTTCGTGTGGATTTGGTGGTAAGCCGTAATTTTTTCGCGTTGGAAAAAATAATAGTACCTACCTATCCTTGTATCCTAGCCTATACATGTATTTAAATTTATTCCCATTTTGAGAGTAGCGGATATCTTGTCAAAGTGTAGTTTATTTTTGATATTTTGATGACAGAGTAGTTGACTTCACATCAAAATTGGGTGATCACCATTAGACCCTAGCGATCCTTGCATCTCAGTTCGACGTAATCCACTGTATACTATTACAAATGTAAGTAAAAAAAATATGATCAATGATTATGAGTGCATACGTATTAACCTTATCCGGTGTGAGCTACAGAAAGTTATTCTTTAATGCTTGAGCATACAACATGTTAAGGACTGTCAATTCATTCCTTTTCAAGATATAAAGGTGAAGTATAGTTAAGACTAAATCTAAGTTGGAAGTTGCCTGAAAATATTAAGAAAACCCATGCAGTGACTTTAAACCAGATCTAAACAATTAACGACAGACTAAAATTTCTAGGTATTGTGTATATCATATATACGTTATTTCTTATGTGGTCTTAAAGGTTTAAAATTTTACACACAAAGCAGAAATTTGCATTTAAAAGAAGTTAAAACATTTCACTGTTGGTTTTTAGAAGAAAAGTGCTACTTATCCAGGATAGTTATATAATTTTACAAAAATGCAAGACTACCGTCCGATTAAACTAGATGAGAAGGAGCGTAGCTGGTCCACTTCTTTT
>PDGT01000002.1:4310996-4392460 GCA_003671415.1 Megathymus violae
AGTTAATATGTTTACAGGAAATGCAAACATTTATTTATTTAAAAATAACAAATAATATATTGGTATTATTGGGATTTGTAATGTGATTTGTTTTATTATTATTATGTGTATGGAAATTTTCGATTTTATTACTCAGCTGATGGATGAGTCACGCATGACGTCACTTTAACGGTCGAAATAGTTGTTATATTTATTTGTAGCAACACTGTAACATCTGTCAATCTGTCAACTTTTAAAGTATAAACTTTATTATCAGGCACGAAGGATTATAATCCTTGCAATATTTAAGGCGGAAATGGCACAAAAATAGGATTGCCAACAATTTGAGTGACGTCACATTGAGGAGCCATGGAGCCTTGAGCCTTCTAAAATTACACGAGAGCTCGGAGAAAAACATTAGCCGACGTAAACTTTTTAATTATCTGCAAAATAATCGAAGAAAGTAACGAGGAAAGTGTGTAGTGCGTGTTTAGTAAAAAATAAAAAATATAGTATATTTGAACAGTGCAAGAAATGTATTCTTGAAAGCAGTTGCTTTGGTTACGAGAATCTTTAAATATTCCGTGAGTATCCCGTATATTTTACGCCGTTAATGCAGTTACCGATCGATCTAATATGCGTCGTTCCACGTGATGTCGGGAATTCAATTAGTGCGTGATGTTCCAGTGTTGGTTGCGCCTCGGTCGTGTGTCATGCGAAATCGTCTACGGAGGCTCTAAAAATAAAACAAGGAGTGTATTTTCGGTGTGTATTTGGTGATTTCGCGAGCAAGAGGCCGGGTGACTTGTGAAAAAGTGTTCTTTTCGCGTATTCCGTGACCATACAGTTAACACTGAACGGCCTTGAAGACTCACTGCATACTCCGTCAACGGTGTCGAATTTCAGTCGGTGAGAGCGCGTACTGAAATTGATATTGTATTTCTTACTTTAATCTGTGATGTAGATCTCATGACTCTTGTCTGTTATGTTAAATTTTATGGCATAAGACGATTAACGTAACTTCTGGAAGTGACCTTGACACAGCTCAATTATAAAACACCGTAACTGCGCTTCTGTCCCCAATATTTCGCTCCACTTCATGTATTTACAGTGTTAGTCACTACACATGGTACTTCAGCATGTAGTTAATTAATTTGTGAATATAAAAGTGAAGCTACTACCCAAACATACAGTGATATTCTTTGTGGACTTTTACAATAGTCATATTTCCTGATTTTTAAATTAAGTCTATATAAGTATTGCTACATTATATTGATTTACATTACAAATATTAGATGTTGCTAAAATAGATTATCTTGACTAAATTTACAAAGCTATGTGTGTGCAGATGAGGCATTGAAAAGTTCCATTTCTATAATAAAGTAGCAAATCATAATCCTCTAAGATCCAAATGATATACTGTTGACGTACCAGACCTGATATTGTTGTCCAACCAATTGGTTTGATGGTCAACATTAAAATTTTTATTATTCTCATTTAATTTATTATTACAAATAGCACAGCAACTTAGAAACAATATAATATACCTAATATCTGTTAGCAACCTATTCGATAGAATACAAATAATCAAAAGTTATTTCTTATCACATTTCCATTCCTAACTCTGACAAAATATATTTTTATCAGAAATGAGTAGTATCTATACATATTGAGTATATCAATGATTAAATATATCATTTAATTTCTTGTTAGGAGAAAATCTAGTTTATTGATCAGTTAACTTGTGCTCTAGATCTAGAATATGAGAGTGATTATTATGTGTAAATTATAACTGCAAATTTTATTTCAATTTTATGTATTTACAAATATTTAATGTATGTGTATGTCTTATATAAGCAACAAATAGACAAGAACTTTATTTACTGTTAGGTATTCAACTCATGTCTGGAAAATTAGATACAAATAAAGCTATTGTATTATTTGAATTCAAGACTGAATTAGAACACTTTGTTTTGTTAGTATTGTTGGCATCATAATCTTTCAATCTACAATTTTAAAGTTGCTCCAGGTAATATATTTCTTGACTTGCAAACATTGTCATATAGACAGAATATGTAATGACGAATAATATAACTTCTCATTTGTTTTTATTTCCCAGCAACAAAATTTGCTGATAAATAATTTTTAAAATAGATGCTATATACAGTCTTATAATCGTCTTCTTTGTATCATGTGTGTGTATTTTTAAATATTGATTATATTTGGTACTATTAATGACTGCTATAGTATAGTCAAAATCAGAAGTTGCAAGTGTTTTCACATTTAGGAGTGAACTTAAGTTGGTCGCAGTTATTGCAAGATAGCAGTCTTTAAACATTAGGCAAAGTAAGTTAGTGCTGCCTGAGAATTTTGATATTTAAGTTTGAAAGCCTCAAAATCCCCACTGGAGCAGCAAAGTGGAATGCAGTCAAATCTATTGCCAATTACTGTTACTGTTATAGCTCTTCAAATCAAGATATCAGCAATATATCATTAACAAGTGGCTTTAGATATTAACAAAAATTAAAATGATATATTAAAAAAAAAACAATGTAGATATAAAAGTTTAATTAAATTGTTACTTAGTGATTATGATTATATCTGAATCTCGATAAAATAAAAATTTTACTTGCTAAAATGTTCTCTGTCTACCATCCCACATTCATATGAGAAAAGTGTAATATACAGAATGTAATATTCTATAGTTTTATTCAGCAATACCAGTCCCCTCAAGTTAAAGTAGCGGCTAAGTAATATTTTTTTAATTTCGGTTTCTTTTCGTTACTTTGGGACTAGTTGTCTATATTGTACCTTGTAGGTAAAAATTTGTTGTCACTAAGAATAAGCTCACTATAACCTTATTTCTTTACAGAATGTATCAATAACGATCATAATATTTCTATCATATATATTTTGTTGCAGATAAGAAAAGATGCTAAGGAAGCGCCCACACTCGCGTCTGAAAGTAACCGTTCACTAAACCTTCATTAGACTTAAGGACTATGTGATAGTATTAAACGCTTGCAAAATGCCGGTGGTTTCGCCCTCAAGATACAACTCCACTTCAACCAGCCTCTCTGGGTCGTATCGATCTACCCTGACCTCATCAAATAGCCTAGATAAACCTTACTACAGAACTAGCAGCGGGACGTATGTAACTTCCACGTTGCGAAACAGTTATGGGGATAAGACGACGGAATATCGGTCCAGGTACACGGATATAGACGGGAAACGGGAGAGGAAGACGTCTTTAGTTGAATATACCCGAAACTCAAGAGCGCCAAGCACAACAGATTCTGACAGTGGTATTTCTTCAAGATATCGATCGGAGCGAAGCGAATCTCGTGGAAGAGACGTCTCAATATCGAGAAGCGAGAGTAGTAAAACATCCGAAGCCAGACCCAAGAGAGGTATCATCAGCTCCGCTGCCCTGGCGATGTCAACCGCAGAACTGTACAATAAATACAGTCCAGCTAACTATGTCCCATTGACGCAGAGAATTAAAGAAAGCCAAGCTCAGAATTACGGGGAGATATCCCGATCTAAGTCGATATCCAATGATATCGGTAGACCACCAGCGCCAGAATCTAGAATAAGGAAGCCAAGGAATTCTGCCGCGACTATTACAGAGGTAATTTCTACGGTTTTTTTTTATTATTTTTCAGTACAATAAGCGTTTGTTGTCTATGGGAATCTTTAGTTTTGCCAACTAATTTGTTTTAAGAATGTTATTATCGATCTATTACTTTCACAACAGAAATTCATTGACTCATAGTATTACCAGCGTTACATAGTATTGAAATATTTTGTCATCTACGTCAATTTATCAGTAAAAATGTAAACCCTTTATCTAGTTGTTAAAACTTAACGTTACAATTTATACATATTAATCAGAAAAACATTTAAATAAAACGAATAATTCTTAAATCCATTAATAGTATAACAATTTCGTCATTTGTTTTAAATGCTTTTCCACCACCGTCACCAATTCACTATAAAGCAGATTTCTTCTGGCAACTTCCTTCAGTTTGAATATGCAGCGATAATGTGCCAATGTGGCACTGTTAGTCTATTGAAGTAGCAGTAGACATTCATTAAATTCAAATTACATTTTTATTTGAACTTGGTTGTAGCCGTCCCAGGTGGCATTGGTCATTGCACTGGTGGACTGCAAGTCCATGTCAATAAACTCCCATAAGGTACTTTGATATCATAAATGGTAACCAACAAACTTTAGTATACCAATACAAATTATATAATATACTATGGAATTGCATGTCATCACGAAAAAAACAATTCCTACATTATAATACATACATTTCCCTTGCGATGCTAATAAAGATTATGACATTAGAAACTAGTTCTAAATTAGATTCGAGCTCTCAATACCTGCGCGCATGTACGAAAATCATCTACTTCATCGTCGCTTATTTTGAGTTACCTATAGGTACAATTCACCCGCACTATAACGTCATAAAGATAAATAATCATCTTAATTCACGTTTATAGCTTAAAATAATTCCAATAAACAAAATAGGCTCAACTGACGACGCAACTACCCACTAAACAAATACGCACTAAACAAAAAAAAAATCCTCCTTGTTTTTGATTCTCACTGCCAAACTGGGCTTTTTTAAATTCAATTTGTTAGTTTTTAAACCTACTGAAGCTATATTTGGATCCTCTTTTCATTGTATTAAAGTTTTATTAATGATTTCAAGCTGGGTCAATTCAATTCGGTTTTTTTTTATAGAAATGTTCCTTGTATTAACACATTAAAGATTAAATTCCAACGTTATAATTTCTGTAGTTTCGCGTAACAATTCAAAGTACATATTAAAGGAAATCTCACATCGTAGGAAAAGGGACTTTATGCTTATAATACTATGAACGTCTTTTCATAAATGGGTATGTATGTATTTGGCTAGGCTGGAGCATATTTTGGTCATAAAGATTGTTGTAAAAGTATTGTGTGCCAAATTTAGACGGCATATTGTTCGCAAGTTCGGCCTTTGATACAAGTGCCTTTGTGTTGTAGAAGCAGTAAACGGGTGTACAGTCCGCCTTATGTTAAGTGCTCAGGGAGATCCAACTTTTAACAAAAACCGGTTGATATTATACTTCCTCAGTTCTAAGCAATATCAGTGATGTTTCGAAGAGGAAACCATGATTCTTTAATTGATATGGAAGTAGCAATGAATCAACTTGTCCAGGCTCTAGTGTTCAGTGGCTAATGCACCTAGTGAATGGCAACGATCAACTACGATCCGAATATTATGTCTTACGAATTTCTTGATGACTGATGGATTACCAAACTAGATAGTGCTGTGCAACCGCACCTAAATGGAACGCAAAGTACAGAAGAAACCTTTCTTGTCACTCTGTATCATATAAGGTATACAAAGAGCTAAATGTAGAGTTCACTCAATTGACGTTTGCGATTTAATAGTTACTCGCTTCATCTAAATTTTATAAGTTTATATTTATATATCCTATTAGTCCTTTAGTAGATTTAGCAAATGTGACCTTTTATCGAATATGTTGCGATGCGAAATAACAAGAATAGCTGTCTTCGTAAGACTTTGAGTCAGTTTAGAATAGCAAGTTGAAATGGTGTTTCTAGTGAGGGATTTTTAATTTTAACTACGAGGCATGCACATACCCCACATTTTTTTAAGTCACATGCGTTTTATCATACGATTATATGTATTAGTTGGTAACCCAGAAAAAATATCTTAAATAGTCAGCCGATATTTTTCCATGTTAGCTATCAGAGTTTGTTATGTCTAAAAAATAACCATCAGCAATGTGAAAAATGGCCCTAATGATCGATCATTGCTTTAACTGAATATCATATTAATTGTGGTTCCAATAAAATATTCTCAAAATATTGTAAGTCTACACAAGGACCCGCGTAGGTGGAACAGCTTAGTCGATCTAATAATATACGATATTGGGTTCGAAATTATTTCACGTAAAATGTCGGCGAGTCACGGGTTTATTAATAAATGTTGCTATTTATTATAACTATGATAAAGAGAAAGTTATATAATTCTGTATATAGGGCGAGAATCAATAGGCATCAACTTCCCTTTGAACTATAAATTGTGCCTAAGACAATTTTATATGAATTGGAAATAGCATAATGTTAAGCCACTGAGTCTTGTTGATTGCTCCGAACAACCCCAATTTCACCACAGATGAATTAGTTCTCTGGGATTAAGTTATAGATTTCATTTGTTCGAGATCGTTGCATTGAAATTAAAAACAATTTCATAGTCATTGGTATACATAGGTGGAGGGGTACTAGATTCGTACAGCACAATCCTGCACCTCCTAATATAGGCTTTTTTTTTGAAGAAAATCTCGAAGTATCCTGAAAAATAAACCGTAAAACGCATGCGACGATAATATTTCATCTTCCTAAGAGGAATTAAGTCCATAGTTTACCCACTGGCTAATTGCGAGTTGGTATAGTTCTTATAATCTCGAGAACATAATAAAGAACTCTGCTATGCAAAATCGATAACATACTTTACCTTAAGAAAAAATTTAATGTCTGTAGGTACGTGTGTGTATGAACCATAATATCTCTTGATAAAACTGCAATTTGATCCACTAATTGCTTGTCAAGAAACGGGGAATTGATCAGTTAGCAGACTTCTCAAGGTGTTTTCTTCAATTTATTTTACTTGTCTAGTATCACGTGATTTTAAAAGGATAGTTAGTAGTGCCTTTTCTAGATACGTTGAGAGCAAACATCCTTGATCACGATTTAGCCCCTTTCAATTCGATGTTTCCGATTTGCAATCATTTGTATGTAAGTAATTTTTAGGAACTCTTTTTTAACGAACAAAAATCAAAGAGAACGTTTTATTTAAAAAAATATAAAATAACTTTATTTAAAAAAAAATCATTTGAATACACATCTTGAAACTTTATGCGTTAAAACGAGCGTTGAAGTAATAATGGTCTTGAATAATTATGTCAAACTTTGTATAGGTAAGAATTTCGCATCGTTATTATAAGTATCAAATTTCTATTAATGGTTTTTTGTGCGAGTATTTCCCAGAGACAACGATCGCAGTGTGCGCGTGTGTAAGTGTGTTCATGTTCTTTAACCATCACGCACTAAAGAGCCATGTTATTATACCAGCTTCAAGTATAATAGCCTCACAGGCCGTTAGGAAAGCAGACTTTGCTGTAAATAATTAAAAGCTTAATTCCTCAAAAGTCTAAGACTATAATATAAAGACTGCCTTCTAAACGAGCCAGTAGTAACATAGATGCGCGGACCAATCTGCGCTGAAGCATGTGCGATTCATATTGGAACTAACACACAATCACATCGCGCAGTAGTCATTAATGTCTCATTATGATATCGCTAAGTTCAATTTTCAACAACGCCAGAGACCGGAAGGCAGGAGATACAAGGACACGTCTCCCACGCCGAGCTACAGTAAGCGCGCCTCCATGTCTAATGGTGTCAAGGACACAAACGGTAACGAAGTTCCCTCCGTCTCCGAGATCAGAAAACGTTTCGATTCCAAAATGGCGGTCACCAAGCTGCCTGCCAACGATACTAGATATTCATCGAAAACGATAGAACAATATCTAAACCAACTGAAAGATTGTGAAAACAGCTCGACCACATATCCCAGGCTTAATTCGAAAGAAGACCAACCAGTTCCCGTCCATTTGCCGTATGCAGAAAAGAATGGTGTTAACCACAGATGGGAAATAGGCTCTTCCGGTTCAAGGTCCAATTCCAATTCAGATTTGTCCATTAGTAAAACTATTTCCGAACCAGTGTCTTTAGCTAAACCAAGTGTCGATAAGAATAATTCTATGTCAGTGTCTTACACGGCCAAGCTGCCTTCTGACAGGTTAGCTAGCATTAAGAGTCAACTTGACCCAAACAATCCTATAGGAAAAATTTTAGAAAAGTCCACTGTCATTCAAGTGGAGAATGGTGACATAGATTACATAGAACGCAAGAAACTTCCACGATGTAGTCCCGAAGTAACTAAATCAAAGGAATCGTTGAAGAATGATATAGAAAAACAAGTCAAAGCTCCCAAACATACTTCCAATTTTGCTTCCTACATACAGATCTCACAGCCGATAGCATCTGGTTCAACTACGCCAAAAATGTCCAAACAAACCGAAATAAGTAATATTATAAACGATGAGTTAACTAAGAACCACGTGAAAGAGCCTAGAAAATCAAATATTAATCTGAAATATATAGATTCAGAGCAGGATGACCGTTTGGTTCTTGACAATGATATTGAATCTCCAAGCGGTACTGGGTTTGAGAACAAAACATTTGAGCATGAAAACTTTTTGAAAAAAAGAACAGAAAAGTCCGAAGAAGACCAGAAAGAAGTAGAAAATGGCGTGAAGTCGATGGAGACCAGCACGGAAAGCACGATTAGCGAGCCCACAGAAGACTCTAGTCCAGAAACCCCGTCTTCTAGAAGAAGGATCCTAGATGCTAAGGATTATGAAGATATTAAAGCGGTAAGTACTCATTTTTTCTTATTTAATAGACTGAAAGACGTCTTTTAAATCTTTCATCTCATGATCACTTCTTAAGTAGTTTTCAAATACGTGCAATGCTGTCATTTTTCCTTCACTTTGATAGACCTTTTCCAATCTCGCATCCCACAATAGTGCGAAGTGGCTCTTTTTCAACACGATATCATTTATAACTTCACTTTATATGGTTTTTTTTTAAATAATATTCAATGACACATATATATTTCTTTGTTGTATTATAATTAAGCTTTCGCGTCAGTAATATCTTAAGGATAATTGAAGATTTAATGTGGTTGTTTAAATGCTTAATGTTATTAGAATTCCCATATATATCTCTTTTGAGGGAGTTGTTTGTGCCAATTTTGTTGCTTCTTAATTCTCAATTTAATTAATTGAAAATGGAGGAATTTGGTACTTGTAAAATATTCTTTGTTTGAAAGTTGAATTGAAAATACAAAAATAAAATATAAAATTGTGGTAACATCAGAACGGGCTAGAAAATGAAAATAATGTATATATTTTCTAAGTACTTTGTGCATGATTTTGGACATTGATGATAGTTTTACAAATTAGCAAATACTTCGTTCAAGGTGTACTAAGTTATAAGATTTATGCTTTTTTAAAGATAAATAATTAAGAGGTTCTGTTTAATGTTCTCAAAGGTACTTATGGAACGTCTGTCTAACGGCATTAAGCTAGTGTATGGATAGTTTTAACCCGTGTCATTAGAAGAGAAGTACCGAGACTAGCAATACGTCAATTATATAGGTTGAAATGATACTGATGTTCATATAATTTGCTTGATTCATACAAATTGAAAGGCA
Source organism: Megathymus violae (assembly GCA_003671415.1). Classification (NCBI taxonomy): domain Eukaryota; kingdom Metazoa; phylum Arthropoda; class Insecta; order Lepidoptera; family Hesperiidae; genus Megathymus; species Megathymus violae. The sequence continues at coordinate 4,320,341 of PDGT01000002.1, forward strand.
GAATTGAGCTTTTTTATCATTAAATGATCGATAGATGATTATCGAAGATACAACGTGCCGTCAAGTGCGAAATCTCTGGTAGGATACATTTAAAAAAAGCTCAGAGTTCGTTGGCATTTCGCTATTCAGGTCGCTGGTTTATTTGTGTGCGTGCCTGTGTTCACACGTATTGCTGTGTGTATTTGTTGGAGCATTGAAATTTTGTCTGTCATTCCGTTTAACATATAACTGATACAGTACTGCCGTGTGTAGAGGAACTGTTTAGGATATACGACAAAGGTTAAGATCTCAAAGGTATTCAGTCATAAATTTTTGGATACCAGTATTTGTAAACGATCTTTAATGTATGACTGGATTAAACAATACTTCAACTATGTAATGGTAATGGTATCAGTGGTACGCAATTCTACATTATGTGTGATACGTCGTTGCAAAATTTATGCCTATTTAGTATTGTAATACTCGTATTTTATGAGATCAACGTATCATGCAAAATCCCTTTCAAAGTTACGAGTAACTTAATGTACCAAAACTACATTCATCGATCACAAAACACTCCAAAAGCAATATATCAGCAGAAATTACCAGAAACATGAAAACACCAAAAGATATTAATTTTGCTTAAAGTATAAAAACTAATGACCTGTCTGTTGTATCAGTATTAAATTTTTAAACTATATTTAAAAATATAATATTTGGAATTTTGAACCGAGTACGTATAATAAAATATATATATAGATATACATGTCCAAAAGTTAATCACTACGATACATTTGACATACCAATTTCCATACAAACCATAGACATTAGTAAGCAATCATAAATAAGTACCTCCTGTTTGAATTTGAAATTAAAATTATTCGAGAAGTGCTTCATATTTTTTTTAATAATAAATATAAAATAAAATATTGTCGAGACCATTGTAATACGTTTTGCATGAAGTAGAGATCATTCCACGTTTTGAGTGTTTGAAAAAAAATTATATTGTACTTAAAATATGTAATAATTACAATCATGATTTTGGCGTGAACAATGCGGTTAATGCTAAACAGGGCCGTGATGGCGTGACTCTATGGATTCTCCATTGCGCATCCGGCCTACCGAAAGCATTCACAACTTTTATTGATATCACCAAGTTTGTCTACTTACTTCTGCAGACACATATTTGCGAACTTCATGCTTACATTCTAAATAAAAAAAGAGATAATGTTTAGATTTTTTAAACCAAAATACAATGTAGTTGAAATGTCGATGTGTGATGTACTAATATTACTCTACTCTGTCATCGCAATGCGCGGCGGCCTAAACCCTCAAATCTTGAAGAGACTAAGATGAACAGCTGGATTTTATTTTTGACTGTATACGGAATTAATAAATATATTTTAAAGCTGAACTCCTCGTACAGAACACAATTTCCGTGAACGACCTGCAAAAAAAATCCGGCCATGTTCAACAACTCAAAAAATTAGTATACTAAATTAAGACCGCGTACATTGGCTATAGCCTTTAGCTCCGTGAAGAGTCATGGCACCTGAATTATGCTCCGAAAATAACTCGACAGCACATTTTGACATTTTCCCATTTGATATAGCGTAAGTCAAATGGAAACTACTGAGAATAGATGCTGCAAATTAAACACACATTTTGGGCTATTCTTTGAATCGATACTATGCTACAGATTAAATATGACTGTATTGGAAGAGGCTCTTTCTATTCTTGAGCCAACTTCTTCGGCTTGTGGTACACCCCGATGAAAACAGACCAAGCACTAACTATGACTCAACATTTAATCACCATTGGAAACTAAACTTAACGTTATTCAGAAAACTATCCTAGGTCACAAAATTTTGACATAAGTTGAAAGTCGAACTGAACAAAATGACCACAACTTTTTGAAACTTGAGAATTTTTTTTTCAAGAAGTGCCAAGTATTGGCATAGAAAGTGATACTGTAGATTATAACAGCAGTTCTAATACATTATGTGAGTAGTTCAACGTAATTAAATAGATACTCAATTAAAAGATAAATTTACATCGCTCCTCGCTCTTTGGTATCGCCGATAGAGTTAATGCCGAATACATTCCAAGCTGCATACGACAATACATTTTTTCACATAGACGCTCAGACGTCGCGCGCCCTCCTTACGAAGAGAATCCCGCTCTAAAAATACTATTGTAAATGTAACGTCTAGAAATAAATTAACGTGGGAAATCTCGGCTGGTCGGATCACGTTTTTCTGGGCACGTGGAAAATGAGATTTTAAATCGAGCATTTACCATTTTACAAAAAATTCGCATGCCAGGCACTTGATTGTTAAAATTTTAATCCTTTTAATTTCGGTTTGTACTGGTCAGAGTCAGTGATATTAAAATAAGTGTATAAACAGATTTGAAGTTGTATTGTCCCATGACGTCACATTTTTCCTGCAGCTAATGTTTTTTTTTAGTACCTTTCTGATAGCAATGATCTTAAGTGATCGACTGACCTTGTTGTTTGTAATTAGTGAAATATAGATTATGAATCTCAGCTATCGAACAAGCTATATATAACACTTTAAATGTTTGTATTCGTATATGCGTGTACTTTTCGTTGAATATAAGCAATCTAAGAATTTTGGCGCGAATAGTTTGTCTATGGTAGTTACTGGCCGTTAACCGCCATTTTGATACGTTCGAAAACTACAGTGTCACAATCTTTGTCTGTCAATCTTTTTCGAGTACATTTTGCAAGTTTAGAATATTTTGTACAAGAGTTTTGTGATAATTTTGAAAGTGAATATTTCGCGCGCGGGTTGTGGGAAGTGTAACTATCGGTAGTTCTTATGAAATATTTATAATGCTGTTACACATTTTTTCTAATAACTACAATGATGTCGGTGTAGTATATTTCGGTTAGACAACTGATGGGTTTGACGGTTTTTATTTGTAGAAGACATATTATTATATTTCGTAAAGAGCAGTAATATACCCAACTAATATCTCCAGCAGTAATATCTCTTTCATCTCTATATTTCTTATCTCTTTCAAATCATTTTATTTGATAATGAATAAATCGTCTTTAGTATTCTAATTGTTTATGAGGAGAAATCCGCGATTATGTTTAGCAACAAAATCATTACCTATAAAAATAAGTGTTCAATAATCATTACCTTTATCCCCTTTGGATTCTGATTGCGATTAGATAACAATTTATTCGTTTCCGCATCATATGTTTCACTTACTTAGTCATTGAAATATCAAGATATCTATCACTATAGTCACTTATCCATTAGTATCCTAAGGAATCGAATAGCCAATAATCTTTAAACTGTTGTTCATGTAATTCGAAAGGCATTCGATGGGCTTTCATTATTCAGTAATTGTCCCTTCTATTCAGGATGAGTTATTTTTCCGGACTTATCACTACTTAATGGTGTTATAAATTATACGAGATTACTAGTTTAATTTCAAAAGCATTCAACTTAAAAATAACACGAAATTAAAGAGTTCTAAATATTACTTACTATCAAAGATGAAACCGAACTTACTCTCTGCCAGCTTAATAGACTAGACACCTAATCTAAGGCAGCCTGTAATTAATTTATTCAAAAAATTGTTGCTTTTGCGAAATTATCCATCTATATAAATATTTAAATATTCAATGCTGGGAATCCGATCACTACTGCCGATCCTCGGCTTCTAACTCCAACGGAGTTCTGCTGTTTTGTCCTATTTTTATCAGCCCAATAATTCATCTGATGTTAAAATAAATAGACTGATTAAAATTTTACAAAACAAAATCGTTTACTCGCGGTATTAGTGTTTTATTTCCGTTTTCTTTTCTTGTGCAATTTGAAAAATTGCGACATTTATCAACTAAAGCACTGTATCATCAACGTACTTACACCATGGAAATATACACTAACACCTAACCGGTAGCCAATGTCTCCTAGTTACGTGTGTAGTGTGTAATGCCTTATCTAAGTGTGGCATCTAGCATGCGGGCATTTGAAAGGTTTCTCCCAAGACCATCAGTAACTATTGGCTGGCGCATTAAAGGTAACTCTTAAGTACATTCGAGAAAATACATTTCCCAAGAATTTTCTATTTCGTGTTTTCACCAGATGTAAATATTACCTGTTATCTGTTCAGAATTACTTAACGTTCCCAAGCCTGTCTCATATACCCAGTGAATTTTTTTTTATTTCTCTCGTACTGACAAAATCTTAAATCTAGCAGTCCATATCCACATTATAGTTCCTAGCACCAGTTACATTTGTTTCTGAACCATGTTCAAAGGATTAATTGTTAACATTACGCTATGTAAGTCATTAAAATATTCTAGCCTCCAATCTTTATCTTTCTACTACTGCATTGAAAAAGCATTATCAAACGACCCATTACTCCCTAGAGAGATAAATGAGTACAGGTACTTCTACTGATCTAAACTTCACAATTTCTTAACATTGGAGAGCTTAGATTTCAATCGACGTTCACAGATATAGAATATCTAATCTATTGCTTAGGGCTATGTCATCTCTAAGGAACACGTCAGCCACGATAAATGACTGTATCAACTCTACACCGAAGATTACGTGCATTCTAGATTGTGAAATTTGGCAGCGCTTTTTGGCGATGCACCTTCCACCGGCGCCCAGTGCACGCCACGACTTCGCGGTAGCCACTCCGTGACGTCACAACTAATATACGAAATGTTTTTTTCCGCGGGAATCACTTAAAACCAAAATTAGTTTCTAACTATCCTGTTTTAACTTTTTGCCCCACACCTCACGCAACCTCTACGTTTAGGGTTTAACGTGCAGTGATAAATAGACCGTTAATTTTAAAGTAAACAGTGTTAATTTTATATTCATCGAAAGTGACCTTGAACGTTGATTTATGAAGTTACCCTGGTGTATGCCAATGGAAATTGAGAGTGAATTTGCTGCTATCGATATAAGGCTCATAGTGGTAACTGTGTCATTAAACTGATAACTTAATTCGAAAGGAACAGTGGTCAATGAATAGAGAACGAAACAAACACGTGGTTGTTGGACATTGAAAAATTAAAAACTATAGTGAACCAAAAGTCGCTTATGTAACTGATACAAACACAGTGATCGGCCTTGGTGTTTTAATACAGACGTTACGTGATTTGTGCGGGATTCTTCCACAGTACAAAACTTGACCTTTCACCAACTTGTATTCAAACAAGAAGAAAATTAAGAAAAAGAAATAGCCTGACCCTTGTCAAATAAGCGCTTTTGTATACATTCCAAATTTGAAGCAGAATCAGTTTTGTATCACAAGGCTTAGTAGACAAGTAGAAATCCTTAGACACTATCCGGGAGTTTTGAGTAATCTGTGTATACTCCATTGAATTCCGTTCTTGTGCAAAGTGTATTCTACTCTATATCGTATAGTATACTGTCAAACTTGCCTACATTCACAAAAATCACATTTTTTTAAATTAAAAAATCTGTAAGTGAAATTTTACAAAAACTGTTCACGGAAAACTCTTTCTTTTCGAAAGCGTTTAGTTTGTTTATCGTTTCACAATCTTATACTACGTAAACTAAGATAGTGTTAGAGCACTGAGATACAACTTCATTGACCTGTCGAAGGATATTCGCAAGAGCTTTAATTACATCGTGATCTGATCACGTGGATCAGCACGTGGAACGTTATTTAGAAGGGCATATATCGCATGCTCAGTTACCTTGAGCTGGTGATCCTGGCATGCGTGACGACGAGCCTGCTGGCCGCCCTCAGCAATGAGGTGTGGTTGCCAGCGCTGCTTCGAACCACGCCCGCGAAGCGAGGCGCCACGCGCACGCTTACCCACCGGCAGGACCTATGGGGTCAATACTTATCAGGTCTTTATTATTTTCTTCCGACCTTTTGATGTTTTAGGCAGTTGTCTTAGAAGCTAATGTTGAAATGCAATCTTCTCATTCCATCGTCATCGCTGACATTATAATCATTGTTGCTGTTATTAGCAAAGGGATATATATTGTTTATATCCGTGCAAAATCTTCCTCATTTCAAAAATATTATGTCTGGTATTAAATATCATTATGTGAAAAAAAAAAATATTTCTAAAACATTTATTTGACAATAATTTCCATGATTAATCTTCTGATTAATAATATAAGCTGAGCAGAGATTTATGTCAATCATTACACTGTTCAAAACCGAATATTACTTACCGCGCCATGTACCACCACCTATAGTTCAATGTACTTCCTACATGAACTGTTTGCATTTCGATATTTCAGCTTATTCCGTAGGAAGTCCAGTTCTTGTTCAATTAAGTTTAACATCATCTAGTACTAGTTATGTCTTTATAATTTAGTAGTATTGTTTCATAGAACATTTATAATATATAAATTATATTTACAACAAAGTAATTTAAAATATTTTTTACTGAAATGAAAAATTGAAATCTCTTTCCGACTTCGTAAAAATTTCAGCAGTGCAGTATTTTATAAACGCTACAAAAACGCACAGTTATGTTAAATATAAGCTTTTTAAAAAGGTTTACTTTTTTAATTATAAAAAATACATAAGTTTTGTTATAATTTGAATTTCAAACTTTTTACAACATCCATCGTAATCTGATGTAGAGGGTGCCTCTACGCGTGCGCCTAGAGCGCGAGCAAGGCGCGCGCCCGGCTTGCTGCAGCTGACGGTTGCCGTCGAGCGGATGGTATGATGCACGGCTCCCTTCCATGGGTGGTTGTTGTCATGATGCACGGCTCCGCCTTCGTGTGGTCATCTTTGGGGTGGTTGTTGTGTGAGTTAGATAACGTCAGCAATGTGCGGAATATTACTTACTGTTCATATTTGAATGTTGCAATAGCTTCTCTAGACCGTCTAAATTTGTTGCAGTCAACAAACTGTTGACCGGTGCATTATCAAGACGTTAATGGTTGATGAAAAACGTTTTTAAATATTATATTCGGGTTATGTGACGTAAATTTTGTAAATACAAATTCTGCATGGTTAAAAGGTAGGAATTTGTTTCAAACATTTAATACTTCACCGCTTTATCTGTTTCTGTCGTCAAGCAGATATGTACTCGTACGTCAGTGTTTCAAGTTATGTCTTTCGGTATATGGTTGTATAAACATCAAACAGTAATAATATGTATACGACTTAAACAATTGTGTTATATGTTACGATGCTACAAGATTGGCACAAATTTCTCTAGTGAGATAAAACAGGCTAAGGTTACATTACCGTGGATTGTCCTAACGCAGGAAATATTTTGTTTATGAAAGTGGTTTTAATATGTATGTATTTCTTTGTTCTTATGAAAAGAAGCTAATTCAAATCTATGTGATGTCTAGTTTATTATAATGCCTCAGTTAAACATTTCTTTGTTTATCAAAGTAATAAGGATATTTCATCCATAATGATTGGTTTCTTTAATACTTGTCAATCACTGACAGTATTTTTATTTTTTAGAAGATCAAAGTTATAAATATTAAAATATTTAGATGTATATCGAAAAATTTGGAAGAAATGCTTTGTACTAGTAGAACGCAGCTGTGATCTATTTTGACAGCAATGCTACGAATAATTAATTACGATATATTTATGTACGCGCCGATAATTAATAAGTGTACATTTTCGCATGCAACTTTTACATTGTTGCTTTGCGATTACGGGTTCAAAGCACTGCATATATAAGGTTTCTTTATCAAATTTTTACATTACATTTAATCAATTGGGCTTAAATTAATTTTATTGCAATTTTCAACATTATTTTTAATTTATCAAGCATCTAATAAATTTAGATTAAAAGGTCGTGAATTTCAACTGAATCATAAGCGCCGCGCCTTTCACGTATTCAGCAATATTAGTGGACAACTGAAGTATGTAACATTTCCCAGAATGAACTCCATAAATTATTTTCAATGTCTTAAATCACTGCTTTATTTTCCTAATTTATTCATCTTTCTTTATTAACAACGATATCATTTACAAATTTGACGGCTTTAAAAAATGTGAATATTTTCATTATAAAATGAGTTTTTCAGGCAGCTTCATTACATCGTGTGCATTAACAATAGCAGTTTGAATATGTTTTTTTCTAATTTATTTATTAGTTGCATGTAGCAGAAAATGATCATTTTGCTTTTAGACTACTAATTAATATACCAGAAATACAATTTATTTGTAATTTGAATACTTAAAATAGCCTCAGCTTAATGTAATTTGTTTTATTTTAATAAACTTAAAGCATTACCAGCTTTATAATATGTTTGCAAAATAAAAATAAAAAACATTCGTTTACATATTTTAATTATAGTTTGCAATATCTTATTTAAAATCATAACGTCATGGATTATGCTACGTCTGCCATGGACTTTCTGAGAGATCCTATAAACGTACAATAGTACAATAGTCAATCAAACCCTCGCTTTTTCCTCCCACAAGCCCCCTTTACAACCCAACACTCTGAACTTCATCCAGCCGCAGCATAGTCCAGTGCAATCGCTTTCCTTCGTTGAAAAGAATATACAAAGGTGTGGTGGTCTACGCAAACAGGAGCTGGCCGGCGGCAAGTGCGTGCCGAGCGGGCTACGGCGTAGCAGCGAGAGGGCCGACGGAGAGCCTAGGGCGGAGCGCCCTTCCAGCCAGACTAGCGGTGAGTATCACTATACCATTTTTATCCATCGAGATATACATACATCCATCCAGTTACATACAGGAGGTTTCGGATTGAGCTGCACTCATTTAAACCTCCTCGGCAGCTTTTCAAAGCATATTGGAAGGTTTCGGGATATCGTGTGAAAGTCGTGGTGCTGTTCTGTTCGATGCACAACGGTCTCCTCCCGAGTCTAGAAGGCCCTCACTTAGCCGTTCCACAGGGCACGACAACTGTAGGAAATACCGTCTCCGCATATATGTATATGCATATGCCTTGCATAGGAATGAACTTGTGGATGTACAACTCTTTTCACAACCGCGTAAAGGTTAACCAACCCTAAACGACGTCGACTATAGAGTTGAAACAATATTGACTCGCCATTAGAAATGCTCGTAAATTATTTCCACTAGAAAATAAATCACATATTTTAATAGTAGGATTTGGTAAACAGACGTACATTATAATTAAGTTAATATTGTATCTATGAGTGAAGTAATTTGCGTGTTTGCGGTCTCATGTGGTTAGGTAAAAGTATTTCTGCGACTACTCATTCATGAATGAAACATGAACGTGTTGATTTGTAATGTGGAACAAATTTTTTTCTGTGATGTATACAAATTGTTTTGTGTGGCTCGATTTTATGGTGAACACCAAAATCCATATTATCACGTCGGACCTTTGATCTGCTGTAACAGCTGGTTTTCATACAAGGTGTAACATTATATTCAGGTACTCAGTCTCATTTCGAAAATAAGCCAGGAGTAAAACATCATGAATGGGTGCCTTTTACACAAACTAACTGTGCGTGCACATATTATTATGTGTTTTGGATCTCCTCAGAACTTCGGGCTGAAGATAAATATTTTAATCTTTACTGTATTTGTTCGTGACGGCCGCTGTAGAAGGAACCTTGATGCGGGTTTGTTTATATGAACATTTACTATTACAGGACTGAACGGGCTACGCAACATCGGTAACACGTGCTTTATGAACAGCGTGGTCCAGTGCCTTTCGAACACGCGGCCACTGCTCGAGTATCTCGTGGCAGAGCAGTACGCGAAGGAAATCAATACTACGCTCTCTTGTATGAAGGGCGCGCTCATTAAAGGCAAGGCATCGTTGATATTACTCATACTCATTACTTCGATTGATTCCGAACCATATTATATTTAAGTATACCAAGAATCACGTAAATCTATTTTACGCGTTGTTTTTAGTTTTTATGTGTTGTTCAGATGGACGGACAAAATTCCAAAAAAATACTCGAAGTAGTGATTTAATTATTAGTTTATTAGACATTTTTAGTTGTAATTGTTTTTACATATATTAAATTAATGCTTGACAACAATCCCACCTGATTAGTTATGTCGAGAAACCTTCCGGCCAGATACAAGCAGCTTTTAAAACGCCTCGTTTAAGTATTGAAACATTTTCACAGTTAATTTTATCTAATCAGCAATTTTATGTGGACAGTCAGACAAGAAACGTTACTTTGATTACCGTCGGTATAAAACTGTACATTACAATGCACCAGTATCCTTCAAAGTCAGAGATTCGGCGCCGTTGCCTCTTTCGTCGGTTATCAGGGTGCATCATGGGCAGGGGAAGTTGATAATGCGAAGATAAATGAAACGGACTTTAATAAATTATTAACATAAATTGATCATGTTGCAGCGTTCGCGAGCGTGATCAAGGAGCTGTGGCGAAGCGGCGAGAAGGACACAGTAGTGAACACTACGTCGCTCAAGTCGCAGGTGCAGCGGTTCGCGCCTAGGTTCATGGGATTCAGCCAGCAGGATGCCCAGGTATTACCTAATACTGATACCTGTTAACATTCGAGGGATATCTGGTATTTGTCGTGGAAGCAACAGATGCCTACTATTTGTGGCGGAGTCACCAAATTTACAGCACCTCTATAAAGAATGTTTCTTTTTCTTCGTGATTCGGTTGTCTTAATAAAACAGATGCTCTGTTCGTCTGAGTGTTTGTTTTTCTCGTCATCGAAACTCAACGAAACCAAGTGATCAGTATTATTCCTAAAATCAATATACTTGGAGAAGTGTGCAGATCGCTTTTGTGGAAATTTGGAGGACATGAGGATTGTAAGTTGAGTTTTTGTTGGATAAAGTATATAATTATTATTGCAAAAATCTGTTATTAAAAGCAAGGTATGTGGTATTTAGGACATAAATATATAGTGAGAATAATATTTTGCAATATAATTATCAGTAACGATAGTCCGGGAAGAAAAAAGTACACTTAAACTAACGAAAAGCGATGTTTGCGTGATTGTAACATAGGCGCATTTAGTTAAACATTGTTCCCGTGTTGGTTGGTAGGAGTTCCTACGTTACCTGCTGGAGGGACTGCACGAGGATGTCAACCGCGTCACGGTCAAGCCGAAACCTATCCTTACGGAGATCGATGATAATCTCAGGTAATATATTTAGCATTCTATAATATTATTATACTGGCTGAAATATGCAACGCTGTGCAAAAAATAAATTATATATATTTGACTTAAAACATTTCTGAACCGAGATAAGACAGCTCATTTGTAAGCAACATGGGCCCCTACACCCTTCTTACCGAACCATTAAAAGTTGTTGACTGTATAATACACGCGAAAGATATTGTAATAAGCGTTATAGTTCAAAAGTATATACTGTATTCGGGAAACGACTACAATAATGTTATCTACCTGACTCGACGACAATTTTATTACTCAGTACTGCAATCATCAATAGCTTTACAAAGTACTTTTGGCTGTGAGAAGAAGCGGCGCAATAAACTCCCAAGACATCATTTGTGCAATCACAAACACAAAATAGGATTTTGCTTCAAGACTAATTCGACTCCCGACGCCCGTTACACGACATCGTGGATCCAATAATTATATTATATATGTTCATGTATCCACAGCGACTCTGCGAAGGCAGCGGAGGCGTGGTCACGTTACCTGCGCATGGAGGAAAGCCGTGTGGGTGACATCTTTATAGGACAACTCAAGTCAACCCTGCGCTGCACGCATTGCCACCACGACAGCGTCACCTTCGACCCATTCTGGGACCTCAGGTTATAATGGCCGCCATGCCGATTTCAATGAGACAACCAATGCCCTGGAAGGCTCCGGACTATGCATAAATTTATCTAACCATACATTTAGGTTAATAAAATGTGCTATAGAAATTATTGAAAGATATAATAACGAAATTCTAAAGATGATAATCTTATCAATATAACAATCAACAACACGTAATTAAATTAAATTACAATCAATAAGTCAGAAATTCAAATATTCTGTGCATTATGATATGTCTTCATTACTTCTCAAAGCTGCTTGTCACGCTTTTGTTTTAGCAGTCTTATATATTTTCAGTCTTTGGATCTCCATTGGAACTTTCTCTACTGCATTTAAAACTCTTGTTGTAAAACCGACATGTTCACGCTACCTACCCGGTTTCATTTGTGATAAAATTTTCGTGATATATTTTATGACCTAACAATAAACTTAAAATAAATCTCTATGATAATCTTTCACACAACTAATGCATTGTCCCAGCCCTAATTACGATTTAATAATGTACGCGAAATTCAAACAGTATAACGATATTATAACACTTACAATTTTATTTGGTCGCAATTTGAGTCAAATTTATACAGATCAGATTTATAGTAATTTAAAGTTTGTCCATGTCGACAATATTACATTGTTTATGTGTGGTATCATTAATAATTGATTATCACCCAATTTGCGGGCTTTATGCCATGATCCGATTCCTGTTATGATTTGTATATATAGAATTTTTGCCCCTGCTTATATAAAAAAAAACAACATTTCAAAATATCGCAATCTATGAAAAATCCAAAAAGAAAATAAGGGGCATAATGAAAAGAAAATAATGCTTAACTTAGACGCTTTTTTGACAGGTAACAAAAAAAGACAGTATCAGATACTGAATAATAACATAGTAACTTAGAAAAACTTAAAAATTTTGTTGAGGACACTGCTATCCTCTTTCGAGCTGCAATGAAAGCAGTAAATAGGATAGCTTGGTATTAACCTTTTGGTGTTGGAATACGGACTGACTTTCGCCATAATTTTAATACGGTCCCCTTCCACAGCCTCCCGATTCCGTCCCGCACTGGCAACCTCAAGCTGCAGCAGTGTTTGCAGCATTTCGTGCGTGAGGAGGAGTTGGACGGCGACGAGAAGCCGGTCTGTTTACATAAAAACATATAGATAGACACATGCATATAGATAAACCAACGAACAAGCGTAGACAGACAGACTGACACTATTATACTTGTCGTTACAAAACTGCGCATCATTTCAGTGGATATCCTCTACCAGTGAAAGGGTTTAAGACCACAGGCCGTCGTTGAGTGCGGGTTGGCAGTCTTTGCATCCTACTGCTTCTAAAGTTATAAAAATTAGGGGTTCGTGCAGAATTCAAACTCGAGTCGGCCATGCGGAACAACAACGTTCAAACCACTAGGCTATAAATACGCTTTTAAATTATGTTTAGTTACTTATTTAAAGCATAATTTATAATATCTATATTCATATAAAAAATGGAGAATGCGAATTTTTTGAGCCTGTGTATATGCGGAAAGTAATCTCCGGAACCACGGTACCAATATTCCGGATGGACATAAGCTATATTTTATATGAAATGTATGCGTATAATAATTATTAAACCCGAACGAAGTTGGGATGGGCCGCTAGTAATATTCTAACACAGATCGCACCTTCGATTAATCAGTTTTATTAATAAAACTGTATTCGATTTGCGAATGCTGTTTACAATATTTTTTTGGATCGTATACAAATTGGGAACTTAGTAACATTTCTAAAGAAAAATACTCAATATATTTATTACGTTATATGTAAAAAAAATATTAGTTAACTTAGATTAAGTCAAAGTATGACAATACTGACATTTGGAATTAGTAACTTGCCACATACTCAAATGTGCTATGAAAAAAAAACTGTAATGTTGTTATTGACCGCTAATGAATGTCTTTGTTTACAGACCTGTTCAAAATGCGGCGTGCGGCGCAAATGTCTGAAATGGTTCACGGTACAGAAGTTCCCCACCGTCCTAGTGCTGCATCTCAAGAGGTAATTACATTATCCAATAAAAACTTTTAGGAAATAAAATCTTTGTACTTTAGTTGACAAGGGCTACCAGGTTTCATTAAAAAAGAGTTTGATCTTAAACCTTTTTATATGTTTATTGTAAATACATCCATTTTACGATAAATGTGAGATTTAAAGGTTTTAAAACTTAAAACTTGAAAGGTTTTTATGTTTATGAAATCTTTACTATTGATATATTTATATTTATGCCTGTGGTCAAATTATATATAGTATCTTTGACATTAATATTGTATTTTATCCTAGTCGATATGGGATCGTTATTAGACGACATTTTTATCAGCAGAATTGGGATTATTAAATCTCTGTCAATAGATTCTCTCCTACGGAGCGGTTCCGCGGCAAGCTGAGCGTGCTAGTAGAGTTCCCGTTGAATGGACTGGACATGTCGCCGCTGGCCGCATCGCCCGCCGCCGGGAGCGCCATCTACAACCTGTACGCTGTCAGCAATCACTCGGGTTAGTATGGTTCTCGTCATACTTAGCGAAGGCTGAGACGTCGGATGAGTTAAATTAATTGGTGTTTTTTATAACTTGCTGTCGACTTCTGATAAATTGTACCAACCTTAAATTTCTTAGTGATATTGGATTCGGATTTAATTTAAAATTAAATTAGGTACCTATTTCCTCAAACATTAATCTCAATGTCAACCCATAAGTTCTTATCATTAAGAGGTGCTGTTGATTTCGTCTTCAGTTCAGCATTATGGGTAATCACTTCTAGACGCAAACACTTCAATGGTGGTTTTACAAAGTAACCAGTGTCAAAAGTACACAGCACAAAACACGGTTGGATTATTCAAATTCGTTGAGGAGTTGTATTTTTTTTTCCAAGACTGATTAGTCTCTAATGATTATTAGACCCTGAGATGGTCAATAATCGTTAACGTTTGGACAGCAAATTTTTTTAAACACGGCTGAAATGTTGGTATCTATTGACAAATTTTTCAATTTATCATCGAAACCCATCGGCAGATCCTCCCAACATTTGAAGATGACCGATTCCGAGCCATCTGTTGGACACTCAAAAATACATCAAAATCAATTCGTAAACGACAGAGTTACGGCTGTACATAGATAAAAAAAATTAATCACACATACACACGAACATGCAACCTCTTCCTTTTTTTTGAAGTCTGTTAAAAAAATGCATTTCTCAATTTTTTTTTCAGATTACCCAAACATAGCCGTCAAATACAGATGCTGAATAGACTTTGTTCGCTTTACATTCACGTATGTTAATGTCTGTTACAGGCACGACATATTCCGGCCACTACACGGCGTACTGCAAGCATCCCTACACCGGCGACTGGCACGAATACAACGACTCCAGGTGCGATTAATATGTTAATAACGGGCAGACGAAGTACGGACCACCTGATGGTACGATGATAAGCATGACCATCTCTAACACTAGGGACAACAATGAAATCATAAACCCGGTTGAATCACGTTAACAGTATTTCAAGGCATATTTAAAAAAGGGGTTAGGCAGGTAAAGTAATGATGATAAGAAGAGTGCATATGTAGTTTCGCCGCCGTGTATTTATGTCTAAATAAATAATTTTATAGGTTAGATATATTCATACAGAAGACGTCAAAAAGACAAAAAATATATATCGACGACCCCGTGCAATAAGTCGATAAACGCAAAATGCAAATCTTCAGGAAAAATGATTTACTGTTTTTATTGAATATCGTTTCAATCCACCAATAGAGGTCGTGGACAGACCAAGTTAAAGTTTTTTTTTTATTAAATGTAATGTTCCCATCAGTATTAAATTACATGCTTTCTATAATTTGCAATATGAGAAAATAAATCTTACAGTAACGAGAAAAACTATATTGTTCCGGAATAGTAACTTACGGGATTATCGAAGTAAATTTATTGAAAGTGTTGATTTGTAATAATATACTATTGGCTTTTGTAACGTTATTTTTTATATATATATATATATATATATTTTCGATATATTTTTGTAAAAAATAATTTTTTGTCAAAAAAAAATTCCTCGAACCATGCTGCAAGTAATATTATCCCACTCATCTAGCGTTGTTGTAATGACAATATTTCCAATGCTTTATCCTTGAGATCCTACGGTATTTATGTAGGTGAATTGGCCCAGCAATCTACTACAGAAAATGCGTTCTGTCACGCTTTTTTCTGCAGGGTGCGTCACAATAAAAATTAGAATAAAGAATGAACGGACCCTCTTATATTCTTCAGTGATGTTTGAATTACAGTGATAAAATTATTATGTGTTATACAACACTTGTAGGGTGACCCCGATCAACCCTCGCGACGTTGTCTCTCCGGAGGCGTACGTGCTGTTCTACGAGCTCGCGCGCGCCTAGCGCTCGTACACGCCAGCCCGAGGTGAGTCTCTTAATATTCATGAGTGCCTAGTACTACGACATATTTATGTTCCATGAACAATATACCGTTTGGGAAAATTTTACATTGACACTTCCCATCAACCTTCATAGTCTTTCTATTTAAAGTGTGATAGATAAGATATCAAAAAATGTAAACAAAGTTCTTATTTTTGATAATAATAAACGTTTAAATTTTTTTCAAACTGGAATCTTGTAAAACATGGAACAATACGCATTTTGCAAATTAAGTTTATGACTAAATATCGTTTCATACAACAATTGTAATAAAAGGTTTAAGTTAGTAAAGAACTATGACACTGGCAACAGTCGGAATTCAAAACATTTTTCGTGCTGCCATATTGTCGTTGTCATATATGTATCTTCTAGGTTTTAAACTGATTATTTAAAGTATAACAATATTCACTTTAAGAGAAATAATAAGTTACGATGTTCACAACAATTCACACATGAGAGTCACTCACTGCTTTATTAAACCGTATCAGAGTCAGATTCTGATTTGAATTATTCAAAAACTGAATATATTTTATATAGTTGATAGTATCAGGCGTTACTTTGCGGAAATTAATTGTTATTAAATTAGTATTAATTTCATTAATACATTTTTTTTTGTATAATTATATTTATTGTACTATATTTTGATGTATAATCCCTCGGAGATAAGCATCTATGCCTGTCATGATTGTAGAATTATATGTAGTTTTAAAGTCAGTTAAAAATTAAAAGGTTTAGCACAAGCGAATCACATTTTGACGATTATATTTTATGACATTTCGTCGGTTACATTTTGGACACGTAATTGTAAATCAGAACATAGGAGCAGGTCGCTGCGTATGTACGTGCGCAGTGCCAATTTTGAGATAACGTAACAGGAAAGAGAATTGACGATATTTATGAATGAACCGAAACAAATAAACAAAAAATATATAGTCGTATGAAAAATAAATCTAGAAAAAAAAACCGTAAAAGAGAATATAAATGAACGATATATGACGTATACATTATTATTCTTGTTTCAGATTCACGAAATACTCGAAGGGAAAGCTGCGCGCCGACGAGGTGACACATACACACACGTTCTAAGTCAACACGATCACAAAGTATCTATTGAAATAAAACTATTTATACGGACACTCTAGTTGGGCACGCGGTAGATGTGTCGGTAGCTACAGGACGGTACATCGCGCGTATACACCGGGAGTGGCAGGTTCATACTTTTCAGTGGCAGGTGGCGTCACAAGTCGACATGAGTTGGATGTTAGAAGGATGAAATTTGATAGTTTTACAAATATTGTTATTGAACTACTTAAATTTACGAAATCTTATTTCTTTAATATTTTCATATAAAAACATACTAATGTACGTAATCCCAATGTATTATTAACCTATCTTATCGCTTATTTACCTACCATTATGAATTTACTTGTATCGAGCTTTGTAAGCTTGCTGAAACGATGGAATGTCGATGAATGTCAACGGTCCGATTTGGTTAAAAGGTAAAATGTCACAACTGGGGAGTATCAAACAATTGAATACTATTTTATAGTAGAATTCTCGCAATACGTTTTGGTTGTGTCAAAAGTGATAGGTATGAGTTATGTAATTGAGACAATCTTGTGACGTCATCAAATCCAATTTCCACTTGAAATCCGCGCGTGTACAATTCGATGTTTAAAATTTAAACAAGCAATATGTATAAAAATGGGCCTTATTAGATAATTTACTCTACTTACGTATAATAACTTAGCTGTTCCGATGTGAATAACGCTCAAGGACAAC
The DNA here is from genome assembly GCA_003671415.1 of Megathymus violae. Lineage (NCBI taxonomy): Eukaryota > Metazoa > Arthropoda > Insecta > Lepidoptera > Hesperiidae > Megathymus > Megathymus violae. Next base: position 4,338,312 of record PDGT01000002.1, read on the forward strand.
ACTACAAATAATGAAAAACTAAACAATTAATAAAAGTTTAAGTATCCTGAAATAATAATTTGTCTTATTTAGTTTTCAGCTTTGAAGAGAACAAATATTAAATTTGTTCATCGATGTACGTACTATTCGTCAGTTTTCGTTATTATTCTATTTGTATTTTCGTGTCGCTTGTTCACGGGCTGTCTCATTTTCACAATGTCGAATTCTCAGTGACTTGACTTAAGCTATATTCAGATCGGCACCATTACAATGGACTTATTGTTTGGGATCGTTCGCACCAAGAGCATTGTTACGTTAATATTCGTTGACATACAAGTTTGGAGAGTACGATAGCTATTCTTGTATTGACAGAAGAGATTATATTATGTTTTATTGTCGAGCAAATAATCGTTAGCGGCAAGATACAAACTTAAATATATGTGATGCTGTTTGATTTAACTGAAAATGCTCGTAGCCGAATGCTCATAGTGCGGACATACCTTTGTAGTATTTAAAAAGAGAATAATACGGGAGTTTGGTTTCGAACGTGCCACCGCATTGAAAGTGTTCAGAGAGAGATAGTTGACACAAAGATATACAAAGATGTACATATTGTTTTAAATTAGAGAAATATATTGAGGTTTCATGTTACAGTATTTTCATGATGTATATTAAAACTTAGCTAGTGGTAAAGGTTCTAGCCATCGGGATTTAAAATCGGGTCATCGTAAGTATAAAGCGTGAGAATTATAATCTGTGATCATATTAAATAATTAACGTATCTAGTTATGGCATATATTTACAAAAAGACACGGAGCGTAGAAAAATAATGGCGCTAATATATACACTTAATGTATCTCGATGTCACACAGATAATAAATTGTTGAAAAAAGTAATGAACTTTATAAAATTTTCTGACAGTTGTAAACGTTAGATTGCCATAGTGAAAAATCAAACCAAGATTCGGAGTTCATACTCGATAAAATTTTGTTTTCATTTGGACGTTTCATGCGGTATATAAACGGAGATTATTTTGCCATTTCTCGAGTTCTCATACGATACTGTAACGAAAATCTAAATCTAATCTCATCCCAACCTTTACGACACGAAATATTTTTCACTCTAATAATTTTCAAATAATGTACATTTCTCGTTCCCGAACTCAATTGCCAAGTCAACAATTCGAATGACCTGGCGTATGAGTGTTTCTATGTTGAATCAAAGGTGTTGCCATTAAAGTCCCTATTCATATTTTTTGTACATACGACACGTGTAAGTAATAATATAAAAAATAGTTTTATTTCAATAGAAATTTTAAATTAATGTAATTAACATGCGAAGTTTATTTCTGACGTCATAGTGAGAGTATGGTATGAACAAATATCAGTTACAATAGAGTTTGTTGATAAATTGGTTATTAGAGTAATGTTTTAAAATAACTAATTTGTGAAATAGTTTCCGAAGTAGGAAACACTGTTATATTAAAGTTACACCTAATGTTAGTGCTCATGTTCAAAAACGTGTATCACGAAAATAAAACCTATGAAAATACTTTAATGTCGCCGAGAAATTAATTTATATATAAATACAACTGACGAGCCAAAACGATATAAAAAGCAAATTTAATTATAATTTCTTTTGTTGCGAATATTTATGTCTATATTGATTCATGGCCGCAACCACGATCGAATTGATTGATACATCGATATAAATAGTGTAATCGCAAATATTATAATTATAATATTATCACATTATAAAAAAATCAAGTTATCTAAGTTTACAACTTTTATTTTCAACGTTTAAGTCATATACTACTAGTATTTCTACAGAATTGAATATTCCAAAATTCTTTAAAATTATTATATTACGATATTACAGTGTGACCCTCTGCTTACACGTTAATTTCACGGAAGGATTTTAATCAGAACTGCTTAATTCTTTCAACGCGATGGCACAATGACACTGAATAATTTACTTCTATTTGGGTATTGTAATTTGATCATCCATATGTTCACGCAGTAGCTACCACAGATTATGTGCTAGTGGCCTTTGTAACATAGATAAATTCGATGATCCGTATATTACCAATTGACAGATTCACTTCGTTGAACGTAAGAAGCAGCGCTTGTCTACTTATTTTACTTCGTTTTGACACTATCTTAACTCTGTGTCAGTTGATGTGCAACTCATTTAAAACCTATGTGATCAATGCCAAAATGATAAGAAATAAGAAGGCACAATATGTTGAAAGAAAATCTACAACAAAACGCGAGCGATTATATTACAGAGAGCAGTGTTATATACATACGTTATACAGAAACTTAACTTTTAAAATATCAATAGAAAACATATTTAAATGATTTTATTTTTAATAATTCAACAATCCATTCGGTTTACTTGCTTTTAATAATTAACAATGTTACACGAGACATAACATATTCATATTTTGCTTGTTGATCGAAACAAATTTTAATACAACATTTAACATTTTTTTTAAATTTAGACTACACTAAATAATTGGTGTATTACATTGCAACCACTCGGACAAATTAGCTGTTTCACAATTGGTATTTTTGCCGCGCCATTTTTTTACAAAGGCAAAGGTATTGTTGTTGATACAGCCGTCGGTTGTTTTTATTCGAATATTTTATCTCAATCTTCAAGATGATGCTTACTGCTAATTAATATTTGTTTAGCCATTGTAAATAAATAAATAAATGTACTTTTTGTAAGCGACCGATAGAAATCCCTCAACTGACTACTTTGTGATGTAAAACCACTTTTAAGCGATCGATACAAGCGTACAAATAAATTAATGCAAATGACATTCGACTAATCAATCGATGAAATTGTTGAAGTGTTTTAACACTGATGGTCCTATAATAGGATCATAGTTGTTAGAAATTATTTTAGAATGAAAACTAGATAATGCCATGCGGCGTTTCGGCGTCATCTTGTTGTAAACGTGAATATTACGCGAATTTTTACAATCGTCGCGTAATTTTTACGGACGTATATATGTGTTGCTATGGAATTAAAATTATGTGAGGTTAGTTAAGTCTGCTTCGTTACAGCATTGTTTTTGTTTTTTTATTATTATTTGTATGATTAATTTTATTGATTGTTGATCATTGCTGGTTCGGTGCCTCAGTTGGGAGGAAATCGCTTCCATTTGTTACTAATGTAGTTTGATATGTTAATTTAATCGCGTTGTTACTCGCGATGTCCATGAATACACTATGCGATGTCAAAGGCTCGAATTTATATTCTGACGCAATTGCTTGCTTACCAGGGACCGAACCATATCATTTCGTTCATAATACACAAAAGAATCTTACTTAGCCAAAGATATTATTGCGAAATTGTTGAGATCATTGTATTAATATAATAAAAAAAAAAAATTTATTATTTTAATATAGTTATATTGTATTTTAATATAATAAAGTGTTTTGCGGGGGCACTTCCCCCCATAACTATTTATGTATAAATACGTAACAGATTTCTATTATAGAAATATATATATTGAGATGAGTAAATTATTATTAAAACAATGCTTGTTTTATTTTTACGCGATTTACACGAAGAAAAGCCGGGATCGGAGCGGACAAGTCTACTTAACGTTTCAAAAATAATGTTTTATTGAAAACTAAGCACAAATACATAGATTATATATATATAGATTATATATGCTATAGATATATATCTATACTATAGATATATAGATTAAATATTAATTTGTCACAAATATCTGCCCCCGCCGAGAACGAACTTTATAATCTTATATAATAATCCGATTATTCGAGAATATAGGTGCAACGAGAAATGTTTGCACCGTTCTCTTTTCATTTCACCTCCTTTCCTAGGCTTACCTCACCTCACCTCGCGTCACATCACCTCACCTCGCATCGCCTCACCTCACTTAATCTCAGATCACTTCAACTCACCTAACCTCGGATCACCTCAAGTCATCTAACCTCGGATCATCTCAACTTACCTAACCTCGGATCATTTCAACTCACCTAACCTCGGATCACCTATCCTCGGCTCGCATCAATTCTTCTCAATTAATGTCAATTTTTAGTGTATTTGCTACAAAATACTTTCGTTACAAAAAAAAATCGAATTGTAAAATGGAGAATTTTCAAACCGCGAATACATAAAGAAGTTGAAAAGAAAACCTAAAAATTAAAATCGCCGTAATTAAATTATATTATAGGAAAATAAAATTTGATACGAGTTTATTTTCGAAGTTTTATTACGCATTCCAACAATTAATCAACAAATGTCGTGCGTATTACACTAGATGGCGTGGTACCTAATTATATACAAAATCAATAGCTTTAACCTCAACTTATAGCGTAGTCATCTACCTACACCGAAATTATGAATGGATCGGGATACTAGCTATCTATTTGCAGGAAAACCATTCACTCCGTTTCGCACCGATATTTGACGCACGACTGCGAGTTGCGTGAACTCAATGCAGTTGTGAACGTAATTGTAGATTTAATTTTGGAATTAATAAATGGGATGGCAGCTTTACGTAGCACCCCTATTCGTAGTGCAGGCTGCCAACCGAGACCAGATGAGGAAATGGTCCCTGATTCCTGTACCTTCCTACCCAGTGTAATCTTAAAATATTAATTTGTGAATGTTTGTACCATAAACCTAATATGCTTACATTAGTAAAATGGTTGGAACCTACCTGCTTGGGTTTTATAATATTTTATCTTTCTTTCTTTCTTTATATAATATTTTATAATATTTAATCTTTATATATATTTTTTATAAAATAACAGTCAAATCTTTTAATGTATCTGACAATCTCCATAGCCAAGGTTAACGATATATTGACGCCTTTTACAATTGCGTAAACTCAGTGTTAAACAATGAGAGAAAGTTACTCCCACGCCGTTCTGCTTATCAATGGCTTAGAAGGCAATGCAGATACGTCCGGAAGTAGGTAAATTGGAACATTGACGCGTAGAAGTCAATCATCTAATGAAAATAATTAAATAAAGTGACTGTTCAATCACACCCCTGGACTACAATGCCCGTGTCGTAAATATACAGATACGAGTATTACCAACAGCCACGCCCGAAACCGAGAACAAATATTTATTATCCTTCATACAATAAACTGTCTTAGCCGACTGCAATAACTTTATAAGTAATATCTTTAACCGAGTATTTTTATTATTATTAGTAATATTTATCTTTAAGAGGAGAGTGAATATGACTTCATCACCACTTTCCATCAGGTGGGATTGCTGTCAAGCATTACTTTATTCTATATAAAAAAAGAGTAGCTTGGTATGATATTACCATTGCCAATTGAATTATGGCGTTACTTCAAATAAATATAGAGTTAATGTTAGACCGCAAACATTTAAAACTAACACCTTCCATTTCAACTCAGTCCTGACGAATACATATTTTGCTAACAAGACTGTATATTTATAATTAATGTTGTATCTACATATTGGTTTAATATTAATAAACATCTTTCTTTCGTTAGTAACCACGCCTTTCTACTAGACCAACCCAACATAAGAGTATAAGTTGTCAGGAAGTTTTATCAATTTACCCATTTTAAACCGTACCGCTATTTTTTTAAATTAAAGATAAACTTATCATGTAACATATAATCCATCCATCAGCCCTTCAAAGTCCAATGTTGGACATAGGGCTTCCGAAATTTTCGTCATACGTAGTCTCTGTATACAACGGACACCAGCTGACTTATTCAGGTCTTCACTCCATCCGGTCCGGTTGGGTCTTATTCCTTGTTTGCCAAGACATGGTCGTCATTAGAGGACCTTTGTACTCGAATGGTTTTCAGTGCTTCGAAATATAGGACCAGCTTATTATTACTTAGACCTGTTTACTCTGCGAGCTATGTCGGTAACTCCTGTTAGTCCACTGATGTCATTATTTTGAATTCTAGAGAAATACCGAATATAGCTCTCAACATAGTACACTGCGTGATTTTCAAAATACGGCCGGTGGTAAAGCACTACGTCTCAGATCCGTACTGACATTGACTAGTACGTGTACACCGCTCGAATATATTTGGATCTAGGCACTGAGATACTTTGCATGACAAGATATGATGGAATTTCCCAAACATAGCTCAACCGAATTGGACACGAGTAATTTCATGTCATAAGTATCATGGACATTTGGTATTATTTTCGTCTTGTTCATCTTAAAACTCACCTATTCTGCGGCACTGTTGAAGTCCTCAACCATACTACTAAGTTCTTCCAGGATGTCTAGAATGACTATATCGTCACCATACGCCGATACCGTAAGCGTGTGATGCATGCGCTGTTTATGTTAATGCCGCCTTTTCCACTGTATCAGTTTAGAAACGTGTTCCAACGCCTGTCTGCAGTTGAATGGGGAACGTGGCTTTGTCGCGCACTCTAGCGGTCATAGTGGCTGATATGTAAAATCAGTTTTACACTTCGATATACTGATAGTCTATCCGGCAACAATGAAGAGATTTCAATACCGCCCAGGTCTCAAAAGAAAAAAAAGGCTTTCATAGTCCACATAGGCGTCTTCTGTATAATCTGCCGGAGCGTGAATATATGGTCTGTGGTGCTGTAGCCTCTTCAGAATCTTGCTTGTTCGCCAACCTTGCTTCTGGTATTGTCCCAGTATTGATAACAGTATTGAACAACTTTTCAAGCACCTCTAGAAGGGGTTGTGTATTTTTCACACGTTTTAACGCAAATCAAATCGCCTTCCCTATGAGATTTGCTTAGTGAACCGTCTGTACCCACTCATAGCGTTTAGAGATTGCACACATCCGCCCCGTCTATCGCTCATTAGCCCCCAGGACAGTTTTGTGAGAACTTAACATGTCACTTTGACCTTATGAACAACTGCTACGATCTTGGTTTTAAACTAGTCACTGAATCGCACGATTTTGTACATGTGAAACGGTGTTGCAATTCACGTTGTAAGTTTTAGGTACCTTGTGTTTGGACAGGTGTTGGACGAAGTGTAGACTTTATCAACCGTGCCAGTTCCACCGTTAAGCCGATATTTAATGTGCCTCTCATAAGATGGTGATCGCTTCCGATTTTAAACCTACTGATCACAGAGATATAATCAAATTAATATCATGATCTATTTGTCTGATAAAACGAAGCCTATCTCGCTTTTTGTGGAACTTTCCAGGCTTATCCATGTCCACTAGCGTTGAGGCTTCTTCTTGAATAAGGAGTTCATCGTATCCTTCGAAATCCTCTTACTTCAAAAAGTTAGCCACCAAGTATCCTCAGTAATTCTTTCATCCAACTCAAAATTGCCCTACTCTTAATTCGTCACTATTTCGTATGCCTAGCCTTGCGTTAAAGTCTCCCATTATGAATTTTTGAGGTATATATGGCTCTAGTGATGTCCTCAAACTAATGTATGAGGTAATCCTCAACCTCATATATTATATTAGGTGCATATATCTAACCTTCAACGAATACCTTTGAATATTCTGAGTATAAGCACTGGCGGACCTATAAACGAGAAACCTGATACCAGTTTAGGATAAACGTTAGCCGTACTGGTGAAACAAGGTTCCGGATTTGAGTTTTACTATCGTACCCTTGTCTTTGGACTTTAGATAACCCCATAATATTCCAATTAAACTTGTTTATCTTTTCTTCTATCTCTTTGAACTTCTAAGTTTATCAGGTTCCTAGTGTTATATGTTGCCAGATGCAGATGCATTCGGTTTTGGTAGCACGATCTCTGCAAGGGATTCTTAGCACTCCCTGCTCACTCCGTTACTGGAATTGGAGGTTTAGTTTTAATATTGCTCAGGATAACGCTGCTGCAAATCTCCTAGAGTTTCCTATTCGTCGCCATTTAGGTTCGATATTTTAGAAAGAGGTAGGAGTGGTACTTCTCTTCGCAAGTCAACCTGCTACCACACAGCATGTTATATAATTACCAGTTAATATGAAGCCCTCATAGCTCGACGGTATATGTACATGCGTCAATCGTAACGAATTGACCAAGTATAGAAACTGCGGACGCGGCTGAACTTCGATGGGTGACCGCTACTGGTAAAATTTGTTTAGTGCTTAAGAACTTCGGGAACACGCCAAAGCGTTGTAGGTCCCGATCGCCATCGTTAAATAAAGCCAAGGCGTAAATCCATGACTTTGTGCGGGTTAAGCCAAATCACTAAATCTTTCACCTGTCCGCACTAGAGCCGTTAGGTGAAACGCTAGGTTTCTTTAATTATGGCTCGCTAATAATTAGAAGCCTATGTTTCACATTATTTTTCCTATCTTGAAGGACGTCCGGGGCGTCTGGAATGGGTATGAAGTCGAGCGAATCCCGGACATAGTTATGTGTAGGAAAGAGTTATCAATTTCACCCAAGTGTTTATCCAACGTCTTATTAAAATACTGAGTAATAAAATGTCTACTAACCCAACTTAAAACCAGGGTCACGTTTCTGTTGCAAAAATTATTACTGAAGGGCGCGGCGACAGCGAGGTCTTGTTATCGGCCTTGTGTCGAAAACGCAAAGGAATAAAGAAACAACTGGTAAATTTGTCATTCATAACACTGTTTCTAAATGTATTTCACTGAGATTGTCTCTTGTCTACTCAAAATGCTTTACCAAAAGCTGAATGCCTTCCCGATTTATGAATCAGATAGCATCTTGATATTCATTCAATTCAAGTGAATGGAGTGCTTAACCTAGCGGAACAATAACGATGTAAAAATACTATGATAAAGAATCGTTGTTCAAAACAGGATTTCATATATTCAAGAACCTACAGAAGATTTTCATCGAAAAAACAAAATCGATATTTTTATCTGACGTATTTGTACTGTACCACATTTGAAATTGCCGCGAATGACGTAGACGCTGGTGTCTGACGTCACGCTACCCATCCACATCATGTCGTCCTGCTCTCGCGTTGTGAAAATACGACGGAGTGAGAGAAATGACGAGCTTTGCGTAAATGTTGTGAATCGGGTTTTTTTTTCATGTCTACTGATGTACAACTCGAGCCTTCGGTATTGATAAGGAATCACTGATAAGGGCAAGTCGAGTATTAAGTAATGCGCTTTAGGTGTAATTTTTGTATGGCATTAGATATTTTTGTTCACGATTTGTTGAAGAGTCACTTACGAAGTGTAGTTTTGGTAGATAAGACAATTGCGTTTGTTAATGAAAAGTCGTTGGCCGTAATTGTACGTCCCAAGCGAATGACGTGAGTGCCAGTGGCGCCGCTGCCGCCCGCCGCGCAAACTACTAACAGTAGTCTGAAATCTTTCGTAGAGTACGCGGGGTAAAGTGGATTGAACTGTGTTTCCACTAAGATGGCTAGCAATATTAAGCCGATACACAAAACCAAACACTTCCCGATAGACCAACTAGTATGTGTTGGCAACTACGAACTAGAAAAGACAATCGGCACGGGCAACTTCGCCGTCGTAAAACTGGCTACACACGCTATTACCAAGAGTAAGGTGGGTACATATCTAGTTCCGCCGCGTATTTCAGTGATTTCTGTGTCTTGTGTAAGTCGTGTGTGATCTTTTCAATGGTGGGCAGCATAATATGCATCTCCGAGTGAGTTGTCAGAAGTCAAGAGTGTTTAGTGCGTGTTTATTGTGGTCGGGTTTTTCTTTACTGTGGGATGCAGCGGTCAGATGATGCGTGAGGTTAGCAATAGGCTGATCGAAGAACTTGTTCCCCCGATCTCGAAGTGGCTGACTGATGAGGGGGCGAGAACGTGTTTGTTGTAAAAAATAATATTGCAACCCACTTAAGTTTAGAAGACACGTTTTCTATGGACGTACCGATGCACGCGAGTGCTTTGCGATTCGGCAGGGTAATGTCCGAACTTCAAAATTTCCCTCAGAGCGAAATTGTGTTCGTAAACACCACTATAATCGTGTTTTTTTAAACTTTTATCTTACAAGATAAAATAGTGTTGTTCCCTGAGAAAATGTTGCTGCACCAATTATTCGCAATTGCCGAGTTCTTTCTGCAATGTCCTCCGTCAATTATGGTGTCATTCTCGTTACTAACTTGTTAAATGAGTTGTAAAACGGTTTAGCTCTCGTTCTACTACACAATTAGCGAGAATACATACGCTGTATAAATGCTCAGGGAAGCAAAATCGTCACATGGATTCGCGGACTATTGTCACTAAACTTTCGATCAACTCTCTAAACATTACTTGTATCTTGGAGAAAACACTTTGAACTGCATTATATGTGTTCATAAGTTATTTTAATACCTCTTACAATATGTATTTACGAAACATTTAGACCCTTAGTTCCTATAGATAACTGTTGACTCTGTAGTTCTAAGTAGTAATATTAACAAATGACATTTTTAGAAGCATTAATATCCCTAAAATTATAGTAGCTTGAAGAATACTGAACCAATACAGTTCCCTTGACTGGTGGAGGTATGTGAAATTCAAATTAGCTAGAAGCTTTGCTTACAATATCCAAAACAAAAATAAATTAAACACTGTCTTACAGAAGTAATCTTTATCAATCAATAAAATTGAGTGATAATTTGATGTTGAAAGGCAAGAAATGTATTTAAATTGAAGAACTAGGTCATTTTTAATAATGATATGTTTTTATATTAGTAGTTCATTTTCAACATAGCACTATTTTCATCATGCAATTAATAATTATCTTTTAAAGCATAAAATTATTGTAAAGATCATTAAATAATATATGAATAATTAATTATTAAGAATGAAAATAGAACAAATGAGTTATAAACACTTAAAATCTGCAAACACATATTAATTGATAGATTTGTGATACAAAAGGTTGAACCAATGACATTACATGGAACCAATTGTAGGTAATAATACATTGTACTATGAATTATTACAAAATAATGTTCTTCTATGTTGTAATAAGGATACTATGGCTTCATTTAAATAATTGATTACCCAATTTTTCACTTACTTTCAAAGCTATAGAGGTCCCAACTATGAATTACAAAAAAGAAACAAATTTCTAGATTAAATTCTAACATTGATAGATTCAAAAAAATATTGTTATAAGTGAAATAAGTCTGCTGTTTAATAGAAAATCTATATAGACTTTGTTTAAATTTATCAGAAAATGTGTATTTAAGTTTATAGATATGAATATTTTTATTTCATAGTGATAAAAATCTTTCATTGTATAAAATAAAATAATAAAAATAATTGTTTAATAAAAACCAATTAGCTTTCAGAACACAAGAGAAATAGTCATATAAATAGAGCGACTTGATATAGAAGGTGGTTGTGAAAAATATATGTTCTAGACAATCTTTAGGTAGAACACAATGATAGTAACAGTGAAAGGATAGATAAGTAAGTATTGATAGAACTAAACTGGGACCACAAAAATTCAAATAAATTACTTTTCTATTAATTGGAATTGAAGATTATCTTTAGGTTGTTAAAAAGTAATATATGTTAAAATTTCAGGATCGCTAACCGTTATTTTCAGCATTGATTAAGTTGATTAATGTATAGGGCATTTTACAACCATTGTCAAAAGAATAATATTTTAACACCGATAATGAAATATGTTGAGGTATGAAATGGAATGTCTTCTTCCATAAGAAAAAGCTAATGTTCATGTATACTGTTGGTTAAGTTGTTTTATTACTGCATCATCATTGTTTCACTGCAGAATAGCTGTTAAGAATTTCAGCATTTACGTTTTTGCAATCAAAATTCAGGTGGAAAGGTCTGCAAAAATGATGCAGCAAAAACTAAATTATTTTTACATAAATTTGAATAAAATTTGTTCCAGAACTTTTTTAATAACCTTCAGTTTGTGTTCTAAACTTTTTTGTTATAGAGAATTCCATTACATTAATTACTTGTCAATTTAGGTAATTTGATAGATGAACTTTATTTGATTTTGACATTTGGTAACTTGTAAAACTTTTGCAAACACTTTTTTACAGTCTCTTGTGATTTTTATTAAATTGACGTATTATCGCAGGGGTGACTGAGTATTTTTAAAGTTAAACTTGATAATAATTTTTTAAAATCAGGGAATGCCCATTTTATACATGCTTCAAAGACAATGTTATCACTGGACAAAAAAGTTTTTCTATTGGCTCAATCTGTACTTCTTCTTTATAGTATCTGTTAGAAAAAAAAATCAAAGGATAATACAACCTGTGTGCTGGAGACTTTATTAAAATGTTATCAAATGTGCATAAAGACCACTAACATGCACTTACTAACTTGATGGTCTTTAACTGGCCTGTTTTATTATGAGAGTGGACATGAACCCTGTTGTGGGTCAGCTACAGTTCTGTTCTGATTGGGCACCGAATCTGATACTTTTCTCTTGGCAGGTGGGGTCAGTTACTGGAATGTCATATTAACACAATTAGATTGAGTGACACATGGGTTGTAATCATGTTCGGCGGTTAATTAGTCCACTGGAAGTCTACTAGGATTTTCCTATTGTGGTTTTCTAGGCTCCAATATGTTTTCCTACTTTAAATTATTATTACATATATAAAAATTAAGTTAATAAAACATTAAGTCCTGTGGTTACAGTAATTATTGTTAACTCTTTGTAACAAATTCAGATGTATAGACCAATTGTCATAACAATGTTTCCACATCAGACTCCGCTGCATTGACTTGCTTGATTGCTGCTACTGTATCTTTCACTGATTAGAACTGTATCCATTTGAACTGATTTTTTATTTTAGGGAGTTAAAAGTAACATGATTCTATTACTCGTAGCTCCAAGAAGGGTGACCTAAAAGTTTAACTGCTGTACTAGCCAGGAAATTCCTCGTTTTGAGCACTAAGGGCGGAAGCGCGTTGTCATGGTGAGGCAGTAGACTTCGGAGCCCTGTGTTCAGTTGCTTGTTGCTCGTAGAAAATATTTTTTTTATCAAGCATTTAATTCGTAAGTATTCCGATCTTATTGAATTCGTAAATAAATTAACACCAGCCAACCTGTCTAAGTGAAAATTAGTTATCAAATTCTTCCCTACTCTTCTCGGTAGCCTTACTTTGGTCATTTTAAGATAGCCAAAACGTCCACTGGCGCTTCGTTTCTGGATCGTATTGATAACTCTTAACATTCAACACTTATAAACACGCCGAGACGAACTTGCAACAAATTTTGCACTCATATCACGGCACCAATCATCTATAATTATACGACCCCATAACTATATAGACAAAAATGTTTGTTCTCGTGTCATGGGTGTTTGTGAAGTCATACTAGTATATGTCCAGGTCACCCGCAAACAGGGAATCCTAGTGCGGGGGTGTGAGTGTGTAAATATTTATTTATTTACTTATTTTTAATCTTATCAGCAGGCCTGTTTTTGATCATAGGTAAGGTTGTACGGCATCTAGCCCGAAACTAGCCCAATACTTCTAACTCGAAGGTGCTAGAGAATGTCTGGTGAACGCTTTACGATCCCGTTTGAAATATGTTTTGAATCTTTTCATAAATAATTCGCCGTTTGTTTACAGTTTTTTTTTCACAGCTGGCTCGTTTCGTTCAGTAACAGCCGGGTGATTAACTTATTTCTTTGTCTTAAACTTATCGATTGCGCTTGAAATTATTATACCAGCGGTATATAGTTACCAGAGAAGGGTTTTAATCAACAAAAACCACTGTAAAGTTTTAGGTGACATTTGGAATTGTAAAAAATTATCGAGGCAAAATGTTTTCTAAACAATACAATTTTTTATTGAAACACTGTATTTCAATTCAGCTGGTAAAAACATTGGAGGCATATAGTTAATTTAAACATCGGTAGTTTTATTCGTAGTAGTAATTGTATTTACAAAATAGAGGTCTATGTCATTACCATAAAAATGGTTTACGCAAAACTACTTCAGTATAATAATAAGAATAAATAATAATCGTATAATATATTCTCACTATCAAGTGTAAAAATTTCCTACACCAACAAATAATTAATTAGTTTAACCGACGAATGATAGATGAGACTATGATACTTTTTAAAAATATATTTTTATTTTATATAAAAACTATAATTATTTACAGTTCGCAAATCTCAAGACCTATCAAAAATTTCTACACCTATGTTTGTAGTAGGGATGTTACGGATATGTTTCAGATCTGGATATGGATATATGAATAACATTTTAGTGGTCTCTGTTACTGTTACAAATATGAAATTGTTTCACATAATTTTAGTTACGGATAATAGCTAATTTAGGACTTGGAAAAAATATATATAAAGTAAAAAGGTAACGGTTTAACTTTATTTCTAGGTATTATTTCGTATTGAATTACAGAAAAAAACAATAGTCTTATAAATTAAATAATAAAAACTGTCTCAAAACGATAGTGAACAAACTCCGGAATAATAATAAGAAATAGAATAATAATAAGAAGAAGAATAGCCCTGTGCAGGTTGGTTATCGTAGTGCTTGCGAAACGTTGAATTGTGATATTATTCTGTACCAATTATTAAAGCTGTGCATAATGTGGTTGCTTATCGTGCACGGAAATATGTTGCGATTAACTCCATAATAATAAAGCGGGTACGTCTGTTACCGCTTACGTCTTAGTCGGCAAAGCGTTGACATGGTAATAGATCTCCATGGGTGTCAGTAATCACTTCACCTTCATGTGGTCTGCTTGTTTACCGGCTTATAGTAAAAAAATAATCGTCTATTTAAGCTTGAGGTCCATGATTGTTTCATTGCAATTCACTTTTCCCACTTCTGGGTTTGGGTTTCCTCACACAATTTGAAGGAATAAACGCCTTTAACTACGGTGGCTTCCAATTTTTACGTTTCATACACATTCGAGAACACACAGGCGTGTAGGTTTCCACGCGACGCTTTCTTTAATCAAGAATAAATGAAAATTGATTAGAAGTAAACACTTAAGTTTGAATAATTAGAAGTGCGAGCAGAATTCGAACTTCGGTATCTTATGCGAGAAACAGACTTTAATCCATTGCGTAATATATTTCAAATACATCTACATATGTATCTATCTATCATACCTTAAAAGTACCGACCGATATAGGAATATACAATATATATGTATATATATATATATATCAACACCTTAGACTTCATCACCACTTACCATCAGGTGGGATTGTTGTCAAGCGTTAACTTATTATATGCATAAAAAAAATATTTTCGAGTATACTTAGTGAGTAGTATTTAATGTCCGTCATAAGTTAAGATTGTTAAAACGTTCTATCCTTAGAATAGAACATTGATGTTTAAACATTAGCAGGAATAGGAGCCAGGTTTATAATCGCGCCCTTAGAATGAAAGGGACTTAACTCAAAAATTGCAATTTATAGGAAATGACGAAGAAAGTTTTCGAAAATGTATGGTCTTGCGTGAATTTAAAGAGACTGATGTATGAGGTTTTCCCTTTTTCCCTTTCTCACTCATAATTCGGGCTCTTTTTCACCATGGGGTTTTAGAGTAGGCTTTTTTAAGTAAATTTATAGTAAAATCTGGAATTTCAGGAATTTTGAGTTAAGTCACTTTCATTCTAAAAGTGCAATATCTGCAATCAAATCTAATTTTTTTTTTAATTACGTACTCATTCGAAATTAATTATCACTTATTTCGGTGATGGAGAAGATCGTTAGCTTACCGATTGACATTTGGCCAGCGTAGTGGACTATGGGTTTTACCCTCGCATTTCACAACTAAACCGGAATCCAGTGATCAGTATATTTTAATTTAGTTTGTCTATGGGTTTCCAAAAAGCCTTAAAGAACTTCTTTTCACGTGTCAATGAGGTTGGACGTTGTGACATGTTCCGAGAGGAATTTTTCACATGGAAAGTTCATAGTGAGCTCTGCATGCTATTTTCATTCGTTCATAGGTCATAAGGTGACCTTAACAATACAACGTAGAATGTTATGTACGTAAAAAAATAAATTAAGGATTTTTTTTAAGATGAACTGTTTTATTAAAAATGAGGATAGTAATGATGTAGATAATGTACTAAAAGCTAAAAAATATTCGGTAGATCCTAGATACCAGTCATCACACTACTCTCCTCATCAATATAGACCATTGATCAGATAAAAAAATTAAATCTGCGTAGTTTAACTTCGAAACGTCTTTGTAAAACTGAATTTCGAATAAAGTTTCATTCATTCATTCAATGTCTGTCTTCATTTAAATATTAAATAACGACTACACACGTCTATGATACTATGTTGGATCTCGCTCTATCCATGGGAAAAAGGTCCTTATTTTCACAAATAGTAATTTCACCCGCGCAATCACGTCTCACTATATACCATTTCATTAAGATCTGTCAAGCCGTTCTTGAGTTTTAATTATACCAGACGTACGTCTGTATGTCCTATGACAGACAGACATAATTTCCAAAATTATCATGAAATTTGACGAAAAAAAATTTGAATGTACAGACAGACAGACAGACGTAGACAGATTTATATAATAGTATAGATATAAGTAGTAACACGCTTTGATTTCGTTTCGGGATCCATACTTATATTTGTTTGGTCAGATTAGTCTATGATAAAATTAGTATTGATTGGTCTGATGTGATGTAGATTGTAAATATGTCCAATATCATTTTAATATATTAAGTGGTTTTCGTAAAGTCATAAATCAAAATAGAGTCCACTAAAAATGTTTCTATATCGCCAAGACAATCTTTAAATAATAAAAAAAATATTGGAAAACTAACAGTCTTTTATTACGAAAACTATAGAGAGTATTATCCAAAATTTATATGTTACTTGCTACTATCATTTGACGTGATCAAATAACTCTTCACGAACGGACTTAGTTTGGTAGTGCGCCGTGTACCGAGAGTACCCAGCAAAGGGCCTCGGAGTCTATTCCCAGACAGGCAGATATTTGTGTGACAGACAATTGTTTGTCTATGATGTTTTAATTTATATGTGTCCACGCCACTCTTAATAAATTTAAGTGTGGGGAGTAAGTGTATGGCTGTTTATAATTGTAATATAGGTTTGTTTGACTTGGATTTTTCCGCGATATAAATTTGCAAATAATATTTATGATGAAGACAAAAATATGCGATTGATTTAACTTAGCCACTGTTTGTGTTGGCAGATGATCACTCACTTTTTCATTCAGCGCCTCACTCAATATTGTGATTGACCAAATTGATAATAGCTCGGAGTTATTTGAAAGATATAGTTTCGTCCATAGAGTAAGAATATAAAGAGAAGTGCCATAACAGGGGTTTATTAAAAAAAATGTATAGTCTATCTGAAAAAACTAAATATTCATTAAAATTATATTAATTAGCTGTCTTTATATTTTATTTATTTATTTTGTACACACAATTGTGCTAGAGTCTTACTTATTCCTAATCAGAAATTTCTTCCAGTAGACCCAAAAAATGGATAATTGATAATTAATAAGGCAAACTATTGCATAAATACTATTATATATGCTATATAACTATTTTAAAATTATGTTATATAGTATTCGAGTGTCCCTGTGAAGTCGAATTGGGAGCCACTTGAGATCTTGAGTCTGAAGATAAAGCGAATAGACATGTTTTGCAAGCATGTGTTGGACAATTAAATTTTAGTTTTGAATAGAAAATAAATTTAGATTTAGCAGGATTTACTAGGAGTCCAAAAGATCTGGACCATTTATTGACACGGAACAAATCAGAGTTCATTGCGTCAATTTCCTCCTTAGTGTTCCTTATTTCAAAATAGCGATGTAGTTCTAAGTCGTCTGCGTTAAGATGGAAATTAGGTAACATAACATTACTAATAGAGTTAATAGACGGAAAACAATAAACGTAATAAGAAGTCAGCCCGAATAACGCCCACAGTTACATAAGATCAATTGGATAGGTTGTTGTCCAGACGAACCTGCTGCAAACAACCGCGGAGATAACTAAACCACGGAATGGTGGGTGAAGATATATTAAGGGAACCGAGAATCCGAAGGAGAACATTAAAATTTACCGTGGTAAATGCACTGCTATACTCTAATAGGACTAACAACCTGAGGAATTGATTATCCATGGTTATACGGATAAATTTAGTTACTTTAAGAAATGAAGTGACTGTGCTGTGGCCTCCACGAAACCCTGACTGATGAGAAGACAGTAGAGATGAGGAAGATATGAAGCTGGAGACTAGTCGATTGATGATATGTTCTAGAACTTTAGCGAAAATAGAAGGGTAAAATAGATATCAGCTGAAAATGGAGTATAGAAGATTGATAAGTAATCTTATATAAAGAAATAATGATCACCTATTTCTAGGCTGACGGAAATGAAGAAGAAGATATAGAAGTATTAAAAATATGTGTTAGGCTAGGAAAAAATAAAGAAAAGATTGGAGAAATCATTTTCGAATATAGACCATTATTACCGATGGTTGTCGACAAGATAGCTAATATGGACATTTAACATTTTGTAATTGGAGAAATTGTGCGTACCAGATAATGGAAACTGAGAAGATAGAGAGAAGACAGCAGACTACAAGACACAAATTGTATATCACTAGCAAACTGAGAGTACTAAACACATTTACATGAAAAAATTATAAGTATTGACATTCCGAAAATTAAGGACATTAAAAGTACCGGAAAAAATGCTGCAGATATACATAAAAAAATGTACAGCTACAAATAAAAAAATGTAGGTATATATTTTTGAGGACAACTATGCATTAAGAGAACTTTTCCTTTCATAGAGCTTCATGCTTGTCCACCCTAAGTGCAAGCACCTCGTACTGCGCCTTTATCAGGGATAACGATTGGTGCATAAAAAATTTGAAGCCCGAAAGTTCCTTGGCAAGAGTGATAAGATCTGATGTTAGAGGAGATACAGTGGATCCAGTGGTCTTCTCAAGTTTTTTCTCAATTTCTTGCATACAAGTGTTGAACATTTTTTTGAAAATGCTGCCAACTTCCTGATCTATTTTTAAATGTAATGTAAGCCAGTGTTTTAGTGGTTGAAATGGTAAACATGCTTACGTTATGCCTATCCTTGTTTTAATCGTTTTATATTTGATTTTACATAATATAATGTTATATCACCACATTTTCATAACTTAAGTTTTATTTTTATATCTGTGGCGCCATGTACCCCTTTATTTTGGGATCACCGATTTGAAAGGCCATCAATTATATTTACGGGTTTTGCCGTTATATGTCAGCTGGTACTGTGTTAAAAAGGGTTTGTGATTTGAACCGTATTATATGCTATTTAGTCAGTCTTAAAATAAATATAGTAATTATGGCTTATGTCAGCATAAAGCACCCCTTTAACACTTCTATTTCTATAGTTTTTCTATCATGCTTATAACACAGTAAAGCGAATCGAGCCTCGCCTATAACCAAATGTCAATAACGTGTTAACTTTGTATTTGGTTCGCTTAATGTGCGATGAAAATTTACGCCTTTAGATTTCTAACAACTAAATAGTTCATTTCATACTACTGGAAGATAAATTTTCCTTGAAGTGCTAGTTTCATATTTAAAAATTCTTGAACTTCATTTTTGAATTTCGACCTTGAAACAATAACGCCAAAAAACAATAATTTTTTTTTATTAATTATATTTGCTAGAGTAATAACGATCAGTAGAAAATATCTTGAATCACTTTATTTTAATAACACGTAACCCACCCCCGCTTCGTTTCGGAAAACTTAATTTTTACGTTCACAAACAACAACTTATCCTCATTGTTATACTATACTCAGTCTTTCTATTATATTAATATCTATAATTGAAAGTTAAAGGTTTATCATATAAAATTTAAACACTATTATTCTATTACAATTCTGTAGGCAGGTATTATATTCTTAAAACACGAAATATTTTTTTCGACACCGCCAAAAATCCTTGTAGGATATTATTTTCTTTAAAAAATAACTTATCCATGTTTTTTTTTTTTTTTCAAATTAATATTTATTTATAATTCCAATTTCGTAGGCTTTATTCATTAAAAACATAAAATCTCCATTATTGACCGCTGTATTTTTAACCGACTTCGAAAAGGAGGAGATTCTATGTTAGTATGTATTTTTGTATGTATGTATGTATGTATAACCATAACTCTGATTATTCTTTTTTATCGTAAAAGGAATGGCTCCGATTTAATCTCTTTTAAGTAAGTATCGGATGATAAGTTCTGCAGATAAAGAGACTGAAAGTTCAGTAATGTTTTAAAACATTTTATCGCAGCAGTGTGGCAGCACTCAAGAGTTCCTTTCGCCGTGAAAAGTAATTTTGATTATGACCCGGATGATAACTTATCATCATGCCAAATCCATTAAAATAGGTCTACAGTTATTGAGTAGTAACATATTTTATAATCAGACATTTAGAAAAAAAATTAATCGTTACTGTTATATTATATGATTTTATATAAACGAAACTTAAGAAACACCTACGATCTGACAATAAATACAAATTTGTCTGCTTTAGACAGGATTCGAACCACGACCCCATAGTATAGTAACAACGACCAACTGAGTTCTGCAACCCCTTGCTGTGCCATAACGATTCTGTTATCGTCATTCAGTATTTTTAACACGCTTATTAAATACTTGAATAAAACACTCATAAAATTTCGAGTTTTTCGCAAAAATAAATATGTCCATGATAGCCATTTTAATCCTTATTGGCATAAACCCATACCCCTAACGTATACAATCTCGTTGATTTCGATCTGATATAGGTATGTATATGACAGTTTTTCTTTATCATTGACGTTGTTGCTGGAACTGAAATGGATCTATTAATTGTTTCCACTAATAATAAGTGCGGCGTTCTAAGTATAATTTGTAAGGCATTGTTGCAACATTGTCAGCTGTTTACAAGATTATTTAATTTCATTACTGTTGCGGGGCGTCGGTAAAACAGTTTCAATGGATAAAAGGATTTACTTTTAAAGCCGATGTCGGTTTTTACGCTGAAAAGTAAAGTAAATAGTGTTGAATGAGTTAAATTTTTTGTGAAGTGACTAACCCATTAGCGGTCAAATGCACGGTACGGTTTTTCAATCCGTAATTGAAAAGAGATGGCGCTTATTCGGCCATTTTGGTCTGGTGTGGTTAGCACGCTCTCTTCGTCAGTCTTGCTCATGCACAAGAAAGTCATGACTTGCTGAGTATGTTGTGATAATCACCGCAATCGACTAATTTACTTGAATTTCGAAGCACGGAAACGTTGAATAATTTTTGCTACTTGAAATCTCGCAGCGAATTCTAGTCTGCGAGCTACTATGCTTATCTCAGACGATCACTTGAGATTGACAGAAGCTATCGGGCTATAAACGCTTCTCTTTGTTAAACAGTCTGTTGTAAACGAAATTTGTTCCCTATCCCTTGTTTTCTTTGAAGTCTACAATCTCTCAAGGTGAACTGCTTGCCTGGTTATGATATAAAAAATGCAGTAAATTCCAAGCGATATAAAAAAACTTAATATATACGCTATAATCTATCGACAACCTGTTCCGGGCATGGATGTATTTCTAGACCCTGCTCTGGTGTGGAACAGTGAAAGACTGAAATTCTGTCTGTGACCGTTAATAATTCCGTCCATACTCCCTGTTGGCCAATGAAATAGGTAACGCTACAGTTTTTAAACGATGAAGACATTCGCACATTTTAAAATGCATTTGCAAGGCATGAATGACAAGTAGACTCATAGAATGTTACTCCAGACATTTTAAAGTTTTCGAATATCGTCCTGCCTCACAGATCTGGATTCAGAGTTCTTTTCACTGAATGTCCCTTGTGTACTACTCAGTGTAATCCTGATAGTACTATTGCATAGTATGAATACTTGTCGTCTTTAACTAAAATCGACCATGAAATAATATGTTGTTACTATTTCGAAAGCAACATAGGACAGCTATAAAAAAAAGTATCGCGTCGGTTTTGATCGGTAATTTCGTGATTGTGATGTTATGTCTATCCCTTGTTGGCGGTTTCTTACTATCAGGTGGCAGGTATGTTCGTTTACCACTTCGGCCTTTGGTTTTAGTATTTAGCGAAGATTTTAAAAATAAAGATATATTTTAAACGTTATTTTATAAAACCTCGCTGTATGAAACAAACGCCACTGCTTGCGAAGCAACGTTCGGGGGGAGAAAAAGATATTTTTTTTCGTGCACAACGCAAGGCCGGCTCAAGGCGGGTCGTTCACTCCTCTTGCCTTTCCTTACCGACGTTTCGTCGCAATTGTTCGTAGTTTTTCGTGCGTTTTTTTCGTATTCCCACAGCCAGTTACTGGTGCTGGACTGTAATGACGCGTTTGAGTGCTGGCGCACTTTTTTCGCGGCTAGTTTGCTCTTACGAGAGAGACTCGAGACTACAGTTGCCAGTAAAATTCTGTGTATACACGATATCGTCATTAAATGTAACTGAGTAATTATTTCGCAAATATAAAAGACAAGAAGACGAAAAACTTCAACAATTATATAAATATGTTAAATATGTAGGTACGGTATGGTGCAGTTAAATCGAGTACTATTGTAAAAGGTTCACATTCTGATTTTGGCGATCAAAACTGAAAAACTTACTCCTTCATATATTTTGTATTATTGCAGAAACATCCTACACACGACACTATTTTTTTTTATTAAATGCTTTGGAAAACCCGACCTTTTCTATCGACCATATCATTTCAAATATTACACTTTATGTCTTGTCGCTTCACCGCTCGCAATAAAAACACTGCCTTGTAGGCAATTAGGGAAAGTAGTGATTAATCTAGGCTTTTGTTAGCCGATTAATTAAAGAGGGCTTCGAGCGGATAACTGGAGGTTAACGGATAATTGGTTCGTTTATCTGTCACTGGCTTTGGGTTATTACGCTTAGATCACCTGCTTCTAGGTCTACTAGTTTTTATGAATTGAAAAGCAATCGTAGTGAATAACTTCGAAGTAGAACTTTAGGTGGTATATGTAATGTTATAGGGTATTTTCACGCGTCGTGTGTGAAAAGTTTATCCTTATATAAGTAAAACCAAGCAACATTGGGTTTCCGCCCTGGAGTGTCGTAAGTTAGTGACTATTTCAAAGGTGTTCTAACGCCACAATGAGGGTTGATACGAGTTCATAGCTGTTGTCTATAAATGCCTTTACCCTTTTTTTCATTCTTTATCTCTATTACTAATACCTGGCAAAATGGCCTGGCAAAGCTGCATAGTTCTAGAATTTAGATTTTTATGTCAACCGTATTTGTATAAGTAAACAGGTCCCTTGATAATTAAGCTTTAATAGCTGCCCGTGGATATCTAGAACGCCAAAAGCTACACCTACGCGTTGCCGACCGGTAAATTTATTTGTTAACTACCTCTAAAGTAACTAAAATACGTAATGAACAATCATGGTTGATTATCACAAGTTTGCATAATATTCTTCCAAAATAAATTCAATTTACAGTTCGTTGTTCTCGGGAATAAGTTCAGTTTTTTGTTCAGCAGTATCTTCACATTGGTTCGTGTTCAGTTACTTATATCTTGCTTTATCATACATACAACATCGTTATTCGTTTTGGTATTTTCCAACATTTTATTATTAATCTTTGGGTTCAACTAAACGGTACATGTGTTTTATCACCGTCCTTGTACCGTTGTAGTACCTAGAAACTTAAGTTTTACTTCGGAAGTAGGGTATCATCTGAAAACCAGAGTGTGGAAATGCTAAATTTCAGCTCACTAACAGTGAAACAGATGAGGGTTGTGATGAACTTTTAATACAAAGTCGAAAAGTACACAGAGATCACTGGACTTTGAAACCACTGGCGCTGCGATGCCGGAAGCTATAGAATAATAATTATTACCGTATTAGTATTTGATAAACACGTTGTGGTTTCGGGATTTCCCCCGTGCGATAACACTAGTGTTGATTAATTATCACCAATGTGGTAAAAGGAAAAGACGAAACCCATTATATTTTATACTCCCTAATCCGCTAAGAAAAAAAACGTACACGTCATATAGACCAACCTTATAAATTGACGTAGAATTAAGACTATTTAAATATTTATTAATTTCCTGTTAAATTGTTAATTTACTGGCTACCCTATAAGTTTTGTCCAACAAAGACTAATTTAGTCGAAAATTTAAGTATTAATAATATAGATAAATTAATAATAAGCGCCGTGTCCCCAATT
Source organism: Megathymus violae (assembly GCA_003671415.1). Lineage (NCBI taxonomy): Eukaryota > Metazoa > Arthropoda > Insecta > Lepidoptera > Hesperiidae > Megathymus > Megathymus violae. The sequence goes on from PDGT01000002.1 coordinate 4,362,447, forward strand.
TCTGGTCGTGACTGCTCCTGTTTGTGAGTTAGCAGCAAGCTTCCCACTGCATTGTCCGTAGTGAAGTCTGTAAGTGATTGATATCTGATGAAACCGAGGTTATCTTTCGAGGTTGGTCACATATTTCCGGGCCACAGTGATCAATGAAAGGAGTTCGTTCGAATATTTCATGTTTCGTTACTAACATTTCTAGTAGCAAGGCAACTGAGGCAGAGAACGGGGCCCCCGGCCTCGACCCGCGAGGACGCCTCACGCCTGTGTCAAGGACTCGTCATGACACTTAATGTTAATACCAATCGTACTGATCCATCCTATTGTGTTATTTTCTCGAGCAATCGACCGATCAATCTGTAGGTTAATTGTATAGTTTATGTTTTGGTAATCGGAATTTGCATTAATTGATGAATCTTGATTACGTCCGGTTACTCAACACGTTGATCAACATCAAGTTGAATCACTAAACACATTGGTGGGAAAGTTATGGACACCGCTTTAGTGAATCTACTCGAAATTTCTATCAGGTTACGAAACAGTAAATTATATACTTTAATTAGAATCTTGCATAAAACGGAATGTGTTTCTGCTGCCACAGGCAAAAGAATGAACTTATTTCATAAAGAAGAAGAATCTTTGTTATATAAACGTAAATTATATAATCTGTCAGTGATGGTGTAACTTGGGAATTTCTTGAGCGATAGTGGTCATATTTACACAATTATCTTTGTACCACTGAAACTTTGGTTCAGATATTATGATCGGATCCTTTAGATGGGCTCAAGTAAAGTTATTAACAAATTATCTACCTATTTATAAACCGAACACATTCATATTGAGGTTATATATTCTCGTGGTTAACAAAATGGTCGAACAATGTTTGTTAGCAACGTTTGTTGGGCCAGTAAGCAATTTATATTGTGACAGCCTGTTCAGTTACATACAGTACAGATGTTCAGAACAAAAAAGAAACAAAATTAAGGATTGTATTGTATTTTTACCAGGGATGTTATGGAGTTCCGTAACCGTAACCGAAACTATTGGATATCCGAAACCGTAACCAAATGTGATAAAAAAGTTTCGGATAATTTCGGATGGAGGCAGAGTATAAATAAAGTACGTTATGACTGGTTTACGCTGACCGAGCCTATACATAAGCCGCGTCGTTCTCATTTTAGATAATTTTTATCATTTAATTTTGTTCTTTCTGTGATTATAATACCACATAAAACCTAGAAACAAAGGCAAACTTTGTAAGTACATTATATTTTTTTCTCAGTCGTTTATCATCTAATATCCGTAACCGAAATTATCCGGAACAATCTGATAATCCGAAATAATTTTATATACACAACCGTAACCGGTAAAATATTATTCATATATCCGTATACATATCCGGATCTGAAATTTCATATCCATAATATCCCTAATTTTTACTATGATCGTTTATTTTCCATTATAAACGATTAAACGATAAACTATGATACCCGGATATTGAATATTGCACGCCAATATTTTGGCCCGATTGCAAGAATTGCAGAACTAATGTATATTCATTCATTCATCCATCTCTGTGCAAACACTCGAATATCACAAAATACGACTAGGTATTTATGGTTACAGGTGGCGATCAAGATTATCGATAAGTCGCGACTGGATGAGGACAATCTGAAGAAGACATTCCGCGAAATAGCCATCATGAAGAAACTACGGCATCCTCACATCGTACGTCTTTACCAAGTGAGTACAGAAGGATTAGGCATTATACATTTTAACTGAAATTAAGAGACATACATTTTAACAGCTATGACAAAATTCGATAATTTGAAATGATATGTTGTTAATGTATTGTATTGTGTATGATCGTTTTGTAATTTCCCCCTTATATTTTGAAGTTTTCGAATTCAGTATCGCTAATAAAATGTAACATTACCTAGAGGACTTGGATTTTTTTCATGTGGCCACCTTGTCAGATGGCTCGTGACTCCGCTCATACGATTCCGACCGGCGAAGATATATGTGACAAACAGATGTTTATTCTCTAATCTTGATTGGTTGTTATTTGTTTACTTATTTCCGCAACATAGAGGTCTTCATGACGAGGTATGAACGTGTGAGCTTTTATAGTGAAAAATCGCTACACAGTGCCTTCACTCATGTCTTCTCAGGTTTTTTTGGTACTTTTTTAAAACTAAACTTCAACAAATTTTAAATTTATACCTATTGCAATAAAAGGGGCTATGCGGCAAAAGTGGTGATGGAACGGACTTTCTCGTCGAGGTTTGTGAATGCCAAGCCAAGAAGTTCTTCAATCTATCTGCTTCCTTTACCGACCTGCTTAGTATTTCAGTGACAAGAAATTTCTTGTGTAAATACATTATATCCATTTTCCGCTTCCAGGTAATGGAAAGCAGTCATACATTGTACCTTGTTACAGAATATGCGCCAAATGGTGAAATATTTGGTAAGTAGCCGTTGATAGAAATAGAGGAAATGCGATTACATATTAGAAAACTACCTTATGTGCGCTCACACTAGTGTCATATGTATTGAAATTACTCTCCGAAAGTACAGCGTGGTGTTCCCTGATATACTTTTTTCTTATTAAAAGCAACATCTTACCTGTATTTATAATATAATGCGTTGTAAATTCCGCAAAAAGTCTCAAAGAAGCACGTCTTCGGATATCCTAATGCTCAATAATTTTTATTAGCAGTCAGCTTGCTTTTCGCAGGTCATTGACAACAGTTGCAAAACCAGAGCTTAGTACGATGACTTATAGGTGGTATTGTGTTGCAGATCATCTAGTATCTCGCGGGCGTATGCCTGAGGCAGAAGCTGCACGCGCGTTTGCACAGATGGTAGCAGCGGTAGGATATTGTCACGCTAGCGGGGTGGTACATCGCGACCTCAAGGCGGAGAATTTACTGCTCGACCATCACATGAACATAAAGGTGATACATAAAAAATTGCAGCTTCACACGGTTGATGACAGTGTTAGGGTATTATAATACCAGCGGGTAGTTCTAAAGTAATTTTCCCCACGATAAATAAGACGTTTTGTCGATAAGTCATATAGAATTCCGAAATATTTTATGTACATCGTTTTTATATACAACCGACGATTATCTCTATGATTATAGTAATTTTGCTGATCTCAAAAATCTGTAACTTCTAATAGTCTGTAGTTGTAATTTTAGTTAAATACTAATCGTATGAGTAGGTAAAAATCAAGTTAAAGAAATTGATTTACAAATGGTTTCCACAATCATATTTATATGGCGCATATATCACATAGGTACCTAGAAGATGTGTGCCCACTCGAACCGTATTAAGATCCACCACTTCTGACTTGAAGCTGTTTCATTATGTTACAGTTGGCGGATTTCGGATTCAGCAACGAATATACAGCGGGCACGCCTCTAGCCACATGGTGTGGGTCGCCGCCGTACGCCGCACCGGAGCTCTTCGAAGGTCGCCAGTACGACGGACCCAAGGCGGATATATGGGTCAGTTTACTAGGTGGCATGATGATCTTAAAAAGACTAGGAATTACATTTAGAGGGATCAAGGTCATATGATAATTAGTAACTTCGTTTCCGCAGTAGAGGCTGATGTTTGAATGGGTGTCCGTTCATCTTGTTAGAAACACGTATGTAATATTCGCTAGCACACGAAATGATGAAACCTTGATAGTTAATGACATAGGTGAAATGAAGGCATAAAAAATATATAAGAATTAAATTACATCAATTTACAACGTATATTAAATTACAACGTACATGATTTTTTTGTAATTTTAAAATTTTAATCAAAATTGCGAACTTTGATCGCAAGTTTGGCACTGTTTTGTAATGTGTATTAAAAATTGTAGATAACAAAATAGAACAGGGGATCTAGACACTGTAATATTTTGTTATTCATGACGAAATTAGAAAATCTTAAAGTGTATGGGAATGGCTGTTGATAAATCCGTGACTAATTGCACTCGATATGTTTATATTATCGGATTTCGTCATTGTTAACTATGCCTAAATTGACTAGGCTTGTTGTAGCTTAATTGGTAATCAAACCAATCTGTTTGTCATCACTTAATCATGTAAAGACAACAGATATAGTACACAGTCAACGCTTAACACTATTATTTCTATCTATCGTATACAAATTTCCAAACGATTCACATGAAAAAAAAGAATTAAATATTTTTTTTACTAAAAATTGCCATTATTAATTGTCTCTAAAAAAAACTCCAAAATAAAGTAGTTGTCGCCATGACACAACCGGTAACTATATTATTGTGACATGTTGGATGAAACTTAAAGGTTGTCTTTGTGATGTACGTACACAGTCGTTGGGCGTCGTCCTGTACGTACTGGTGTGCGGCGCGCTTCCGTTCGACGGCGGCACGCTCCACGAGCTCCGCAATGTTGTGCTCAGTGGCAAGTTCCGGATACCTTACTTCATGTCGCAGGGTGAGTCTCCTACTGTACATGCGGTAATCTAATAACGTCCCCGTTTCATCTTCATGCGCACGCACTCCACGTACGTTCTTGGAATACCTGATTAAATCTAATTGAATAATCAGCTAAGCTACATTTAATTCGTACAATTTATTATATATATAAAAGTAAACCAAAAGCAATATTGAATAAGTGAGTTGTTTTGTTGTCTTAGAAGAACTGAATGGTTTGCAGTTCGTCTACAATTTGTAATCTTCAATCTTAATGTATTTATGGAGCTGTCATTCGTAAAACACAAATAAATGATTTAGAAAAGTTAAATCACTCTCAAACTCATTAATTCATTTCTATTTATAGACTTATGGAGGTACTTTTGCGTGTGCTACTGTACCGAAACCTACGCTTTATCGTGATGAAAAAAAAATGCGCAAGAAACCAATACAAATTAAAAACAAAACGTACCCATATATATACCTACTTATATATACATATACACCTACTTACTACATGTTTAAATTTTTATTTGTCTGTTTCCAATAAACAAACGACTTTTCCAATAAGTACACTAAATGTTATTTTTATCATTTAAACCCAAGCTTCAGGTTGTCAAAAAATTTTAATTATACTGTTTGTACATACAGAGCATCGTTATTATTTCTTACACTCATTAATTAATATCTACACTGACAGAATCATAAACTGCATCAAAGTTCAGGATTACTTGCGAATTAATATTTTTGATAAATATGCAAACTTTTTAGATTAAACTAAATGAAAATGTTGAGACTGCCCATTAATAATAATAATAAAAAAATATAACTGTAGTAAAAGATAAAATTATAGCCGGGAAAATAAAATTTATGCATAGTCTCAAATTCGTGTGTTATTAGAGTAAAGTTTGAAATTAATTATTTTATTTTTCATTTGCGATTTAAATTATTGTTACCAATAGTATTGATTGTTTGTCTTTTGAATTCAACAAAAATTTCGTAATCATAAATTTGGATACTTCGTCCGAACAAGTCGCTCAAATTGTGGCATTGGTGCGGGAAGGCTAGGATCAACGAACGATTGCTAGAAATTTAAATTTAAACCAATCTACGGTTTCTAGAGTATACAGAATGTTTGTAGGTTCTTACAAAAGGAGACCCGTCACCGGCAGCACTCGAGCAACCACCCGTCGTGACGACCAATTTATTGTTTCAACTTCCCTACGAAATCGTTTCCTCACGTCAGTAAACATCAAAACAGAGCTGAATGAAGGACGTGGAGTTAACGTCAGTGCACGAATAATAAGAAGGAGGCTTAAGGAAGCAGCAATCACTCCTTTTAGACCAGCAAATGGTCCAAAGCTGTCTGTAGCTCACAGACAAGTTCGTTTAAGATTTGCGCGTAAACATCTTAATTGGACTGTAGAGCAATGGCCATCCATATTGTTCACCGTTGACTGTATTACATGTTTAAATGGTGGAGACGGTCGCAGAAGAGTATCGCCGACGTGGAATGAGATATGCTCAAAGTTGCATTGAGGAGCGTGTTCATTTTGGAGGCGGTTCATGTATGGTGTGAGGTGGCATTTCGATGATCGGGCGAACGGAACTTTTGTTCATCCACTTGGTTCGACGACAGAAGAGGTGGTTTGACGGCACAGCGCTATATAAGGTTTTAGAAGCGTGTTCACGTGGTGCCTTACATGGGATTAATAGGCGAAAATTTTACTGTAATGCAAGATACTCACGCCGTTGCACAAGTTCGACAATATTGCGAAGAGGTTGGGATTCGTACCATGAATTGGCCAGTACGCAGCCCGGACCTTAATTCCATTGAGCATGTTTGGGACAGTTTAAAATAAGCTGTATATGCGAAAAATCGTGTGCCCACAACAGTGGCAGCACTAAGAATAGCGATTTTACAAGAATATAACAATTTCCGCCAGAACAGATGTATGTATGCGGAACCGATTAGAATCTGTAATAAGGGCACGTGTAGGCCAATACACCTTATTAAACGAAAAAGAAAACAAACCTCTGCTTTAACTTTTTTTTATTGTAAAAACCAATATTTCAATAAACCGACCAAAACCATTTTTTTGTTACATTTATCGTTATTGTTCAAAAAATTTTATGGCTCCTTTCCAGTATACAAACATACACTTAAGGATATGATACTACGCAAACTACAGGTTTCAATTTAAATTTGTATAAAAAGTTTGAATACTTGGTTAAAATGTTTATTTCAAAGGCGTCTTGAACATTGATGCGGTTTATGAATCCGTCCGTGTATTTATAGTTATTTATTTATTTTTTTGCATATGCAGTACAGTACAGTACCTAAAATCATGCTTTATATTTAGCATAAAGTGTATTGTACAAATATTCCTTTTAAATAGTCGTTGTGTGGGTTTCAGATTGCGAGCACCTCATCCGTCACATGCTAGTGGTGGAGCCAGAGAAGCGGTTGTCGTTGCGTGGAGTGGCACGTCACCGTTGGCTGCAGGCGCATCAGCCCGCGCACTACGGTAGGTGTCGCTGCCTGCTGCTCTGCATTGCAGCTATTGTAACTTGTGTACCGGAGTCCGGATAACATATGAAGCTCGTTTCATGAAATACATATTTCAGTTTTAACGTAGGGGAACCATGAGTAACTTCGAGCTACCAAGAGTAAAAGTACCTTGTTTTATGTGGTGTGTTGTGTGTAGCATTTTAGCTACGAGAGGATTTGTCTCCCAGTTTGGTATAATAATTATACAGTTTGGTATAAATCACAAAAAATTCTATGTACATACGTACGTCGTCATATCGATCATATTTTAAGAAAAAATATAATAGTAACACACCATAAAATTACTTCACGATCTCAACTGTGAAATGTAATCTAGTCTTTGTTTAGTGATTCAACAAAGACAGCAGTCTTCCTTTTATTGATAAGACAAGATTAATTACTTTAAAAATTATACCAAATATTCTTTTGTTCCTCTTTAAATAGGAATCCATATAAATATTAGTTCAAGATTTGTAATAAGTGACAAATATGTTATACCATCTTGAGCATGTAAATAACTATTGATGATTTTCTGCGTCCCTTACAAGGCCAAATGTATAATTTATTAAAATCCATAAACTATATAAAATACAGGTCTCTAAACAAAAATATGAATGATGTCAAATTTTATCTTTTATCTTATTCGTACTCTATGTGTTATGTGGTGCATTGCAGACGCAGCGGAGGGTGCGTGCGCGTGCCACGGTGCGGACGCGACTAACGGCACGGGCGAAGCGCACGAAGCTGTGCTCGCTCATATGCTGACACTACCCGGACTTACTCACCATCACGTACAGCGGGTATTAACAATACATAAACCGCTTTATTGCCTGTCATTTAAATATTACTTGTGTCCGTCTAGTCATTAAGTAACATCTTGTTTCCAAATTTTTTAGTGATAAACTAAAAAAACGAAATCAAGAAAATCGGTTTACAATCAGAGGAATAAAGGCATACAAGGTTTTTTCTTCACATATATGGATTAACATGAAGTTCTGCGATATTTCAACAGAAACAGTATACAGCAATAAGTTTTGTACTTTTGACCTGTAGAAAACATACACTACGCCTTTGTTTCAATCTTTATTATATATATAAAGTACAACGACCTTACATCTATTCTTCAGTTCAGCCCCTCTATAGACCCTTTTGTAGTAGTCACCGAAAACGAACCCAGAAGTTGTCAATTGATTGCGAAAATCAAGTAACTGTATGTCATCAGTCAGTGCAAGAGGAGCGGTTTGACCACATCTCCGCGATCTACCACCTACTGATGGATAAGATCCAACAGCGCCGCGCAGACAGGAACGCCAGTCACCGAGGTAAAACAATGATATGTGTATTGATGCTATATTCACACTAACTTTGGAGGGTCGCTTACAATACACAATTATAGAATTTCATTTGATAGACAAACAGGAACTTTAGTGGAATTGCAGCTTACATAGCAGTAACAAAGACCTAAAACAGCTCTTCTGCATGGTCAGTATTGCATTGGTGACTCTTTTAGGGTTAGGCACGTGTCTATAAGCGGCGGTAATTACTTAACATCAGGTGGACCGCCTGTTATTTCGTCACTCCTTAGAATGGGGAAATAAGACGGCGCGAGCTTGGATACTGGAAGCATTTTCTAATATAAGAAATTAATCAACACTTGGTTCGGAGAAGGTAATGTTAAAACACCTTTTCGACTCGGTAGTAGAAGCAAAAAATGGCACGCATAAGTGTATTTACAGAATACATAAACGATTTTGAATTGGAATTTTTGAACATCTTGAGTAAAGTTGTGTTACTGAGAGATTTCCATAATGTACACAATAACTTGTAAAGTCTCCCAATTTACACATTGCCGGAAATAAGGTAGTCCATATGCTATCAATGCATATATAGTAAGTATAAAACAAATCTCATTGTTTGTCTGTCAATGATCAATCTTTTAAATTGAATAGTAGCGTTGCACGATAAGGTATTATGATCATTTTATGGAATTGGTGTTTTGACGAGATGGCATGTTTCGACAGATTTATGATGTTATGTTATTTCAGATTCGCTAGACTCCACAACGGGACAGCCTTTGGATCTCACCAGTTGCAAAGTAAGTGTATTGATTACATATTTTTGTATTATTATAAAATATCACAAAAATATACTATTCAGTAAATTGTCCGTGTGTAGATAAAAATCGAATTTATAATTTTTTCAGATGTATCGTTCTTATATAATTGGCAATGTTGTTTTTATATGGATAGTCGACCAACGAGTAAACGAGCCACCTGACGGTAAGTGGTCCCGTCGACCATGGACATGAGTAAGACCAAAGGCGTCACTAATACGCTGTTGGCTGAGAAAGAAAAAGGAACCAAAAAAGCACTGGCTCTCAAGCCCCCAGCCTGAACACGACGAGTCGTTTGGCGGATAACTCAAGCGGGAGGGTGGTAGCTAGCCAGGCAGGCTTCAGGGAAAAATAATGATACCACTAATTATATTAATAATTTAAAAATTATTATGATGCAGAGGGGGAGGGATGGAAATTCTATGCATCTATAGAAGTATATACCATCATACATTGTTCTTGCGGATTGTTGCAAAGTAAATTAATATTAATTTAATAACATGTATATTTGTTATGTGATGTTACATATAAATATAATTGTGTTTCAGAGTTCAGACGACGAGCAAATGGACGCAGAGCAGTCTAGCGACTCGTGCCTATTGACCGTACCGAGCGCGCCGCTGCACTACCTGAGCGACCGCGCCGACACCCTAGAGACGGTGAGCCGGGCCATCGATGTGGCTAATTACGATGGTAAAGAGTAGGATGGAACTTCACTCGCCTACCGAAATACAAGGTGTCGTGAAGTAATTTACTCAACTACTCAACAGACAGCAGGTGTCGTGGAACGATGCGTAAGATTGAACGGTATGTGTGGTTGTAAACGGTGATCACTTTCCATCAGTCAATGCGGTTTGTTTGCCTTATTTTTTTAAACGTTTACACACTCACACCCCCGCACTAGGATTCCCTGTGTTGCGGGTGGCATGGACATACACAATTATCACATCACAAACACATATGACCCGAGAACAAACATTTATCTGTCACATAAATATTTGCCCCGGCCGGGAATCGAACCCGAGACCCCACGCTCGGCAGGCAGGGTCACTACCAACTGGGCTACGGGGTCTTCAAATATTATTATTTTTTATCTGGATTGAATCATGACAAATGAGAGTCCCTTTCAACTTTTCAGACCGCGTCCCTTCTATTTGTTAATGCTGCGTAATATGCGTGGGTTCATGATGCCATCGGTCAATATATTGAGTGATATATATGTGTATGGCTATGCAATGCAATTTTTATTGTATTACGCCCCCAGTTCGGCGAGGTCGGCGGAGACAGTCCCGCGGCAGACGAACACCCGCAGCGTGTCTCCGGCGCGACCGAGACCCACGCGACACGGAGACACACCGTCGGGCCCGGCGACTGTAGACACACGCAGGTGAGGACCGGTCTCACGTCACAACGTTCAGTATCAACGTTCGCTTTTCGTCCAGTAGTAGAATTATGTAGTTTTAAAGAGAAAATTAGAAACATACGAAATAACTTTTGGGCCAGTTTTTAATACACACCAACAACATTCGATACTACTGTACTTATAGAATATTTTGATTAAAATAGCCACAAAAGATAAAGAATGTTTAATGCTTTTGCAAGAAAACTATTATATTAAAACACTTAGACGGTTTATTTATGATTTAAATGCGAAATCATAATCTATATCTACTTTGTAGTTTGAAAATAATAACTGTCTGTGTTTTTATAGAAAATAGAAGAGTCTATTTATATCATTATGTGCAATAATAATGTGTGTACGAAATTCATGCAATTTCATGTCATACGCAATAAAATTCAGTATATGCGCCATATCGCATCCATCGTGGCGAACTCGTGTATGTGTGTCGATTGGCGATCTTATAGTTTTGCGTTATAACAAATAGGATACCTTCCAAAGGTTCCCGAAATGTATATTTCACTGTTATGAATATTTTTAAAGATATAGGCAGAGCAAACGGGCTTGCAGTGAAGCGATGTTTGATGGCTATCGCAGCCCAAAACCATCCATAATCAGCGTCACATAAGTCTATTGTGCTATTTGACAAAGGACTACAGATGACTAGGGACTGAAAATACAGAAAATTTATTTGTAAGTATTCCTTACCCCAACCTCTTCGAAACTGAAACACAAAGCCGTTCGAAGTAGCAGCCTTCACGACGCAATGAGCGGATGTTCTGTTCATCTCTGTGATATGGTTGTAACAAGTGTGAGTAAGGGTGGTGCGCTGTGTCCGCAGGGTAGTGAACTCGGAGCGTGCGGCGCGTCGGCTGACCTGCGCGCCGCGCCGCTCTGTGTCTCCGCACATTTCAACGTGAGTTTATGTCCAGTTAGACACAAAACCAGTCGGACACACATATAATTAACTGAACGTTGACTGAATATTGATTGTTCGAATGTATTAAAACTAAGTTGTTTATTTAAACGTAGTATTTTTTACGTATTGATGTCAGAGTCGGATAAAGTTTAAGTTAAAATTTTTGGCATGTTTACAGAAATTCACCATTGATCAATAATCATAATTGTTAAGACAATAAATTAAACAATCCAACGTATTCAACGAATCGGTAATAGCATTGTCAAGTCTCAAATAATTTACATTAGAAAATTTATCCCAGCCATGGGCATCATACATTTTACCCCCACTTGTCACTTTTACTAATTTAGACATCCATATTGTTATTGTTTCAACGTCAAATAAGTCAGTGTACAACTATAAGATCTTAGCGGTACCGTATTATATGGTCCTTCGAGATATGTTGAAATGTACGGTTTGTAAACTTTTGTTAGTGCATTTATGCTAATTCGAACTGCTTCACTGTTTCAGGAGCCGTCTGCGAAGGTGTCACTATTGCCCAACACCAATCTCCCGGCGAAACTACCCGCAGTGCAGCACCAGCCCCCGCGGAATTTCAGTGTCAAAGACCAGCAACTACTAAAGCCTCCGCACGCGATGCTGACCCACGGTATGCCTCTTATGTTACATTACAATTTACGATTTTCGAACAGTGATCCGTATGTGTCGTTTAACGGTACACACCGTTTTGTAACCGTTTTTACTTTTTCTAAAAGTTATTTATTTGCTTTCTAAAAAGAAGAATATATTTTTTTGTGTATCGTTTGATGTTTAATGTGTTTCTTAGATCCTTTCAATTTGTTGAATATAAGACTGGTAGTAAAATATTTTGCAGTACTATTTAATTGGTTCAGTACAAAATTAAAACTGCCTAGAAACTAAATCAGAGCGCAAAGAAAAATAATTTAGTCTTCATTTCATAAAGCTAGCTCCAGGTACTTTTGAAAATATTTAATATTTTCTAACGAACTTCTTTTCTTTGCAGTCCAGTGTATATTGATAAAAACAATAGCTACCAACCCCCTGATTGTAAATGGTCACTGACACCCATCCACTTCCATAACACCAAAGGCATCACCAACATGTTGCAGGCCAGGATCGCAGCAAGAAGTCCCGCTTATTACAAATGACTAGCTAATATGCTATTGACGTGATCGAATATATCTTTTCAATAATATACAAATAAAAATAGGATTCGGTTCCGGTTTAAAGTATTTGATTGTCTTAAGAAATGTTAAATATTTCACTTTTAAGACTAACTTAAGGTAAACAGGTAAAAGTACAGTTGGTATGCCTAAAAATTTTAATAATAAATGGAGTTTGTTATTCATTTAAATTAAAATGAAATAAAATTAAATTTTGCTACTTTTATTAGGCATATGCTAATGCTTGATATTAAATTTGTAAAATTTCACATATGTTTTAAATTTAATGATTTTGTTTCTGTATATAGTATTTTTACTAGGTTTTTATTAATTATAGTGAAAAAACTTTTCTAATTTCATTTTGATAAAATTGTCTTTGTTATCCTATTACTAGGCAAGGATTTAAAATAATAGGAAGGTCGAGATGTTTCATTAAAACTGTTACCACAAAGAAGATGATCATCGAACTCGGAAATTAGGTTGTCAATGTGTCACCTTTGACTGTTGGTTGCCGGTTGCAGCGTCGTCGTTCGGCCGGCGCGCGTCGGACGGCGGCGCGAACGTGCCTCGCGGCGCCGAACGTGCGTGTTGTCGATCTGCGCCTGCACACCATGTGAGTGTACACTCATCGGTAGTTGTGGCTTCAATCCGTTAGCGGTCCACTACATGGTACGGGCTCATTAAAATTGAGAAGGCCTAAATCATATTTCATTACTTTGCTTCAGTGCGGATTGCATTGGTCTTGTGTGACGATTGAGGCAGGGTACATAATTGCATCGCGCTGTTCCAAGACAGAAGAGGATAACTACACAAGTTTGGAAAGTTGTTCCGCCGCTCGAACTCCCAACGATATTATTTCTAACGACGGCTATCTAACGATAATTTACGCTCTGAAATGCGCAAGCTATTAACTCCTGCTTAGCTACTCGATTACGCCTGAATGAAATCGTTTTTTTTAATTGGTTGCTTAGTGTATGTAAGACTGACACAAGTCTTCCGGTTATGAGTATATACCACGTAACTGTCGCAGGTATCCGACAGTGGCACGACAACGCGCGCGGACGTCGGTGAGCCGACAGACGAGCGCACGAGCGACGCCGCCTACAACTCCACCCTTTGCAGGTCCGTGAGTCGAATGTAACGTAACAGTCGTAAGTAGGGCTGGCAACGTTTTAATAAAAATTTATTGTTTTATGAATTGCTGTATGGGTTTTACATCTATTAACTTTATTTTTTATATTGATATAAAACTGTGTGTATATGAAAACAATGATTAAATATATATTTTTTGTTTTAATTTATAGTTTTTATATGTAAATAAAAATTAAGGTCTTACAGGAGTAACTCCTTATACATTTGTCATCACGTTTAAATGTGTACATTTGGTTAGTAGGACCCTATTCAGAGAACAGTTAACTTTTGTGAATGAATTAGGACATTAATAAAAACGCGCAAATTTATTGTTGTTCGCGTACACTGAAAAGACATGTGTCGACAGGTACATGGTCTCCCGCGGTGGAAAACAACGTCACTCCACACCGGAGGACGCCGCTGCCGGCGCGCCAGCACCGCAGGTGAGTCTTCATTATTAACTGTATTACCACTTTGTGTGTCGAATAGAGCAGAATGAGAGGGTTTGATTTTGAAGTTTATAGCCGAGTTGCAGATTGGCACGCTTCATGCACGTTTGAGATTATACAGATATGTATTAGACAGATATGCGTATAATACATATATATGTCCCCTACTGTTCATTGTAATGTTATACTGCAGTAGCGGTAATTTAATTCTTGCGTTTCAATAAATATATAAATTTCCATCTTTGAGTTACTTATTATAGCCCTAAGGATTTATAGCTTAAAAAATATAGGCAAAGATCATACAACAACAAAACGAAACATAGAAAATGTACTCCTGCAAGTCTTTCACATTGTAATGGGATGAGTACACAGATTTTTATGTTCTAAATTATACCGATGATATGTTCATATGTGTGTAAATCCTGTACCTAGCCGAGCGCGTCTCCGTCCTCGACGGGCAACATGCGCGTGCGCAGGAGCGGCCTGCTCACCGTCACCGAACGACCGCCCGGTGAGTTTACTTTATATTATTGGCTGTTTATATTTATTGACAGTCTTAAATGTATTGTTTAGTGTGTATGATACAGTTATAAAGGATGGATTGAGTTTTCCGTGATTACATATGTGTAAAGCAAGCGATATGAGCAGTGGTATTTTATCTGTTTCGCTGGAAGCTAGATATACATCAACGATATATAGTTGACAGCAAAAGTTGATAACGAATATTAATCTATACCGACGTCATATAAAGAGAGTGCTAGTTTTGTGAGTTGTATGTATGCGGTGGGTAATCTGTGGAGCCACAGCGACTATTTGAAAAATCATTTAATCATTCGATCGGTACATTATTCTTGAAGGACATAAGCTATAATTATGTCATCATAAGTGAACCGAGCGAAGTCCGGGCTTTCCTCTCTTATCTGTTATAGTATAAATATAGTTGATAGTATCAGGCGTTAGTTTTTCGGAAATTCATTGTTATTAAATTAGTATTAATTTACTTTGCAACAATCTGCGAGCACAATATATGATGGTATATATTTCTATACATGCATAGAACCTCCCTCCCTCCAACAAAGGAAAACATGCAATTATGATAAAAATATAGTATGTTATATAAATGTCTGCATCGTGCGATAATCTAACCATCATTCCAACCATTAATGACTGCGTCCGAGATTACAGAGAGTAAGAACATATGTAAATTAAAAAAAAAAAAATAGAAAGTCATCGCCGTTGTTATACCTTTTGAGTCATATTTTTTTAAAAACAAATGCTCAATCCATTCTCTATGAAGTCCTTAGTGTAGATAATGGATAGGATGATGTGTGTTATACGTTTGATGTTTGAATATGTGACGTGATGTGCGTAGACGTCGAGTAGTGCAACAGCGTTTTCACATTACAGCGTACGATGTCGTGGTAGCAACGTGTGTGTCGTGGTCCGATCGTTGAATTGAAAATTTCATTCTATTTTATTACGAAACCAGCGGCCCGCCCCGGCTTCGCACGGGTGTACTTTATCAATAGTTTCCGCAGCGTATGCGGTGAAAGAAATTTTTAAACAAATTTTTTTACACCTTGGTTGACATTACTGAAGTTTTAGCAAGGATCTCTTATTTTTTCTAGTAATAAATATAGCCTATGTTACTCAGGGATAATGTAGCATTTTAATGGTGAAAGAATTTTTAAAATCGGTTCAATACTTTTTGAGTTTATTTATTCGTTACAAACATACAAAAAAACAAAGCTTTCCGAATATTATAGTATAGATATAATATCAATCATGTTATGAAATTGTCATTTCAACGAGAGCCCGATCGTTAATAATATTCGCAACAATATAGTGTACGGAATGTGATATTTTCCTTATCAGGATGTCGTACAGTACGTGAGAACGCTGCTATAATTAACTACTTTGGTAATGGTGTTCACCGAGTGTTGATTTTGCTAGAAAATATTCATGTTCGAGAATTTATATACGATCGGTATATATATATATATGTGTATATATATATATATATATATATATCGCTTGTGAATGTATTATATACCTAATAATTTAGGTACAACACCATTACCAAGTTTTGTGGATAAAATAATTCTCTTATTTAAATGCATTAAATAACTTTAATGGAGTAATGCCCGTTTGCACTTATTGGACATACCCCAAAAACTTTTGATTGCTGTAATAACAGAGGGGCAGAAAGAAAATTTGTTTAACAACACAATAACTACGTCTGCTTACCCAGTAGTTGTGATAAAAATTATCTGACGAAAAATTTAGTCCATGTCTTAATAGAATTATTCGATCGCCTCTGTGAATACGCATTTTGTTAGTTGAATATGATATCACGGTAAAATTAAACTTTAATACTGTTTTCGAAAGTCGTTCGGTGAGCTGAAATTTAAGCTATAAAACGACATATTTACATAGTTCCGTACGTGATTCGACCGCAATCATTAAACAGCGGATCGTTTCCAAAATTTATTAATTAAAATCCATAATCATATACTACATTGATGGTCTTAATAGCTACCAAACAAAGAAGAAATAAAGACATTCAGGTGACAAATGGAAGAGTAAAATGGGTACAAAGTTTTTCCTTAAAGTATTAATACATATGTATATACTATATACACATAAAATAGCGGTTTAAAAATTCTTACATTCGCAATATACTGATAATTCTAAGTCAACCTTCATTTAAATTTATTGATACAACCGTAGAACCCACATAACAATATTTTTCCTGCTGGAAGTAAAACTATATTGGGAGATTATGAAATAGGATTCGTTATATTAAGTCAAAATCCTGTACAGTTCAACATGCAAGTATATATTTATTAGGGATATGTGATATGTGATTTTACAGACAAAGCATTATTTTATTCCATTATATGTTTCGGCTCTTTTGAATGCTTTATTTATATTGCCTGCTAAGGAAAATGTGACCCTATTTTTCATTTACTTTCACATGTACTTAATATGTGGTTGAGAGGCATATTTACTGACTCGCATTCGTGGCGCACACCATGAAACTGTAGTTACATTATCAATTGTGAGACGTAAATTCGATCGGCTGTAGACCCTTTTTGCACTGAAATGGTTATTTTATTTAGTATTTGTTTCCGGTAGTCAGGTAGGTAGAAATACATTTTAATTCACATTTTCTTCATATTTTATTAGTAGTTTATTAGTATTCTAAAATTATGTTTTAGATTAGTGCACGCATGCCTGTGTTTTGGTTTTGTTTGCTAATTTTTTTTTTTTTCTGCAACCTCTAGTCATAAGTCCTGAATTAGTAATGGAGGTGGAGGCACGTATGAAGCGCAATTATCTCCCCCCCTCCATGCAGCCAGGCTTCAACTACTCTCAGACACCGCCTCAGACCCCCATACAAGGATCCATTACTGCTGGTACCCCTAACTATACAAACAGACAAAACAACTCCAAATCCATGAAGCCATTACTAGAAACTATTCCCCAGGGATCAATTATGGGTACTAAGGGGTCGATCGTTAGTGGGACACCGAGCCAAGCTGTATCCCCCTATACGCCTGCTATGGGTCAAATGGGCCAGTTTTCTCCAAACCACGGCGCGATAGTGACTCCAAATCAAATGATTGTTAATAGCCCGGGCCAAGGGTCTATTGTTAGTGGAACTCCCATTGGAAACCAATCGATGATGAATGCCAACGCCGTCGGCAATCAAGGATCGACCATGAGTGGCAACCCTATCAGTAACCCAGGCTCGATAGTCAGCGGAATCCCAATTAGTAAACAGGGATCTATAATGCCTGGGAACTTTGTTGGTAACCAGGGGTCTATGATCAGTGGAATGTCTAGTAATCAAGGATCTGTAATGAGCAGCAACCCTATTAGTAGCCAGGGCTCTATTATCGGTGGAATGTCTATGAATAAACAAGGATGTATAATTCCCGGTAACCCTGTCAGTAACCAAGGGTCTATAATGAGTGGAATTTCTATGAATAATCAAGGATCTATAATCAGTGGCAATCCAATTAATAATCAAGCGTCGACAATGAGTGCAATGTCTGTCAATTGTCAAGAGACGATAATGAGGGGTAACCCTATTAGTAACCAAGTTGGTGGAACGTCCATAAACAACCAGGGATCTATAATGAGTGGGACACCTGTTGCCAGTCGAGGGTCTATGGGGACACTGGTGAGTAATCAAGGGTCCATTGTGAGTGGAACGCCTTGCAGTAACCATGGCAATCAAGGATCGATCGTAACCGGCAAGCCTATCCCTAATTACGACAGCAATAGCTTCAACACAGACTACAACTATTCAAACTTCAGTAACTACACAGCGAGTGTGCCCACGAATTTTGGGAATTTTGGCTCGGTAGGAACGATGCCACATCAGACCCAAAGTCTTGGGTCGATCGTAACTCAGGGTTCAGTGCCCCCCCAGGGATCTATCACTGCAGGCACGCCTCTCCAAGGGCAGTACGCGAGGCAAAGAAAATATTCTGGCCCCCAAAGAGTCAAGCTGCAAATGCTCGCTACTGTACAGGAAATGGGTAATTATTTATTGTTTATTCTAGGTGAGGGTAATTTTTAATTTTTTATACGAATCCATTAATAACATGGAGCGTAAGATGAAATTTAATTATTGGAATGATTTTGAGCGAAACGTTTTGGAGAAAGAAGGTAAATTAGGAGTTTCAATATTTTTGCACCAAATTTAATTTGCTTGTGAATGGTTTTCTTAGTACGTGCGTGTGTGTATGTATTTCGTAGATTTTATTTCTTATGTCTTCAAATAATAATTTGCATATTTTTGTTGGATGATCAATGTGATTACATTATAAAAACAAAGACTTATATTATTAATAAATTAATATTTCTTGCCTAAAACGTATTTACGAACGCAATTGCTAAGTGGAGCTGGACTATCTATCTATCACGCCGCCCTAGGGCCAGTTATTGGCTAATATTAATAATAATCGGGCAATTCGATGCTCGAAAGTTCTTTTACCACCCGGCGGACACCGATAATATTAAGATTTTTTGAGAGGTAAATAACGCGGTTAAATATTTTAAATACAACACTTTATGAAAAAATAGACTACAGGTTTCAGCCGTGTAATAATTATATGTATATTTTTTCACACCAGCGCGCGAACACGCCGAGAGATACTCGCCGGTGCGCCGCGCGGAATGTTCGCCGCCGCGTGTGACGCATGACATCGCTTCAGCGAGGCAGGAGTACCAACAGTTGCAGGTGAATGTCTAATAGCACAATAACGACCTTATTTTCTTACACACGGAGCGTGCTCAGTGAAAGATATAAGTTTCTAAACATCCAATGGAGTTCGGATAGAGTTAATTAATAATATATTTTTTATGGTTTTGTGGGATTTGATAACCGTCTTTGGACTTTTCTTCTGATATCAATAGTAATGGACCGAAAGTTCTTGTTTTGCTGTTATATATGTGCGAGTTTCCATTGTACGATAACGTAAGTTTTTACGGAATTCCCGAGTCGCACTGTCGAAGTTTACATAGAGCAAATTCTGTTCTTACAACTCCGCAATCATGATCGCCTGGTCTGACATGAGATTTGTCTATACTTAAATAGTGATCCCCATATCACCTGAAGGTGTTTTGTTTCAATTGACAAATATAGTGTTTTGATGTAATATAATATTATATTACCCGTCTGCGGTACAGCACTATTGCGTTTCAATACAATTTCTAAGGATATAAGTATCTTATTTTAAGAAAGTTTTAATTTTAACTTTTTGAAGAAAAGTGGTGACATAAAAGTTACATTTTCTTTATAAAAACCTGTTATGAATTTTCCTATTGTTTGTTAATACCATCCTGATGGAACCGTATGTTGTACTACCTATAAAACTACTTTTTTGACGTATAATAAAATGCGCCATGTGTTTGTGGTTGCAGCGCGGACTGGAGAGGCGTGCCGGTGCGTCCCCGCCCGCAGCTTCCGCATCCGTGCCTGGTAATTGCCTTCTTTGTTATTGAACTCACATACACACATAATATATGAACATTAACTCGTCATTGTATCTGGTATTTTAGTGTATTTAACACTGTGCTCCATGTTCACAGGCTCTCCCATTCACAGTGGACTGTCACCCGCGACAGAACCCGCTCCCGACGCGCCTGACTTGCCCACCAGCCGGGCTCTCACGCAGGTATATTATTTATTTACACAGGAGACACAGTCATTTATTAAAATCTAAGTAATACAAGGGAAAATTTGTGTTCTTGCAGTAAGTAGTAAACACGGCATGCTTAATTACTTTGTTATTTTCATGTTATCCACATTAATTTTATTATTTTTATGATATACGTTATCATATTTTAATTATTTTTCAATTTTATGAAAAAAAATTAAAAGCATACTATTAAATGATAATTTAGTAGGTGTAAACTTAGCAAGACTCGAGCTCCAAACTTAGTAAGAATGTTTTAATTGCCCTGTTCTATCCTGCTAGTTTTGCACTATACTATGCTGTGTTATAGCTGCGTACATCTTAAATTTTCACACATATACACATTTTGATCAATTAAAATATTGTCTACAGGACGTGGCGCTAAAACTAGGTATCAATCTTCACAACCTTTACTCACCCCACGTCAACATCTCTCAAGAGGTGCTCAAGTCCATCCATACGTACGGCAGCTTCGGCCACGCCTCTCCAGCTAGTCCCGGCTCGCCCCTCCACCAGATCACTGAAGGCCTGAGTTACCTACACACTGGCTCAATAACGAGAGGAACGCCCCAACCTAATGCAACTCCTCTAGACCTTAGAAGTAACGTAGAAATGGATACTGGACAGTATCCTCAGTTACATCCAATGGTTCACCCCCAAATCCACATGGTCACCCACAGATCGTTGAACAATTCTCCCATTTCCAACCCTGGATCTCCTTTAGATATGATCCAGGAAGAAATTGGCAACGGAAGTCACAATGGAGACGCAAAAATGTTTCAAGAAGCCGTTAGAAGTCAATTCCCGGCATATCCGTCAACTCATCCGCAGATCAGTTTGACTGATTGTCTTGGGTCCGAGATTACCTTAGTCGCGTCTTCGTCTGAAGACAGCGTAGATAGCTTAGAGAACTCAAAGTATCCCCTCCCTCAATTCGTGATATCCGAACCTTCAGACATGGATGACCGACCGTCGATAACCAAAGGTATAGGTCGGAAGGTAAGCCAGGAAACTGAACAGATTCCATTAGAAATATCCAAAGATATCGAAGATAAAGATACAGAGATGCAATCGCCTAAAGAAAGTATCGACGAAACTAATAAATTCTTATCAGAAGATATCCGATATCCGAGGAGAGGGAGTGATAAGTCCCTAGGCTTCAGTGATGACTCATTAAGTAATGACTCCGCGAATGCATCACCAAATTGTGAACAAAACGTGCAATCAATATACTCGAACTTAGTGTCTATTAGTTCAGGTTTTAGCGAAAATCGTGGAAGCTTCTCTGAGCATCGAGAGTCTTTCTCATTCTCTGACCGAGGAAGCTTCTCGGAACGAGGAGATTTTGGCAGGTCATCATTCTCAGAACGCAGTGATTTTGGCAGAAGTAGCTTTTCAGAAAGAGGTGAAACTCCTCGGTCTTCCTTCTCCGCTCAGGGTGTGCTGGGAGAAGTTAAGGAATACTGTGAAGATGTTTATATGTCGCGGGATAAATTGGAGAAATGTGATGAAGAGAACCCGAGACATGAGGAAATTGAAAAGTTGCAGCGGTCGACAATGGATTTGAGGTTGACGGAGGTTTGTAGACCGGAGGAACAAAAGATTCCGATTCTATTAAGCCCTCAAAAAGTATCCTGCGTTCAGGAGTACTATGAAGTAGCCCTTAGTACTATGTGTTCACAACTAGATTCTCAGAGAATCGTGGAACTACTCAAAGAGACTATAAATACGCGAGTACCTCCTCAGAACATCTTTGTGGAAACCAGCGATCACACCGACAAGCAAGACGAAACGGAATCCTTAACGGGCTTTCTGAATCTAGAATATTCTGGCGGTATCCAGATTGAACTGGTTGTTTGTGAGAATAAAGCTCAGGAAAAGAAGGGTTTGAAGATGAGACGCATCTCCGGCGATCAGCGGGAATACGGCAAGCTATGTCAACAGCTTATAACTAGTCTTACTGTGTAACGTGACGTGACAGGTAATGGGAACACTCTTCCTACTGTTCATACCGGATTGTGGATAGTGTTATTGTTATGTCTGCAATGACAAACGAATATTAGGGGAGTGTTTTTTAAATCGTACAAAATATTGACGATGTGTTTCTGGCTTTAATATATGTTAATAGTCGGAAGCTTGGAGCACACTCAACCACGCTGGTCCACTATGGTGGGGAAGTTGTGTGACGCTTCCTAGTGTCGACTAGACTAGGAGATCTCTAATCGAATTGTGATGTGACTTTAGTCTTATTAATATTTGATCTTTATCTACAGTAAACGTGTACAAATATAAGGTGAGTGTTCCTTCTGTGAAAAAAAAAAAATGTTCTATAAGACATGCTCAATAATTTCATGTTTTGAATGTTACATAATGATATAACTGAAGTCCATCACGAGTCCTGAAATATAGGCGTGGGCCTATTTTATGATTCCAAAGTATTTCGTGACTTTTGCCTCTAACACGTTCGTTAAAAGGCGAAAATCGCATCTTTCCACTTGACTTAGTCTTCTTACTTTCAACGAAAGTACGTAAGACGGTGGTCCTATAATTCCACGCATGTGCATTGAAGCATTTATTTTCCAAAAAAAAAATTCTAGTTATGTTTGAATATAATTTTCCGAAATCCATTCCTGCCATTTCGTGTAAATATTAAAATATATATATATATATATAAATTTCTTAATGACTATGCAATGTTGTATGTAACACAATATGACAGTATTAGTTGTCTTTGAAAATCATTCAGACTACTTATGCCGAGGCACTGTGACAATATGAATATTGACTCTTAGTACAATTTAAACTATTGGTTTATATAGTGCCGGGCTGAAATCAAAACCCTAAATCAAAGAAAAACATCTTACACAAGAATAATGCTTTAATTTACACTTAATATAATTAACGTAATTAATTTTGCTGTAGTACACCGTAAACAAATATTGAAAATAGCCATCTTAATGTTATGAAATACGATAAGTTTTCCTGAAAATGTTACATAGTTAGATCACGTCACGGAATATAACATGATTTAGAAATTCCTTGATGAATGTTAAAAATTAGAGGTTGATATTTAAGTATACGTGATTCAATGTCAATTAAATTGAAAAAACGGTCGCATTTGCAAGTGACGAGATATTATACTCCCGACGCTTGTAATTTGGTCGGCATGTTAACAATAAATGATGTTACATTCTCTGGATAGTCGACACTTTGTGTTAATTATATTTTCAATGCATTTTTCTCACGTTATGTAGTTTTAAACGTATTTTTTTGTTTTGAATGTTGTAAAACATTTACATGAAAAATTGAATGACAATTTCTAGAGCAATACCGAGGAAGCTGCATATTGCGGATTTTTGCATATACATATGTGTATATTATGTTGATAGGAAAACCCTGAAATTATTTATTCCAAAATATATTTGATTTAGGGTGTAATTCCAATATAGGTATAAGAGACAGTGTGTAAATAATATTTTTAAGTAATAGGTGCGTTCCGAACGTATAGAAACGGCGCGGCTGTGCGGGTGACACCTTGGCCTTATGTTTGACAGTTGACCACATATGAATAAGTGTAAGGACATAGATATCTTTGAAATGCTCAAAAGTTTTATGATAAAGGCTTTTGCAGCAATATTTACAGCGATGCGTCCGTATGAAGGATGTAGATATAATGCGTTAGGCGTATGGCGGAGCGGGGTTTGTTCGTTATGAGAAATTCGTAAAATTCATATAGACATCGCCCTGTCATTTGAATTGATTGGGAGGCATATACTCTACCTTTCGTGATTGCTAATAACAGTTTCTAATAAGGCATTCTAACTAAAATATAGTTATCTTTGGCCTTGATCATACATGTTCATAGGCTACTGTGAAGTGCCTAGTAACGACAGTTTTTTTTAGCGTTAAGACCCATTTCTGTACTGATTATAACGAGAATATTGTATGTCAAAGTTTGAGTGCACAATAAAGAGTATTCCATTCTATTTAATTAACAAAGTTAATGATTCCCGCTTCCGTCGCCGCCGTAGCGTAGGACTGTACCGTTTGCCATAAGCAAGTTTAGTTAGGAGCCATGTTAACGAGTAAAATATCTTGTAAATAATATTTTAATAAACAATTCCAAATTCCATCATGTTATTCTGTTGTTTTATTTTATTTGTGCCTTTATTTAATTATCTATGTTTGCGGTGCGACATAATACGGATTGCTTTAAAATTTAAGTAATATAATATGATGAAATTATCCTAAAACAGTGGTGATCAACCTTTTATTTCATAGGGGCCACAAACACGTTAGTCGTGGTGTTGCGGACCGCAAAAAAATGGAGAGGACTATGTATGCCAAGGAAAGGGGATTCCTGCGGTCTGAGTATCTCGATACAGAACTAAAAGCGCCCAATGCGATACATCGCTAATCCGAACATTTGCTTTGTCTTATTTACGAAATGCCGATATGACGTGTTGCTGTGATACAATCAGACGTTTGCTGTGAATAAAAAAATAAATTTCCGTATATTCAAGCAAACTGCCGCATCAATAATGGCCCTGCAACCATTAAATAAATTTTAAAATTAAATAACATCGGATGGCCAATCACAAAAGCCCGGCGGGCCGCAGGTGGAGTATAGCTGTCCTAAAACGTTCTTTGGCTGATATCACGATTCATTTAAGATGGAGCGTCGTAGCTAGCCAGTCAGATGGCCACCATCATGCTCGAGTATAGTCTGCATTAAACTGAGTGGTAAAGAGACCAGAGATCTCCAACCTGAATTGACGTAATACAACTGATATTACAACCAGGGTATGTTAACTGTTTGATGAACAGAGCTTTTTACGCCTATAAATTAAAAATCAAATATTTAGAGATTTCTTGTTAAATTATGAAATTATTTCTTAACTGCATATGTAAATAAAAGATATAAGTTTACTACAATATTTTTTATGAAATTATTTTTGTTATAAGTATATTATAATAATAAATATAAGGGTCAAGTTACATCTCGATAGCTTATATCGGCATAATCAAGGATAGGATAAGGTAAGGAATGAGCGAGTGCAATTTTGGCAGTAGTGGGGAGAAAGTTCTCACGCCTACGGAGCGAACTTATGGCCGGAAACAGTTTCTTACCGACTTATTCAATCTGTGAACCCCAAGACTATAATCGATCTATAACCAAGCTTACATTTTTAACAGTATCACAGTAAGGGATTGTGACAAAAATTACTGGTGGTAAATTTACCCAATACACTCTTGCCAAAAGTCTTGAACTATCTATTATGCTTAACTACTTGTACACCTAACTTGTGTCTTAGAGGGATTTACAGTCAGGCTGTTCAAAACGCTCCAGTCCGAAATACAATTTAGATCCGTATTTATATTGTCAACGGCTTTAGGCAAATCTAAAAGCTTGTTGGTAAAATTGCAGTTCGTCTGCATATAGATGGTAGAGAGAAACAAGATTGAAACTGACGGAGCCAATACAAATCAAAAAAGCTGAGGAGACAATACGCCACCTTGTGGTACGCCAGAACATGTTTGTGACCAATTAAAATAGGTTCCATTAAGGTAACGTAACTACGAAACCAATCGATTGCAGTCGGAGATAATTATGTTGAGACAATGCAATGTGAGAGAATATCTTGCGATATTCTCATACGTTATTTTCTATTGATTATTATTTATCTGTAAAAAAATATTTTATTATATGTATAGATAATACAGTCGTGATACATGTCTATAAAGACAAATAAATACTAAAATTATGTAATATAGTTTTATTAATCTATCTTTCTTACCTAACATGTCGGTGACACGAAATATGAAACAAAAACTTTTATTTTTTGCGCTGTCATAATTAAACTATTATAAAACTTATTTAAAAAATCCTCCTATTTGAAAATGAACAAAATTACAGGATATTCTTGTCAGGATACTCTATTAAGGATCATATATCAGGATAAGCTATTTAAGCAATTGCCGTGTACTGCCGGTAAAGAATTTTCAAATAGGTGGTTGCTCTTACTGTGGTTCTGGAGATCAGATACTTTTTTGTATTTACACAAACTTAGAAAATTTGCACTCGGTCTTTATAATATTAGTATATATTTTCGTTGTGCGGTTGTTAGTGATCTTATTACCATACTATGATTTTACGATTTACTCCAACGGAAGATGGCATATGTCTGCTAAAATAATGTAATGTGAGAGACGGAAGGGCATAGAGGAATTAGTAAAAGGTATTTAATATAAGACATTAAAAAAACAGTAGCTAGTGTCTACATATTTACTAACATGCAACCTAATCAGTAAGTTAAAACACTTTAAAGCTGTATCGTAGTAAGGTGACGTCGCAGGAGCATGTCATCGTGTTACAGCGGGATAGCTAACCGATAAAAGCTGTAAAATAAGATTTTCAATTTAAAAACACACTAATGTATTACAGTCACTAAGCCATTAGGCCTAACATCATTCGGGTTGAACAAAATTACAGGATATTCTTGTCAGGATACTCTATTAGGATCATATATCAGGATAAGCTATTTAAGCAACTGCCGTGTACTGCCGGTAAAGAATTTTCAAATAGGTGGTTGTACTTTAACTTCAAAAAACCTAAACTTTGTCCATCCAAAATAATGTACCATTCAAATAGTAAAAGAATTTTTCAAATAGGTGCCTCGGTTTCAAAGATTACTCTCCGCATATAAACAAAATCACAAAATTCGCACTCATTCTTTATAATTTAACTATAGATATACATTTATTTATGAGGTAGTAGTGACTCATCAGTTTTGTCTCGACTGCTTCATGGTGCGGCCTTCTTAAATAAGTTATTATAATGATCCGTTGCTAGAGGCGGTGGAACCACTTAGTTTGGTTACGTCATTAATGAGTTCAACTATCAATTATTGAACATTTTTGAAATGAGACTATTTCTTGAAAGACTTGTTAATAGTCAATTCCAAGATATTCATAATAAAATTCTTAATTATACCGTACAAACAAGCGTTTTCAATGAACCGCTCAAAGTCCAATTTATATTGCTCATAAATGATCCATCATTTTAAGTCATTTTGATGGGACTGCTACTGGCAAAAATTAGTGCTTTTGTGCTTCGGAGGTCATGTTAAGTAGTCGGTCTCGATTGTCATCATTAGGCAGTAGTTCTAATGCCTTTGACTCCTCATCTCCTAACTGGATTCTTAGGCTTTCACATTGTCCTTTCTTAGGCCACTGACGGATTTCATTCGTGCAAAATTTAAAAGGAGTTCTTGTACAGTAGTTCCAAAGTGCTCAAGATATTGGCGAGTATCATACTACTTTTGTGCAATATATCTAATGGGGTTACACACCTGTTCCCGTAATGTTGGCGATCAGCGAGGCGAGGTCCGCCAGCGCTCCTATGGTGTCCAGCTTGTGTTCGATGTGTGCCAGTGCCAGGTTTGCTAATAACGATGTCCCGTTGCCGCTGCATTACACAGAAGGTCACATTAACCACACGAGTTCAAGAACCTGTATTGACCCTACATTTTTACGTTGATGTAAATAAGAAAACCTATTTTTGTTACTATGGCATTTATAAATAACCCCACTCTCATTCATCTTTCTTACTCCTTTGTATATTATCGCTGTTAACTTTTTTCATCATATTTGGAATCCTATTTACTGTTTAAACCTCATCGGCATACCTATTACTTAACGCTGATGCTAAAGAAGGTTGAGTATTAATGAGGATTATTAGATAGAAGTTGGAATCTATAGCTTACACCGTTACTTTAAAGCTAACTCTTGTAAATGGAATTAAGTACTTCAACCAATTTTTGCTTCATTGTTAAGGCTGTTGAAGCAAATGGCAACTTTATATATCAGCAGACTGGTGAAGGCTTAGTGAGGAAGCGCATATTCACGCTCCATACCTTATGGAATACATACTTTGTGGATTACTTTTAAATGAGAGGGAGGTGAATGAGAAGTTTTAATAAAATTAGATTCGTGATTCGGAATTCGGAATCGAACGGCTGTCGATTGAAAGTCGATAACTCCAAAGTTACATTACACTCAAGGTCTAATGAAAATTATAAAAATCTATTAAAAAAATCTCAATAACGGTTACTGACATCAAGAAAACCTCTGTAAGTGATAAATATCACAGATTATATTTTTTCATAAAAACAAGATAGCAGGGATAATTATTTTGTGTTAGGTATAGCGTACGTTATGTGATTATTATTTAGTATATATAACTTTTTACAGCGGCGATTCGTATTTTGATTAAAATACGATATGATGATAAAGAGGAGTGTTAGGTCAGATGTATACCTGCGTGCTATAGTTGCGTTGTAGCACTAATATAGTATATATTTACACTATGCCTGTTATAGTTATGTTAACACTTAATTTTAGATAAGTTCTATTAAACGCTAAATTGCTTACCAAAATACACGGGTACGCACCATGCCACTATAATTTATGGCCTTTTTATAGCGATAATACTTACACATCAAAGAAATCGTTGATTAAGCCGAAACCCAGCGGCCCTCCTTCTCCCACGCCGCACCACTACGGACCAAACATTGCCATGAGAATAGCAAGAGTTCAAAATAAATAAATAAAGGTTCACACACTCATTGTACTGTAGCCCCCTAGCTCTAGGTGAACTTGATAGTAAATACTTGATACTTCGTCCAACATTCACCATCTAGAGGTCTGCTGCTGTAACAGTTGGAGTAGTTCATGTCTACGTCGACCTACTGCAACTGACGCCACTCTGACTTGACCCCTCTGTAGTCCCCAGAATTCCCACATTTGGTATGTTTATGAATGAATGTAACTTACTAGTAACAAAATGAGCGGTACCACGTACGCGGAGACCATTGTTACCGCACGATTCGACGTCGACATTTTGTTTGCGACTGTTTCTGTCACTGAATGTGATTGATGTGGATCTGGTCTACTTTATATACCCGACAATATAAAGACGTATCTCTTACTATTGATTTACTAATAAACCGTAGAGTGTAAACAAAGCAATATGTATGCTTTTGAAATGTTAATTTTTTTATCATAAAGGACGAAATAGAGCGCCCGTTATAGCTTTGAATTAAAAAAAAATGTCTGTACTGTAACAGTCAATAGTAAGCACGCAGACGTTGGGGCCCACTTAGTTAACTTTGTAATGAAGTTTTAAGTATTAAATTATTTTATTTATTTATGTACACACATACTTGGCACAGAGTAACATTAATCTTTAAAAAATGTACAAAGGTGCTGCTTATTTCTTAAGAAATTTCTTAATTAATAATCTTAAATTGTATTTGCGCAACTTACACACGTTATCATTATTATTATTGAATTAAACAATTACCACAAGTCCAAGGACAACTTACGTAAAATTAAATTGTAAAAGTATATTCAACTCCTTATGTTTTGTATAAGCGGTTAATAATAGCAATATAATTTGTTTCTTAGCATAGACTTGACAAATAAATTTGTATAACAATTAACACGTTAAGTCATAAGTACTCGTAGAAAACTGGAATAACATAATATTATATTCATTGTATGTTTGTAGACATTGAGTTATATTTAAATAACCAATTAGCTGTAGCATAA
>PDGT01000002.1:4392550-4410572 GCA_003671415.1 Megathymus violae
TTTAAGATCAGTAAGTAGAATTTAAAATGTATACATTCGTCGCAATCAGTTGTTAGTTTTTTATTGTTAAATAATAATAATTTCATCACTAAATTATTAACCTTTATTTACTTTCACAAAATTATAAATATCTAAATATACCTACCGATGTGGCATTGATTATGCGTTAGTGAATGCTATCTATGAATCCAGAAAGGGTCTTCCATAAAGGTTTTACAAAGAAAAGAAGTTTACATTTAAAACAGGTGGACTGATGAAATCAGCAATTGTAGGTATAAATATACATATATTCAGTAAAGCAAAGTGTAGGAACCTCATCTCCCAACAACACTAGCCCATTACTACTGCGTATAGGAAGTTTTGGTACGTTCGCGTAGCAAAAATTTTTTAACTATAAACTATAATCGAAGTTAGTCTGAATGGGTATCGTGAGAATTGGTTAGATTGGTGGTGATAAGAGAATGTCTTCAGGTCGTATCGTATTCGTCGTCGTATCGTATTCGTAGGTCGTGAGACTGGTCCGCTGCGAATTTCCCGCGTTATCTAAATCCGCATGGTGGAGAGTGTAGGGATGGGGTGTGCGGATCTAGCGAGGAGGGGTGAGAGGGAACGGCCATCCTTCCCTACAGTCATTTTAGACTGTAACCAGTAGTTGCGCGGCTGTCGTAGTCCGCGGTTGTGTATTCGTGAGTGCAATCGCTAACCTTCGGGCTACGTACCGGTGAGTTTTTATCTAAAACTTAAGGAAACCCGTGTTAATTATATCGATTTAAGTAAAAACAGGCTTCCCTTCCGAAATAATAACGTACGTTTTATTCATAGAAACCTTTAATTTACACTTAAAAGCACACTACGTGTGTTTCCGGTGGAAATTTGTTTTCATTAGACACGTATTTCATTATGGACATGTCTATGTGATTTGGATTTTAGAATCGTTTTAACCTTGTTGTTACCCAACAAAATCCATTTGTTTATATTTTGTGTAGTGTGTGTAGGTATTGAAGTGTGAATGATTTTTTTTACTTTTCTGACTTATTTAAATCCATATTTATAGCCTTATTTTTTTTAATTTATCGATTTGATTTTACATCGATTGTTGTTTATCGATGTATCAGAGTACGATAATCACGTTATGATTTAGTAGTATAAAAGATTGATATAGGAGTACAATATTAAGATTTAGACAAGCGACGGGTTTAAACTTTAAAGCTTCATTTTTCACCGGCAGCGCGTTGATAATGATGTCGGGAATGTCAAAAGGTGTGACGGTCACTCACCATTCGGTGGTCCATACAATAGACCGATCTGCTCTTTTGTTGGTTAATAAAATAGTTAATAAGTATTATATTTATTGAAACCAGTGTTCGACAAGGGATCAAAATTCGACCATAATCATTAAATAAATTTTTGATTGCATTTTTTTTTACTGATAGGATCACTATAGTTTCGTTAATAGCTGCTAAAAAGAGTCGAAAACCAGAGGAGATAAAGGTACTGAAATATTTTTTCCTTGCCTATTTACATAATTATATATAGATATTTAGGTACCGCACGTTGATGTAAAAAAGACTAGAGACAAAATATTTATATTCGATAGATTAAGGTTATTTTGAATAACTGATTATTTATATAACTGTTTGTGTTGCAAAAATCTTTAATCCGTTGTCCAAATGTAACAAAGTACTATAATAATACCGTTAAATTAAGATATCGTAATCCTTAACTTTGTAAAATTTACGAAGCTATATTTCTAGCTTTAACTTAGTTTTTCTAGCTCCAAAACTAGATTACAAGTTATAAAGTGTATGTGGGCGGTCATCAGCTATTCGTTCGTAACTTGTAGAAACGAATTTTCTTAATTTTTAATAAGCTATTATCTAATTATGTTATATTGTCAGGTTCTTCCGACTACTTTCGGACATATCCGAGGTCCTCTCTCAAAGGTTTCCGCAAGGAGAGTAAGCCGTTATATAGCAATTTTTATGCATCCAGAGACTAAAATCATTCAGTGTTAAACTATTATGTATTAAGGTACTGTGTAAAATATATGGTTAAACAATGTTGATACGAATAGCAATTTAGATAATCAATTTTACAGCTTTTTATTCGTGTACTACCATAAATGTATTAGTAAATAATTAAAATAATAAATAAATGAATATTTAGCGTTTAATACTTTCTACGATATTATTTAAAATCATTGCTCCCACGTTTAGGAGAATTACTGTTGAAATAAATAACTTTCCCTGACATAAAATAAATTGGCTTGTTATAAGTTACCTCAAACGATATTGTCGTCATCGAATCTTTATGTTTTTCTTTTTTTAAAAAAGAAAAAACAAATTTAACACCAACCAATATACAGCGATTACACTACATGGGAATTTCAACAAGGCAACAACAAACAAGGCGTCTATTCCATTCTATGACGATTTCTTTAAGTAATCCATACTGAATAAGTAAACGAAAGTAGTGTAGCACAGCAGACGTAGATATGGTCGCTAGAAGCTTTTAAGAAATAAAAAAAAAGATGAAAATAATTCTTTTTAACATAACATACATACTTTAACCACAGTAATTACAGACATACATATATACAAAATACACTTATACAGAACAATAATTGTATGATAGGAGTTCCGAAGGGATTTTAAAATAATAACAAAGAGAAGAAAGGAAAGTAAGAGAAGCAATATCGCGTTGTAAATAGGCTTTTAAATGTCACTACATTGTAGCATTTACGGAAAGTAGGTCTGGCAACATTTTTTTGTCTGAATAAAAAATCTATAAAAAATATAGTATTTTAGTAGGGAAGAATAAAAAATAGACTAAGATATATATTTTACTCATTTATATAATACTTTCATAAATTTATTTATTGATTTTTAATGTTCCATTCATATCAGTATTTATTCAGAACCTACTTAGTTGGTAAAAAAAATTCGGCTGCCGTTATAGGGGCATCTTGTGAGGTAGGGTTAATCTCATGAAAGAGTATTTATTAGCGACAAGGAACTCCAAAAGAGCAGAAAAGATCTAACTGATTAAAGATGACAATATGTTAGCGATAAAATTAGTCATTGTTGTGTTAATGAATGACAGGATTGAATCAAAGAACAAATCTTTAAACGATGGGCAAGAGAATGATAGTGATAGTCGGATAAGAAATGTGATTCATTCAAGTCACGCATGCTACATTGCGTTCCCCCCCTTTTTTCGTAGACGTGTGCAATAATGTGATTTTCGGATCGATCGTCCATCCCCGCGGGACGTCTGCTGGACTAAGTATTCCTGCTGTCATTTTGTAAACTAATAAAATATTAGTTGTGTATTTTATAATAAACCCAGAAAATATGATTTTTTAATATATTATCTAGTTATTTATTGTTTGAGCGCACCATTGACCAACAGAAATGTTATTTACATGATTAAATATTAAGTGCTCAAATTTAGGAGTCTATACTAATATTAATTTCTTGTCATTTGGTTTTCGACCACGCCTCTGTTTATGAGAGATATCCTGCCGCTAATAATGTCTGGGGAGCGGCCGCTCTGTGATTGATCAAAATCTATATATTCTGTGTATATAATATGAAAGGACTGTGTAAACCTTTAATAGAGTGAGTCATGTTTAAAGTTGCACGTTAGAGTGTCATATAGTGGAAATTCGACAAAATGTCCCGAAGAAAACTGTTGGAAACTGCTAAAATTTTAGATCCAGGATTTTATGTCGCAAAAATCAAAATAGGCGCAAGGTTTGCAATAGTTAATCTCGTATGGGCAATGGGCATGTCGAAATTTGAAACATTGGCAAGAAATACGAGAATGCTTCACGGTAAACTTATCTCAACACGCTAGTGCCGTGAGCAAGAGCTGGCGGCGCTCAGCAAACGACCGAAACGTTTATTTCGTTCTATGGTTATTTGTTTTGTGTTCGCAATAGAAGTTGTGCATTGTTAACTAGAGTCATGATCACATAATGGGGCTGCTACTGAGTTAGGGTTGTCGCTTACAAGGTAAAAGATTAGCCCATAATCAACCTGCTATGGATATTGGATGGTTTGATATGGATTGTCGTAATTCACACTTATTCGAGAATATTACGGCTAACTTCTTAGATATAAAGGTTACATCATAATGTTCTTTTTCATGTAGTTATGAGATCATAAAATAATCTCACATAAAATTGAAAAATCAGAGGTGCGTGCCGGATTTAAATTCAGTCATTTTGTGGGAGACGGACATTTCAATATATTGGCTATCACTCCAATAATAAATTATTCATCAGGGGCTATAACAAATAACGCTCAAACTCAGATTTCTTAGTTCAATAGGCAGGGCAGCAACTGTCTTCTGAGATACAGGCTTTATACTACACTATTGTACTAAGGTTCGTTGTAATGGATTTCATTTTATTTATTAAAGTCACTCAATCCATCCATCACTCGCAATTTTGACGCTGTTTGTTACGATCAACGAGGATTGTAATAATGTATCACCTTCAATTTACTACCACTAGGATTTTGATTTGAAATAAGCTAACAATAAACTTAAGACCCCACTCCAATTCCACTTCTAGTTTCAACTTAGTTCTTAGCTCAGTGCTTCTTCATCCAATTACAATCATGCGAGATTTTATAAAGACGCCTACTCTGGGAATGTAGTATTTATATCTAAAGTATAGTATTTATATATTATATTTTATTATATTATTTTTATTATATTTTATATTTATTTTTTTTATATTATATTTTTATTATATTATTTATATATTATATATATTAAATAAGCATAATGATTCTGAAATGTCACAGATTAAAATCACTTCGGGTTTGCGTTAAGACCATTATAATGGTAAATTGCCCATTCTAAATTGTATAGATTAATTACCATTTAGGTAGTGTATTTAAGCATTTTATTATGATTACATTAACCATATACTGCATTATTTTATTAAGTAGTGGTTTTGAACTGATTCATTCTGCAATCTAAGGATGAAATGTAAATTGTTTAATAAAACTAGGAGTACCAACGTCAAAAGTCTTATAAAGGGAGTAGTAGGAGTTCTGTTTAATGGTAGCCGACACTGCACTAGACTTAGGCGTAGGCGAAACTTAGACTTAATGAGGTCGTTAGATGAATTATTACGCTTGTTATTCGTTTTTACTACAGTGGTTCATTAAATCAGTGGTTATAAACTATTAAACTCTGCGACGGCTGATAACGACAGCGACCCTGACGAAGTGACCTGGTACAATTCTGGGCAGGGTAGATATTTAAATAATAGATTGACAACTTCGACGTTCCGTTGATAGTGAACCTGCCTGCCAAGGAAGGGTTCTAGGTGTCGATCCCCGAGCAAACGTTTTTGCGATCGACATTGTTTGTTCTCAGTTCGTGGGTGTTTGTGATGTCTAATTTTTGTGTGTTCATTCATGCCACTCAACTCAACTTAAGCAACGGATTCTAGTGTGAATGTGTGAGCGATTTTTATAGATGGAGAGAGGCAAAACTTATATTGAATTTTATATATGGTAAATGTATTTTTTTATATGAACTAAATTATAAATATAGTAGTAGTTTACTGACGTTTACTAATGTTAATTTTTCTGTCTACTACCACGGAACGACAAACTAGACTACAAAAACAATTAAGTTTATCAAGAACTAGTAGTTAAATAAAAAAGTATATTCAATATATGGTTATCCTTTAATTGCATTTTAATAAAACCACAACTTATTGTGATTATTATTTACAAGGTAAATAATCAATTATACAAACTTTGATCTTTTCCACGGCATTGCTTTCTGAGATGTTATCTAATTACGTGGCATATTCAGAAAGACTTGTGAAAAAAAACAACAACTAGGTAATTTTTTTATTGCGTCTACACAGATCTTTCCACGTTTTCATCTTAGATACGTTTTTTACAATCCACACGAAAGCTACTAGTACTTATCCCGGTAATAAGAGTTGTATCTCTTTGAGCTGATTTTTCACTCTAAATAGTAAAAATTGGAAACATGGTACCAAATCAAGCCTAATAAAGAGGGTGAACCAAAATTTTTATTCGCTGTGTTAACCAGAATATCCCACAAAGGAAAACAGTAGCAGGCACTCACTTTGCAGTTAACACTCGTAGAGTCTACTCACCCTGATGATGCTCTGTTTCGGAGCGAAACACGTGTTGGTGACGGTATTTGTGTTGGTATATACTTTTATCATAATTGCATGTTTTCCTTTGTGGGAGGGAGGGAGGTTTCATGCATGTATTTAAATATATACCATCATACATTGTGCTTACGGATTATTGCAAAGTAAATTAATACTAATTTTATAACAATGAATTTCCGCAAAGTAACGCCTGATACTATCAACTATTTATATATATATATATATATACATATATATATATATATATGTGCCTGATAGATATGTTTTGAGACGGCGTCAACCGTACCTGCTGGTTGTACTGGTGTCCAAGACCGTCCTGTTGGTGAAGGCGTCAACAACTCGGGCAATAATTGTAATTAATAAAGTCCATTATAGGGTAGACATTTTTAATAATCAATTTAGTAAAATTGCAATAGTTCTACTTCATGTAATTTGTTATTGTTAAGTAATATTAAGATTAGTTTAATTTGTCTAACGCATTGGGTTAGCAACTTGTAATGTTAGGCTGTAAAAATGGGTTAAATAAATAAATAAATTGATGATTTTGATGATAGTTATTCAGGAAATATGAATATATCTTTATGTTAGTTTCAATTTTCCATTCGCATCTCCATCACATTACATAGTTACAATAGAGGAACAATCGATGCACATTGAATAATATTGGCTAAACCGAACAATCGCCTAGTTCGATTGTTTTTAATAACAATGCCCATCGCTTTGACAGAAGAGCTAATAACTTTTAAACCACCCATGGGATCAACAAGCGCGGGGCGTGCGGCACTCGAGCCCCTTATAAAGCTGTTGAGTTAAATGTTCTTGGCGTAACATATTTTATATGGGCTTAAAGTGAGGGGCTGTGATTTATTTTAAACACATACCCTCCCCCTGATTCCCTGTATTGTGAGTGGCATGGACGCAGATAATAAATACATCGCGAACGTCCAATATTCACTCAAATTCAACGACACGACAATGACAATTAGTTTTGCTATAAATTGCAGTGAATGCAATTTGTGAACTTACTTACCTACCAATGGGCAGATTCATTGTAAAAAATATATTATTTGCTATAATTAATTCTTAGCGAGTATAAATTCTTAGCGATCCTGATAGTAATACCTAAGTATGTACAGCGTGTGTCCGCTTCTACGTTTTTAGATCGAAAACTTATAGCAAATTTTGATTGACTGGGCTAAACATCTTTGGGCGTTGTCGATGACCGGATCCGATGGTCGTAAATGGTAAAATCATTTGAGCGCTTCGGCACTTTGAAGAACATTTTAAACAGACGCTCCAGTTATTATCCTTGTTTAGCCATGACGACCACGTAAATCTTCGGGTAGCACAAGAAATTTTGCTGCCCGACTTGATAATTATATGACCTGAATTACCGTAGTATATAGTGGGAGGATATATGGACCGGTCTTTAGGACTAGGATACACTTAACAAGTATGTACACGAACGAAGCGGTAAGTTATTTTTACCTTCTATTTTATTTTACCATTATATAGAGTATGGTAAACATAATAATCATTAATGATAGTAATATTTACTAATACTAACATTAAATTGATAATGCAATCGCAACGACCTTCAAAAACGCCATTTGAAGTTTAGGGAACCTACCTTAGACGGTAGGATTTACACATTTAGACGGCTTGTTGCCCGATTGTACGTTGGACTGTGATAGAATTTCCAATAATAATACGTGTCAGGAGTCACGGGTTTGATACGACATAAAAATAGTTCCTTTAAGAATTGAGCACGCATTTAGTAAACTCTCACTTTAACACTAATTAACAATCGTAGTCGCACTAGTAGATTGTAGGTATTTCGTTTCGTAGAGAGATTTCGCTTCTGTATTTGAAAACCGAATGAACTTCAGGTTTTTTATTTTTGCGCCCAGACAATTGGAAAAAGGGCTACCTTCAGTAGATGCGTGGGAGGGGGTGGAGAATGCTCATAGCATACCAGCGCAGCCGTCTGCGCTAGTTATGAAAAAGTACTACTTCTGAAAACACCTAGGGGCCTACCCACTAAACACCACCCGAGATTGGCTTTGGCCTTATGGCCTCTAAGCCTTCATCTGAGGCGACCTCCTTAGGGAAGAGGGGCGGTAGAACTGCAGACGGCCCTGCCATCTATTTATATCGCTTATTCAGTTTTCCCAAAAATTTGTACGCTTTTGAATTCAACATTGCTTACAAAGCAATAGGGCAATGGATGACTGAAAAAACAATGATGGCTTTATTGTTTTTCGTAACTCCACTCTACAACATCACTGTTCGCTATTTAAACAGATTGTCACGTAACGGTTACGTTGGTGCGTGTCCCATTGGGAATTTTTTACTGGAATACACATCAAACGAACCACGTCGTCAAGATTTTTTAAATTTAAAATCACCAGTAAACGAATCGATCCTCGACTCCAAAAAGTATTTTTAACATACCACTGAGAAGTAATCAGGGGAAAAATCTCAAAGCAGTATGAAAACGTCATTACGTTCCCATGGGGCATAGATTAATGCATCCACAGAGCGCAGGCCCTACACAAGCGCTTATCACAGAACACGTCGGAAACGTCAATTAAGAATCAGAGGGTGCGCAAATCAAATTTTGTCGGTGGTTTTACTGTTTGGAATATTTATGATTTTATACCAGCACAGCTTTATGAATATACCTAACTCTTCATTGTTAAACGTTTAATATAATTTGGCTTGATATTCTTTTAACTTCACTTCTATTAGGATCTTTTTTTCACGACATTTTGGTCAACCGGTATCGATCCTGCCTACATGAGATAGTATCCGGGATAAAGTTTGTTCTTGGGTTTTGAATTTTTTTGATGACATTTGTCTACGTCGATGGCATTTGCAATATAGGCAATACTTTTTTTGGTGTTGGGGAATCTTTGAAAGGTACCCGACCTCATCGGGAGGTACCTGGTTATGTGGCATTTCCACTCACACTCTACACGCTCCTAGTACGTATATTTATAACATAGAAGAGATTTTAAATGTTTTCTGTTCTGTAACGTTGAACGTTTATGGATGGCAAAAGAACTGACAAATTCTTCGTAATGGCAGAATTTGGCTCCAGAGTGACAGAGAAACCTTTGCTTTGTGGTGAGACAGTAATGAGTTACATTGCACGGGGACCCACATGAGAAAAATTTAATATCCCTAGTCCCAATTTCGTAAAACATTCTGACATTAAACATTAATGTAGGGAAGTATATTTAGTTAATTCGGCAGCCGAAAGTTTAGGTGGAAGCGTTAAAAGGGGTCGAGTTAGATGTACATAGGATAATCTAATTACTGACACAGTAATGGTTGAGAGTAATCCAAAAATTTCCTTTAAAGTTTAATGATATTAGATGAAAAAATTATTCCAAATTCATAATCTCACCTGGTGTTTCGCTTTGCGATAAAGTAGAAGTTTCTGCTTTTGTACTATTCCACCTATGAAGACTTTTTTTTTAAATAACCAAGTTTCAGTTTGGAGGACTGGGATTAGGAGACGCAAACATACCCGTCATTGGTAGTAATGCATCTATGATCTATTTTAAAAGGATTGTTATCCAATTTAATTTATTTCAGCATTTCATCAGTTGCTGCAGTCACTACATTAAGTAAGATTAAAATAAAAATTAAAGTCACAGCAATATTTGAAAATTACATTATAATATTTATTTTTGTAATTTCTATTTACGAGTACCATGTTCTGACACAATTATTCTGCTTGAATATTAAATTAATCAATTGAGACGCATTATAATACTTGTTTCTAACTACATAGTATAAATAGATTTAATGCACAAATTTTATTGTTCAAATAGCAAATTGTAATT
This sequence comes from Megathymus violae, assembly GCA_003671415.1. Lineage (NCBI taxonomy): Eukaryota > Metazoa > Arthropoda > Insecta > Lepidoptera > Hesperiidae > Megathymus > Megathymus violae. Next base: position 4,402,580 of record PDGT01000002.1, read on the forward strand.
GTAATTTTTGTATTATTTATTAATAAATAGTATACTGGGGTTAAAATCACATACCACAATTGTTTTCTCAGACACACATGTAGATATAGCTTTGCCAGAATCTGTTAGGTGGTGCTACAGCACAAAAAAATTACTACAGTCATTTTTTTATAAATTATATATTTGTAAATATTTAATTACATCGCAGAAAAACATGTACCTAAATTGTTTTGATAAATTTGAACTTCAAATTTCTGCCTTAGTGACTGATCTATGGTTAGAGCCATAAATTTCCAATTATCGCCGTAAGTCTAAGGGATCCCGCAACGCAGCGGACTGTGCACGAGAGATTAGTTATATATTATATTATATATTCTTGGATGATGGAGATTAAATGGTTAATTTTTTGTTTATTCGTTTTAACAACATTAAACATAATACAAAAATATATTTTTGTCCTTCGTTTGACATATCAAGTTTTTCATTTGTTAAAAGTTTTATTTTATTTTCAGGTTTTGTCCTGAAGTCTTCAGAATTGTAATTATATTTACAGAATCATTAGGATACCAAATTAGGTATATAAGTATTGCAAATCTTTATATTTCTGCCAAGCAAAGAGCATACAATAGCTTATAATAGGAGTCTCATGTTTTTATTGGTGTGTAGAACCGTATATGTTAGCTTTTCAGCAATCACTTTTTTAGTTGTTTCTAATCAACTGAAAATGAACTCCCATTCATTTGCTTAACGCATCGCCATCTAGCCGAGCCCCAATGTACGGAGCTCCATAAATTCTGTACTTATCAGCGAAGACCCAAAACCCAGCGGTCCGGATACGACAGATTATTTAGGCTAAAGGGAAATTCTGTAAGGAAAAATTATTTCAAATAAATCCTTATTTTTCTTGGTTCTCAGGACGTCGTTGCATGTCTTACCCATATCTGATAGAATTATCTACAAAATGACCTTCGCTAATAATTCCTGACAAACTATTAACAAATAAATTATACATCATACATACATCAAAATAATTCTACTCAATTAGGAATGAAGGCAATAATAATTTATATAATAAAAATTATATATTTATAGAACTTTAGTTACTTATGCATTATAAATGTTTCCTAAATAATATTTTATCATTATATAGTTTAATACCAAGTCTCTGTCTGTTTGAATGCGTTAAGATAAAAAACTAGCATGGATTTTATTGAGGTATAACCAATAGATTTACTCATTCACGACCATAGTTTGAATTTAAGCACCAGAAACTTATAAAACGCATGAAAAAGCGAGTAATATTTCTTTTTGGTGCGGTCATTAGTCCTGAACGTAGCTAAGATAACATGTTAAAAAATCTGTAAAGCTTAGATGCTCTATATTAGACAAATGTTATTAATATGTTTTAGTTAAGATTATTTTTACAGTTGTATAAGTGAAATGTGAATGTTTGCGTGACAAATAGTGTCAATTTATACTGATAGGAGGACGAGATGTTACAGAAAGCGTGTTTTTGACCAACCGTTACCTTTACGCTTCGATGAACGTAATATGGCAATTTCTTTACCATCTGTTATGAAATAGGAATATTTTTTCGTAAATTAAGATTAAGAGGCATAGCAATAAACTCCACGTGCTCGTAAACGAACAGTATAATTTGGGATTATATAAGAAATTTTTAGTCTATGGGGTTCAAAACGGACGCAATGATTGCGATATGCTCTTAAATATGCATGCGGTTTTCCTTGCGATTTTTTCATTTATTAGTGATCATGGATTTCCAGTATTAATATTTATACAACAATTGAAATAATCGTGCAGGATTCATAAAACACGAGTTTCTGCATACTAAAGATAAGAAGAATTGTTGGAAAATATTCCCACGTTTATTTGTAATACTACCTTTCTTCTAAACCTCTTGCTCCAATGAATGCCTTGATATCTGCGCGCCGGAATCTCGCAAAACAGTTCCTTCCTCTATACATGCTGTATAGAGAGAAGTTTACTGACAATGCCAGAACGTTTCAACTCAAAAATACGTACGAGCAAAATTCTGTTTACTCTCTTTATGTATAAAGTTCTATTTATATGGAAAATAATATATTCTTTTAGTATGGTTTTCCTCAAAGGAGTTCTATTTCCGTTGTCTGCCACGCAATGTTTAGTCTTGTAGTTTTTGACATAAAGCTTGTATCTCGTTGCTCGTTTCAAATTTCTTCAATATGAAAGTATTATAATACCTCTTAGACTTTAAATAATCTTTACTACAGATACCTAGTAGCTAACTAAAAATATTCTCTAAGCCCTAAACATAAAGGCACAATTTTGTTGGCTTAAATCTAAAGCCTGTCCACTACTATATCGGAGCGTTCTCACGGGACGAGGAGTATTTGGTAGTCCTACCACGTTATCAACGGTAGGCGAAACTGGACCTGATGTGGAAGCAATACGATTCATATTAATCCAGAAAGCCTCGGAATAGATTTTGGTAGTAGATATATAAATGTAATAGAATTGACGGGGATCGAAACAATATTTTACGAGACGTGTGAGATAACGCCTGAAAGCTGCATTGTTGCTAGTTGCAGGGGATTTTACGACATACAATATTGCTCTATGGTTCATTTTCCGTTATCGCTTATTTTATAGGCTTTTGCCAGGTATACTTTGAAGTTACACTGCGAAAATAATTTACGAGATCTTCATGTATCTCTCATACCATTTCTCGTAAGATTTGGCGTTTATTGAAATTGAATTTATCGAAACATTATTATGGTTTTTCTTTGTTACTTTTTATTATTAGTAGTAAGTCGAATAATCCCTTGATTCTCATATGCTGGATATCAATGGTGTAGTAATTTAAAGTTAACAGATGAATACTGTGAGTAAGTCAGCATGTGTTGTATTTTATTATTGTCTAATAGTAATCTTTGTAAAAAATAAATGGACAATTTATACATATCGATTTACAACATTTGAAAACGCTAGAACTACAAAAAAATAAATTGGTCTCCGAACCTTGTACACAGAATATTTAAAGAACTTGTTCACAGCTGATTAGAATACATCTAATCAGTGAGATAAAAAACCTCATACAAGCATACATATGTTCATAACTAAAAGCATCTGGTGTTAGTAAAGTTAAAGTAAACAAACTTATCATTCCAGAAAAATGCCGTAAGGATTCTGGTTGATTCAAAAGAAAATGAAAAAAAAAAATTGTATCGTCCGTTCGTCAGTAAGCACCACGAGTTAGAGAGCTCAGGTTCAACTTAAAGAGATATAACTTCTTACAGCCTGCTAACAGGCCAGTTACAAATTGGGGGCACGTATTAAGATGTTTTATAATTCGGTTTTAGAAGAATTTTTGATGTCAGGATTTTTTTTATCACGAAGAGAACTGTACGATTGTTAACTAAGGTGATCTTGGTTGCAGATGCATCCCCCCTCGAGATGAGCAGCGCTCGCGCGTCCCCCAAACTAGTCCTCCCCCGCCCGCACCATGCGCGCGCACCTTCTTTACTTCACGTTTCTCTACGGTAAGTACTGCATAGTTCTTAGATAGAATATTTGCCAATAGTTATAGCTCTGACTCAGAATTTTGAGTAATAATATAAAGTAAGGTTGTAACTATCATTAACTTGAACACGAACCATCTTCTGGGTACAGGTTATATCTGATGTTATATTATATGATGTATTATTATTATATTTCAATTTTTTTATTTGTTCATTTCTAATTGAACATTAGTTTTAAATATCCTACATATTATTTATTTAATCTTTGTTATATGCAAATTTTTCATATATATTTTGACAGTCTCAAAGGATTTTTTTTCTTAGCAGTGGGATATATATATATATATATATATATATATATTGTCAAGGCGAAAAAATATTTCACGGTTGATTCTAAATTGAGCATAGTAATCTTATATTGAAACTTCCAATACCCTGTAGGTATTCGGCCTGGGACCTGGTTCCATAGCCACATAATTTTGCTCAACATATTACACCAGCAGCAGCAGAGATTGGCTTAGGTTTTTTGGAATAAATGTAACGTATTTAATTCCAATGGTTACAATTTTGTGTGCTAAATACAGTATTTGTATTTTTTTTTTGTATCGTAGTGTAGACAGTAAAAAATCTACATAATGGGTATTGTATCAAATTCGTGTAAGTTAACATCTCGTAGCAGAGTAACTCAGTTGTCTGGAAGAATACGGTCTAAAACAGTAAGGTCATCTGTTGTTTTATGGCTCTTTTGTCTTAGAATGTTTTGTGTTGTATGAACAATGGAAATTACTTTACATTTTAATTGCTATTCAATCTGTATTCTTACTACCTTTTGTTTGCGTTATTATGTATCTTCTCCTCATACATGATATTATTAGTATTAATAATCTCAATTTTTAACTTACAACATTTATTGTCGTTGTGTTAAACTCTGTTTTTATTTCCTTACTAGCGACCCGTCCCCGGTTTAGTGCGGATGATGAAAATGAGAGTTTAACAACAATACCATTCAAATTTCCGATTTTCGAGCGAACTTCCCCTAAATTTTATTTCATACACACTTTGTCCTATCTGGACACTGCATAATATATAATGAATATAACAAAATAATTTCTGCCAATAGTTTTTTATATAAATTTCTTGTTAAATGTTTTATCGTTTCAATTATACTGAATATATTCAAAGAATATTAAGTACATTTATTGCAACAGCTATGAAAGCTAAAGGCAAAATCTGATTAAATAATATGGTATTTGGGCAGAGGAAAAGACAGACAGGCGATGTGAATGTACATAAGTAGTCACCATCGCCTATGGGCATAGGTAATACCGAGGGGGTCATCATTGCAACTCCAATACTGGAAGGGCGCTCTTTTTACACCTTTTTTGAAGAACTCTATACTATAGCGCTCAGGGAAAGCCTCAGAAGGTAGCTCATTTCAAACTTTTCATGTCCGCGGCAAAAAAGATCACGAAAATCTGACCGTGGAAGATTGCCACGAATGCCCAGTTGATATGGAATAGAAGGGTGCCACGAGCACCGAGAAAAACACTTCTTCAAACAATTATCCGTTGTAATATCGATAGAGCAGACGAAGGGAAACTATGTCTCTTTTAATGATTTAAGGTTCTAGCCTATCAGTGATTTCGATCTTTTACAGAGTAAAATCAAATGGATGGCTGGTATTTTGGTGCCCCTTCTCAAAGATCAGAGTAGTACTCCATATGATACTTGACTTGTACTTAGCTTTAACTTCCAGATGATGCCGATACTGCGCATACTTCGAGAGTTGGACTTCTAGAATCCCTTCATTCCTAACGGCTGCACTATCTGCGCTATATGGAACATTCTTAACGGTAAACGCGCAAATTTGTGTTTTCAGAAGACAGGTTGAATGCGACCCAGCCCCATTCTGAGACCCGTTCTAGAGAGTTCGCGACTGAAGAAGCAAGTTTATTGCTGAAAGATATTTGCGGGGTCGGTTTGGTTAGTTCGTAGATTTTTTTTTACATAAAATAAGTTAATGTTTGACAACAATCCCACCTGATGGTAGGTGGTGATGAAGTCTAAGATGGTGAATGCACTAACTTATAATAGCCTGTTCACTCTCCTCTTGGAGACTCCCACATCGTATGTAACCGGGAACACCGACGTGGGTAGGTTATTCCAGTCCTGTGCAGTGCGTATAATAAATGAGTACGCAAACCGCGTCGTCCGTGTAGGTGGTAGGTTCACTACGAAAGGGTGGATACCTGCTGTCCGTCGAGTTGTTCGATGGAGGGACGGTGATGGGGGAATTAATTGGAACAATTTCTGCGCACACTCTCCAAAAGGTACCCTTTAAAAGATCGTGAGGCTGTGCTCAAGGCAGTGCAGATTGGTTTCAACTATATCTGGGTCACCAATGAGCTTCTTTGCACGTCTCTCCATCGAGTCTAACGCAGATAGATGTCATTTGGCAGCACTTCAACTCCCAATAATTAAAGACGGTCATTGCATTCCAAGGATACATTCTGAAAAGTAGGAGCCAAGGTGATCGAGCTCCTCTTGGCGCTGAACAGACACGTCTGTGTTTTAGTTGCATTGAATCTCACAAGATTGGCATCGCCCGATTCGGACATTGCCCGACGTGTGAGACTCATACGTTTCACCATGGCCTCTCTTTCGGACTGTATTTCATCTCTGCAGGCCCGGGGTTTCGGAAGGTATCTCTCCACTACTGTGGTGTCATCTGCATACCCATAGATACTGGGCTTGAACAGATCATTGATTTGCAGCAGGAATAGAGTAGCGGACAGAACTGACCCCTGAGGAACTCCGGCGTTAGTAGCCATCAATTGCGACGAACAACGATCGACGACAACACGGAGAAACCGTTTACTCAGTAAGTCCTTTATCCAAACAATAAGGTTAGAGGAAATACCGTTCGCTGGAAGCTTGCTTGAAGTTTTTACCAATAGATAGAATGACTCGCGAGAAACGTTATGTATATGACATTAAAAGTTGTAAAACGCCTGGTAAAATTGAAGGTTCGATTACTATTTATGAACGTAAAAATCAAGTTATCTGAAGCGATATTAGAGTATGTTACTAGTTCGATATACAATGAAACTGATCGTATCTCTAGATCGTACAGCCTGGTTGTCAATAAAACAAATCGTGTACACAGATTTAATCTATTAAACAGGCAATAAACTAACGAAGGCAATAGACAGGAGTTCCTCGGGGGGACATTTGTCACTACAATCGGAACTCATCTGCAATTCAGATTATTCCGGCGGGATTGCGTGTAACGACACCGTATGTGCACGGTTTCTTAGTGCGATAACAGTTCACTGTTACACTGTTATTTTTCTAAAATCACAGTGCAATGTCGATTGCAGAGAGTAAAATAAACGCGTTGAGTGTTCTGCAAAGGACTTCCCTGTCACCATTTCTCTTTACAAATACTGGTTTTGAATGGTTTCAAGTCCCTATATAGATTTAATTTTAGAAAGATGCTCTACTAAGGTCAATGGGCATTTTTAGTTTTCTTTTGATTGAGAACAATTTTTGTTATATGTATAATTCTGTAGGTTATTCGCGGCTTCAATACAGCTTACGAAAATAAATATGCAATTGCCAATTAATTCCATCTATATAAGGGCTAATGTCGTTAAGCCGTTATTCTTAAAGGTATTTCTGTATGGTTACATATTTCGCCCTAACTCATGGGCAGTAATCCTGTTTTTCTTTAGTATTGCTTATTATGCGCTATAGATCTATGGGTATTGATTAGGATAGTACGACCCGTAAATAAAATAATTACGCAAAGCCCATCCTAACGAAGCGCATTCGGCGGAGTTCGTCAACTCATTACAGAAGTGTTTAAGTCAGAATTCGCCACTAATGGTTTTCCGTTGTGGCGTTATGAGAATTACGGCGCAACTAAATACCATTACTATATATACGAGCGATTATATTACCTAATCTTATATTAATCCTATATTTATTATTCATTTCCTAAACTACATTTACTGATGGGTCGTTGTCCCAGGCATACAATTTAAGCGGCATGACTGAAAACGGGAGTGCTAGACCATGAAAATATTGCTGTTATATTTTTTTTTGGAAAAAACATCTACTATATATAGAAATAAACGTAATGTAAATGTAATGAATGTATTAAACTTTAAACTAATTTTAAAGGCCTAATTTTTAATCGCAGTGGAATGTCTGTAACAAAATTTTAATGATAAAATGCTTTATAACACAAATATTGTTTTTTAATTCAATTAACCTTTGTCTTTATTTGATTGACATATAGGAATAGTATTAGTGGTAAATATGTTTATATAACTAGGCTGCACAAGCTCTGCACCTATATGATACAAGTGTCCGACGAAAATAATTCCGTCTACAAATACTTGTATGTAGATATCTTTGCAATAGAATGCTTTGTGTGCATACCATTCCCGCTCACATCTCCGGTTTGTCACGCTCCAGAGTTCTGCAAAGCA
>PDGT01000002.1:4427971-4448127 GCA_003671415.1 Megathymus violae
TATCTTGATTTTAATGTAAAGACAATATTTTACTAAACATTAACTTGTGTGATCATATATAATTTATTGTTTGTTTGGTATCATGGAAATTGAGCGTGCGTGAGTGTGTTAACTCTCAAGTAATATTATAATTTTATAGTATGAAGAACATTCTCGGTTTTTGCATAGTTTAATGCTTTTAATCAATCTGTAACAAGTGTATGTCTACAATGATTAATTGTTGATTCCGAACGATGTCGGAACGAATACTTGTTTATTAATAAAATGAAATACGAGCATATTCATTATTAGTGGTGAGATAAATTTGATTATTGAAGGAAAGATATTTAGACATATTTTTACACAAATTTGCTCCGACATAACAACAGGGGCCTAGGCAATATACATTTTGTTAGTACTGACAACATTCGAAAAATTCAAAATGTATGAGGATGACAAATCTATGAATAGTGTATGTATGGAATGCCATACATTTTGATATTTGCTATCGATATCAAAATGTACATTTTCTTGGTCCCCTGGCACGATATTGCAGATGTTTTTCCCACATAAAATTGTATAAAACGTGTTACCAATATTCTGAAGAATACGCTGCCTCTTAGATTTTTTCCACACAGATCCACATAACAATCACGATCCCCTGGGAGATTCGTCTGAATTTTACGTACACAATATTTCCTCGAGTTTTGAATATTTCTTCTATTCTCGGTTCGCTTTATACCAAGTTAAGGTACAACGTAAAACGTAATATTAAATAAAATTTCAAATTATTTATAGAAATATAAACTTAAAAATGAACCAAATTTGTCTGCACATCACAAAAAATGGTTATAGACGAGTACATTTCTTTAACAAAGTACATGGACGAAGATCTTCGCAGTGTGCGTATGTATGTATACACACGATGCTACCCCGAAATGTATCTCTTTATGATACAATTTGTCACGACAAAATGTCACCAACACAAGCGATGTTTTACGACGCGCAATTCCCACCCCGAGTCAACAACGATAAAACCACATGAGTACAGAAACCGTACAGAGAGTATTTATTTAAGGCCAGATATGCTATTACTTTTATTGGTTACGTATTAGGAGCTTATTTTAATGTATCAGCTGTACCAAATAACCAAGACTTTAAGTATATCTACTTGTTTATGCACGTTCATAATTAACCATGGCATTTGTTGTTTTAAAGTTATCGTAAGACAAAAAAAATATCTTATAAAGAATCAAATTATAGACACATTATTACGAAATTTTATTTCGTAAACCCTAAGATTTTTTGGATGGAAAGAACTCTGTTTATTCTTTATTAATACTGTTATCAATCAAACTCTGTCTACCCAAATCGTTCCATTGTTCGTTCATTTCTATTAACATTATAAATTTGATTAGCCATTAGTTAAGCCATTAGCCATTAAGCCATTAGTAAAGTAGATTCACTGTACAAGTGAAACTTTTATAGCGCGTGTTATATTACACTTGCTCTCTGCACCAACTTACTCACATGCTGGACACATTCGGCATGTCTCCGCGCAATGCAAACAGCTCCGTCGAGCTAAATTACACTTGTTTCGCTCTCAGCAAGTTTAAGTCCTCACAGATTTCAATTAAATTGCTGATTATATACTTAAAATACAAAATCTAAAACGCACGCAAGATTCGTGAAAATCATTCGACGAATAGGGTCGAGTGACAAGAAGCATCATCGATGTCACACAAAGGGTTCGTTTGAGTGTGACCTCGATTCAGACAGCGGATAGTAGATATCTAATAAACTATCACTCAGGACCAGAAACTCTCGCGTCGCTAAAACGTTTCGTTTCGGGAAGCATTATTTTGACTGCGTTAAAATTATGTGTGTGTGTTTTTAAACAAAAGCATCGATACAAATCGAATCTACTCTAAGCGCATCGAATTTTCAATTATGTTCCCTCATAAATAAAATTTAAAGCTAGCGCCGCGGGGATATTGTTATGAATTAATAAATTTATTATAATAATAAAAATAATAATTACCATTGGCTACTTTTATACCATTTTCATTTTATACCGTATCAGTTACTTACTAAAATATGCATCAGACTAAAAAGAAAGTGTCGGACGTGTTCGGAGAAATAATGCCCTTTGCTTCACGGTGGCTTTTACCGCTATTCAAGTCTGCACTAGTTGTTTTAATTATACTTTAGTAAGATTATTTTAAATCCTAGTCAAATAAGACTGTAATTCTCTGTTGGAAAAAGATTATAAAGCCTGTTAATTATCAAGTTTTGTATTATATATGTCTGTTTTAGTAAACCTTATAGTTGTGATTGAGTTTATATTATATGTAACTAAATTTTAGTTTGATTGGATACTATAAAATAAAATATGTTTAGGTACAAGATCACATTTTTAAACATAGACAAGACGAAACTGTTTAACAAAGAAATAATAAATTGTAGTAGCAGCGTAGTCCGTTGAAACATCTGCCCATTGCAACTAGAACGCTTCATTTGGAGGGTGTCCAAATTGAAAATTGTGAAGATGTTGGTGTTATATATTAACCAGTTTTCAGCGCTCACAGAAAATATCTCATCGGCCTTCCAACGGCACACTTGCTACAATAGTTCGAACTTGGACTTATTTATATCCCTTTTATATTATTTACTTTATTATATGAAGGTCGAAAAAAATAATGTAAGATCCATCCGCTTTTAAATGGAAGTCAAATTTCCCCTACAACGTTTGATAAGACAATGGCTGGTGCTCTAACATTTGAAATTTCGCTTACTTGTCAACTTGTCAAGAATCAATCACAATTCAATAGTTCAAATGCTAAAAGCTGGCTCAATCAGTGATATCATAATCTGTAATTAATTTATAGTTATCAGAACAACAATAGATTAACACACAAACATGGAAGTCGCTTTTTTGTTTTTTTTTTTTTTTTTATTAAATACGGTTTTACGTCGTAATACATCATAAAGCTCACTTTATTTAGCAACTTCAGTATTAAATAGAAAAATCCAGTTTTTATAATATCCGATCATAATACAATTATGATTTTCCGTTTGAACCTCTTTGACTTTGAAGACTTAAAATCGAGTATAAATCGAAACTGAGGTCGTTTCATTCACCAAATCAAAAAATGATGAATTCAGTATATAATTTAAAAGCAAATTATATTGTTCAGTCAAATATATTAATTCGAATTTCAAATAGACCCTGTAATCTATTCAAACTGCGAGTACAGCGCTTTATTCATTGTTCTGTTCGATTATTCATTCAAGAGCGAACGATTTCCGTAGATTCAACGTTATCAAGAAGTCCAAAACGATTGGTACCTTTTCATTATTAATATTTATTTGATAGTATTTCGAAATAGATTAATTACATTGCAATATTTTCGTCCAAAAATTAAAATGAGAAGTAAATATTTTAACAAAAAACCCGTTTGCAATTTGATTTCTTCTTTTATCTTATTTATGATTTCATCTTAAATTTTTACGCTTAAGGGTAAATTGTTTTTTAAAATTTAAGTGGGCACAAACGGCAAGTATACCCACTCAAAAATGAAAGGAATTTTCTAAATTCAAATTAATAAATAACGGAGTTCTGAGGTAACAAACATAAACAAAAGAAATAATAAATTGAGAATCTTCTACTTTTTTGAAGTTGTTAAAAAATGAAATAAAAGAAATCGTAGAGCTGGTGTGGTCCTCCGAAGATTTCCTCGTGTTTAGATTTCAAAGATATATTTAAGAACTTCCACAGAATAGATAAGAGTAGTTTTCACGTGTTCGTTACCATTTTTGTGAATTAAACATGTTACGTTTGTAATGTATTGCAGTTGTAGTGTTGGAGTATTACCCATAGTTAACAAACGGATTCACTCCTTTCGCCTTTGGCCGGTGATATGAGTGCTACTGTACCACTTACCATCAGATAGCCCATTTTTGTTTGGCGTCCGTTATCATAAAATTATTATAATCGTTAACCAGGGCCATAAAAATTTATAGAATTACGCTGCTCAGTAAAACTAAACTGTATTGTAAAGAGACAAGAGAGCTTATTCACTGAGCGTCGATAAGCTATTTGTCATCACATCGCAAAGGCTTATTAATAGGCGATTTGCATTAATTCTAGATTCCAGCAAGCGGGGAAGAAGGAAAAACGTTAAGGCGATAATAATTATGAAAATTTATTTATACATGGGCAAAGTTAAGACGTACTGCTTTTATTTTACTTAATCTTTATTAAATGCCGGAAACTTCCAGCATCTAGAAAACATTAATTTGAAAAAGTCCAGATAAAAGAACATAATCATTTTGGGTATCGTTCCCCAAAGCGCTCAATGAATGCAATTAAAGAGCAAATCACATGCCATCGATGTGATGTTTCGACGTCGGCATTTGTAAGTGATCGTTTAATTTGGTTAATAACTTGTAATTATTGTTGCGGTGAGCCTAGTTTCCTGTGACACAGGTTTTTAACCTACTATGGAAACCAACTTCCACAAATACTGTTGTTCTACATAGTTTATGTTATCACTTTATTGTGGCACTCTTTCATATTTGTGGTGGAACATAAACGATTATTATGATCGTTCGAGTCGGCAACTGCGGACGCGGTCGGTAGTTGGATGGATGGCCGCTGGTGACAAAATTGCTTCGTCGATCTCATGCTTCGCAAGCATGTTAAACTCTGTTTCCAGTTATTGTTATTGAGTGTATCCTGTTGATAAATCGAAAGAAAAATATACTTATAGGTGAGGACTTAAGTTATTAACTTATAACACCCCGGGGAGGAGGGGGTGACTGAAAAACAGCGCTGCGCGGGACCTTGGTTCCGTGTCAGCAATAGCCGAGTCAATCCCTATTGCCCCATTTAGGTTAAGTTAATTTTTTTTTGTAATAATTGTAAAGTTTAAGTTGGCAATAAATACATTTTATTATTATTATTATTATTAGCTTACTTGACAAACTTAAAAAATAGGAAAACTAACTTTATACTGTTCCTTTACAAACTAGTTAGCCATCAGTTATATTAACTTTCCTTCAGAATACCGACAAGAATGCCTTGCAAACCCGTTCCAACTCTTTGTACCGCCTCATCGAAGGACCATATTGGATTCTGACTCATCAATTTCCAGAATTACTAAACTTTACAAAAAGTGTAGTGTATTTACTGATATAAATAAGATATCGATATACACGCTATATTTGTTGAATTATAAAAAAAGGTTATTTTTTTAATTTTATTTTATACAAGTATAAAACCATAAAACCTTTAGTTTTCATTTACACGTTTAGTTTGTTATCGCGGTACTTTTCTTTTTATATTCATGTCTGTGTTTTTAAGAGTTTTAGACTATGGCAATCGTTGGTGAACTTATAATAAATAACTTAATAAATAGTTGTAAATTAGGACACGTTAAACTATCGCATTCTGTTATTCTCTTTAAGTTGGTTTTAGTCGGGGGCCCTTGGATGGTATACGAAAAGGCCAGAATTGGTGAGTGGCTATTAATATCTTCACCAATTCTCCGTAGAGCCACGTGGTATAGTACGCTTTGGGCGTTCGCAATTACGAAAAAAGACCCGTGCGCTATAGCGGGTGTCTAATAAGTTATAGACATTTTCGAAGATCACAAAAATCAGTGAGCAACTTTTCTAAGGATTACTTTTATAAGTCAATGCTTAACTACAATCCCATCTGATGATAAGTAGCGAAGGCCCCTTAGCTTTATTTTATTAACTTAAAAAAACTAACTCAGACTTGTCTTATTCTCTTAAAAGTATAAAATTAAAATAATTTTTCCTTTTTTTTATAAAAATAATTTTCAATGCCCTTCATATAGACTATTTTTGTCCTTGTTGGGTCTTGGATATTAGTAATATCTTGTGTGTGTGTGTGTTCAAGTCAGCGGCAAATAGTATCCAGTACACCGAGCAGGCGTTTATCACATGGAAAGAAAATATGTCGTTTATCGTAATACAACGTCGCATCTTGCAAAATAACGGCCAACTAGCAATATAAGCAGGAATAGTTTCCAACGCGATGCACGACGCAAGATTTCCACTTAACTTATTATTATATATCCAAGAACATTTTCCCATGTTCCCACAGTATATAGCTATTGCAACGATTCTCTGAGAACATCGCCCGTGTTAAATTTCTTCCACTAAGCGATGCAGCAATGATTTATTTTAATGTCGCTGAAAGCAAAACTATTAAATATTTATTGTTGCAATCTAAACATTTTTAAAGTTTTGAGTTGATATTTGATGCTTAAATCAGTGTTAAGTTTTCAGTTTGATATTTTAAAGTTTTGAGTTGATATTTGATGCTTAAGTTAGTGTTAAGTTTTCAGTTTGATATTTTAAAGTTTTGATTACAATTACATTCTAAATAAAGTAATCGTTAAGCATATAAGAATAAACATACGCATAGTTATTACGTTAGTAGTATAATAGTTCTTGTTGATGAGAAAATCAATTTGAATCTATACTAATATTATAAAGGGTGAGTGTTTTTGTGAGTTTGAGTGTATGTTGAGAGTAATCAAGGCACCTATTTGAGAAAAACTTTTATCATTTAAAAGGTATATTATTCTAGAATTCTAGATACACATAGGTTAAATATCTTGTATATACGAGTATATGTATAAATTGGCATGATTATTCAAAGTCGTGACGGGCCGCTAGTTGTGTAATAAAAACAATTTTCCATGTTTTGTGTATCCCGCATCTACTGACAATAGCGGTGTGTACTGTGTGCCGCTCTGCCCACTGCAGTAGAAGTGGTCTAATAATCCAATCTTCGTGACTCGTTGTTCTGAATAAGTAAATGCCATAAGCTCCGATGATAGCGTAGTGTCGGTTTCTGCGGACACCGGCCGCAGACACGCCAGCTCAGCAGTTCGACACAGATTAGCTTGTCGAAAAGAGGGGTCGCTCGTTTGATATATTGTTCTATCTCTGTGAGTACGGTTGCACAGGAAATGAGTTTTTATTTTTCTATCGTGACGTTAGTAGTAAACCTTTTGCTTGATTTTAGCGCTGACGCAATTTTCTAATAATTGAAAGTTTTACTTAGATAGGTGTGTTTTTGGAATTCAATTTAGATAATAGTCATTTTCAAATCATTTATGCCCACGTTTGGTATGTAAAAATATGAATATATTTGTGTAGATACTTGATGATTTATTTTGTATAGTTATATTGTTGTAGGATAATTATTTACAAATTTAAGAGCTTGGTTAATGTAAAACAGTCAAAGCATGACACTTTTTGATACTGGCGTGTTGTGCATTAGCTGGCCTTTTTATAATACGCTTGATTCCTATTGGGTAAAATCACCCACCACGGAATTGTTTTCTCAACGCTACTGGTCACGATTTTCACTATCCCGTCTTTATAAATGGGCACGCGAGAAAAATGTATTCAGTACCTCGACGTTATATGACCTGAAATAAATTACGGATAACAAACACCCGTATTCGTTAAATCTCACTCAAGGAGGACGGAGGAGGGCCAAGTATGTCTCTCACTCGCTTTGCAACATCACATTCTTGCTGACGGAAAGTTCCGCGTCTCAATACCTGTCGCTTTATAAGCTATATAAGCAATTATAGCTGAAAGCGAGATATTATTTGCATGTAAATTGTGTGTGTGTGTGTGTGTACGTACATTTTAATCAATTCAGTTGGAGATGCTTTCTTTTTTAATCTCCATAAACATTTTAGAATAAGACACGTGACACTTGCAGAAAAGTAATATTAGATTGTATTTTCCTATTCAACCAAACCGATATTATTCACTTGTAAAACATTTATATTGACTACAGCCGCCACCCTGCCATGAAATATTGTATTAATAAAGATAATGTAATGATATGACCCAGTGATATTTGACAATAAAATTAAATGAGTAAGTTTGATAAAAAAAATGGTTAAAAATGTTTGTTTTAACGAAACTGTAAAACGATGATTGGTTATTTCATTAAACATTATCAGTTCAAGAAACAATATGAAGAAATTCAAAGTTTTTCAATCGGACCACGACACAGAAAATTTAAGACTGATATTGAATACATCTGAATATGACAACATGTAGAAGTGACTCCCGACAGTTTATGTTTCTAATCGTAGAATACGCAAATAGACGAGACACCAAATAAAAATAATTGATATTTAATATTTATGAATCACTATAGTATACATTTAAATAAACAATTTGTGATTTTCCCGAATTCCATAGATTTTTCTAGATGTTCTAAGGTACTATTTACTTGTATTGATTTGAAACATTATTTTCAAAAATTTTTAAACTTATTTATCTAGTAAATTAGTCAACAAAAAACAATTTACCATGTTACTTTACAAATAAATTCTCATTCCCACACATCATAAATACGAACAAAACAGTACAATTCAACAATCTCTGTAAGCCTCAAATCCCTAATGTAATTACTTAGAGGGGCGAAATAGATTGCATTTTAGAAAGGAGCGCTTATTGTCGGCTCTGTGCTCACATACTCTATGACAATAGTGGGGAGAGATTCTGTTGATCGCTCGGATTAGCTAAACCCCTGTACCTTCTGCGATCAAATTGAAACTTTGGCAGTAGAAAATACGGTTGAAATCAGTTCGTCTATGAAATGCAAGTATTCTGGATAGAAGATAATAAAATCGAATTTCGTGGATTCGAATTGCAAGAGTGCGGGATTTAGCGCCATGTGAGGGTTGCTTGTTTTATATGGGGTTATATGTGAAGTGTTGGCGTACAGTATAGTGCGTGGACACGTCGTTGAAAACTGTTAATGCTTTTCATTGTGATTTTTTAGGCTTCAATGAAAAAACAGAGCTGTTTTCTCGAAGACAGCAGCATCTTAGTACATTTATTGTTGTATATAAATTAGTACCGATAGACGACGATAGATAGACTGAAACGGTTGTCGTTCACAACCATTTTGAACTACGGACCGACTGACCTGAGTTATTCAGTTTTGCAATTACCTATTCGTTTGATTAATCATGTATGTGGGGTTGTTTTGGTATTAAAGGCTGACAGTTGCCGTATATCTATTGTTAGTTCCTAATGCTGCCAGTATTCTGGGAACGCTGCCTCGATCAGACGCGCGTGACGAAATATTTGATTTCTAGTACCCATTTATTTAAAATTCTTAGTGTTATTTTTAGTTTTTTTTTTATATTGCAAATATTCCTGTATTCTTTTTTTTATACCACTCCATGTTTTTGCAAAACCGTTTTTGTCTTTTTAATTAATTAATTTTAGCGTATTATAATTCTATTGCTTTTTTTTTTAATTATAACAACTGTATTAAATTATAAAATACGTTGCTAAGTGTTCGACCGAGTTAAACAACTCCGGGCGCGGTCGGTAAGTGAAACGGTGATCGATACTGACAAATTTCTTGAACGCTCCGGGGGGCATATTAAGCTGTCGGTCCCGGTTGTAATCGTCAGATAGCGGTAGTTAAACCACGTGGATGCGTTCAGGCGGGATAAGGACTTCTGATATTTTGGCTCTTCACTAAATCGTGCTTAGCATCGAGTTGTTAATGGATTGCAACTGTTATGACCCTTTTTTCCACGCTCGTTATGCTTAAATCAGCTTATAGCAATCTAGTAACTTTCCATATCCAAAAGTACACAATCATCCATTGTTTGTATTGTATTATTTCATATTCAATTTAAATCAGTTAGATTTTGGACACCGCCGCGAACAGTCGCCTAAAAATGGATGGAAAATCATAACCCTTTATTGTATGTAATTAATATTCGTGTGTCGAATAAATTAGTTTAAGTGGTGAAAAGTAGTTTTTTTTAAACGACTGTCGGAGAAGGCGGTGTAACAGAACGAATATGATTTAATTCAAATATTTTCTTCAGTGATTTTTTGATAAATGAAAATGGTCTGGGCAAAACATCACTTCAATGGGATTACAGTTCTAATTGCCAGAAGATGGGATAGTAGTTTCGAAAATTAACGCGTCTAATTTAGAAGATGTCACTTTGTGTGAAAAGCTAACATGTTTGCTGTGTAATTAATCAGAATTGGTATAATGTTTAAAAATAACCAAACTCAATTATTCTCAAATTCAATTCAAATTCAAAATCATTTAATCATAAAGCTATTCTGTAAATACACTTATGCACGTCATTTATTGGTTCTACTACCGTTTTGGAAAGGTGCTTTAACACTGAGGAGAAGAAGCGGCGAAAGAAACTCCTCAGCACATCTTTTAAATGGTAATTAAAAAAGTTTAAACCTGCGCGGAACTGGTTTTGACACTATTATTCCCACTACACTGCTGCACAGACACCTTTTCCCGAAGCGAAGCTAGTGACGTTGTTGGTAGGTATATAATGAAAGATCTTGAATGAATTTATTATCTAAGTTATTCTATAGCGGTGTTCGGTTTCATGTATTTATAATAATTTTCTTGATACCTCTAAAAGTATTCAACTCGTTTTCATAAGCAAACTGTAAAGTTACCAAAACTTTGTTTTAGTTTCAAAGTATTGCAATACTTAATTAACTTAAAAAATTCAATTTC
Organism: Megathymus violae; assembly: GCA_003671415.1. Lineage (NCBI taxonomy): Eukaryota > Metazoa > Arthropoda > Insecta > Lepidoptera > Hesperiidae > Megathymus > Megathymus violae. The sequence continues at coordinate 4,438,539 of PDGT01000002.1, forward strand.
CTTCTTTATACAACGAGTGTCTTTACAAAGACATTTGTACTCAGAAATGTTCTTTTAACGATGCCATTAAAGAAAACAAAGACAATACAATGGGACTAGGTTATTTCTTTTTTTATGTGTTATATGTGTTCAAAACCTTATAATGTTTCAAGCTAAAACGAACTCTATTTCAATCATCATTAAAGGTGACTAAGAGAGGACTTACGGGGTTATGGGTGGTGAGAGCAGGAGTTCAAACCATCCAGCTAGGAACCCCGAGAAGGACGACGGTATGTGTGGCCGCGTACCGTCGATAAGATTGGATGGTATGGGATGGGACATATTGTCCCTCCCGGGTAGAGCCCGACATGGATACCGCGCTCAGAGAACTCCGGTTGCGTTCCTATGGAGATCCCGGAGTCCTCTACATAGCGCTGAAGAAGGTCACCGGTGGGATTTTAATGCGGCAAAAATCCCACATAACCGGGCATCGCTCCCACGGCACCGGATACCTTTTGAAGGTTTCCCCCTCGAAAACAAAAAAAAAGTATTATTATAATATTATAATCACAGAGAAAAACAATACGCTTGAAATTTAGTAATAAAAATTGTCTAAAAATGGGAGCGACTTGAATAGTGTATCAGTTCGGCCGGCGAAAACGTATTTCAGATAGACTAGCTCCTATCCGAAATGATTCAAAACTTTTTACTGGATTCAATCACGGTTTCGAAAAAATTTTAATTTTAGATATCTGCTAGTTCCGGTTACAGTTACGGAACTCTATAACATCCCAACATATTAATACACTCAGAAGATATAAGAGAAAATCCGTGAAGTTTGTCACACATGTGCATAGATCAATAAACAATTTTAAATACTTACAACACCCACATTGAAAAGTTTGCGATTTGTGCATAGAATGCCCAACCGGTTCACTTTCAAAGTTGACTAAAAAGGTTTTGTTGGTTGTTTGATAGCATCGGTGAAAGAAAAATTAGCAAAGGGCTTTTGTTAATTACAGATTATTGCTAAACTTAAATCCCACAATTAAAACAAACTGTTCCACAACTTAAATCCCTAGGTCACCCACACCTAAATTACTATTTTGGGGCGTCCCCGTGGCTTCAAGGTCTCCTCGAGCCTAAACCAAATTCTCAGTTCAGGTACACACTGCTTGGTAACAAAAAAAGCTATGGCAAATCGTCTCTCTTGTTGAGGTGGATACTCTGTATCATACAGTTTAATTGCTACGACTCTTCTGTCAGGCTGGAAAGTTTTAACCATCATCCTTCTAGAATCAACCCTGACAGGTTTTTACGTGTTTCTGTTGCAGTGACATAAAGCCAGTAATTATTGTGTCGCCCGCTTCCTTTTTGGCTGGCAGCATCTCCCATTCTCCCATTCTCCCGTTTAATATCTCTCATTAACTTTTGAAAATACAGCTTAAAGAAATAGGTGATATCGGTCTTTACTATTAGTTAGCAGGAAACTCAACGTCAACGTGTCTCTTACTTCTAAATAGAAAATATTTCTATACAAGTTTATAGTACATTCTGATCCTTATTCCACGCGAGTTAGTTTCGGCCTTGACCAGTTTTGTAATGATATTGAACACTATTTGGCATAATGTAAGCAGTATGTACATATACCCCGTTTAATTTACACGTATATCAAGTTACGAGTACAACACTGCCTGTACAAACTACATTTAAATAACCTTACAGTTACATTTAATATCTTTTACATTTATTTAAGAGGAACAAGATAAATATCCTAGTACTCTAGACTGTGTTTATGTTACAAACTTGCGTATTAAGTGAGATGTTCCATAATTCTGTTAAACAATTCACGGGTTATAATTAACAATAGCTCATTGTCCACTATACATTGATGTGTCACATGGCACAATAAGCTGCAGAACACGCTATAATCCATCAGCTTAATCCGATCTGTACATAATCGCTTGTAATCCAGGCTATGCACGTTATTAATAGAGCCCGTCACTGACCCTAATTTTGAATGAAACGAAAGGACTAAGTCGTTGACCCGTATTAGAATGCAAAGCCCATGTTTGGGATTATGCAGAGTGAAATAACGACTTCATTATTCGGGAAACTTGTACGTTCTTTACATGGGCTAAGAAATGATTATTAAATATGAGGGTAAGTTAGAATAGGACCGCAGTTTTTATGCAGTATACTTATAAGGTAGACTGTAAACAGTACTCACGATTTTATTTACTGATATTTTCATCCGATTAGATGAATCATGATTTCGGCGAGCCTAGGCTTTCTGTGTACCGGGAGGCTGGCTAATCTAAACGCTGATGTGGATCTCTATTGCAATATTGTTTGAACAAATATGAATTTGAACAGTGAAATTGCAAACTCTATGCTTTCTTTCTTTTATTTTTTGTGGCGTTCGATTCTGTTTCAGCTTTAATTATAAAATTCATTTCTAGCTTTTATTGTTGGGTTGAGTTTTATTTTGCGCAAGTCATTTTTGTTATGAAAGATGGCGAAATGTTTTGTGTGTTTTGATTAAAGCTACCATCGTTACAGCATTTTCCATGAGTGCAGTTTTTGCTGGCCTCATTTTGCTTAATTATTATTAACTAAAGCAACGAGCAACACAGAACATTATATCTGTTCGAGAACGTGGAAGGGCGGTGTGAAACAGAGAATATATTTATTATATATTCTGAAATGTAACAAATACTCCAGGCTTTTGTTTTTCATCAATGCGTCAGTGCTGGCCGTGGATTTGATATGCATTGGTAGCAACGGCTACATACCATTTTGTAATTTGCTGCTTGCTTGACCAGCCATTATGGGAAAACAAACACACAAATTTTTCGCCCACTTAATGGATCAGTTTGAATAGTGATATTCTATCTAGTAGCTTGAACGTCGTTCCCCCACACGGAGACTTGAGTTCGATTCCGGCAATCACTTCATTCTATGGAGTGAATTATGGGTTATAATGATGACGATGGGCTTGTTAGTATTGACATGCTTATCGAGCTACAGACGATTTCTGACCGAAACACACCCTGATGTGAGAGAAAAATATTTGTTGACGTGGGTGTTTGAGATGTTTCATTGTGTATGTTCATGCCATCTGTTACATAGGGAATTTTAAAATAGCGGTGTAAGCATTAATTATATTATTGTTTAAGATTCCAATTACATACAAAACTTTACTTGATTCGCAAACCAAAGCCCCGTATCCAATTAAAAACTTTTCGACCCTTTCGTCAGCTCGCTACGTCATTTCAGCGAGACGTCATCCAGAACAATTAATTTTTCTGTACGTACTGTAAATCTGGATTACAATGACATTTTGAAAATCAAATAGCAATTTAATCTGTTATTATCTATACTATTATTATAATATTATGTAATATAATCTCCCAAAATACCGGTTAATCCAAGATAATACTTATTACGCTTTTATAGGTATTTATTCAAATAAACAACCACTAGCAAAACTGACCTGAATTAGCAAGGGTTCAATGAAAATGTGTTGCTTCCAGCAGGTGCCGAACTCAACTGCTTGTAAAACCCACGACAATCTTTATTTATATGCTTCAGATGATTTTTTTACCTGCATATTCTGCACTCTTACTAATTCAAACCGAACAGTTATAAAGGGAGATGATTTTTAAAATTTTGAAGGTTAGATAGAAGAATTCTTAATTTCGTGAATAAAATCAATACGATATCTATCTACAGCTTTTACAATTATTGCGTTATTTTAAGTTGAGCGACCGGATAAATATCTGTTTTTCATAGCTCGTTCAAGGAATACGAGTAAGCTTTGCTTACAATAAAATGGATCCTACTATTTACCGTAACTAGTGAATTCTTTATAATCTTGGTTATTTTACTATTATACAGATAGAAATTCTATATAAATGGTTATTGTAATTATTTAAATACTGTTTCATATTACTATCAACGTCTTCAGAACTTTATGAGTTTCAAAAATGGTCTTAATATTTTTTAAGCTGTATAAACTTTTTATTTGTTTACGAAGAACATTATTAGTTTAAAAAATAATTTCATACTATACCAGCGGTCGGCTCGGAATTTTTTTAGGTTGACCAATTAATAAAGTAAACCTTTTCGCTCTTAAAGACATCTATATTGTCACAGAACGGAACTAAAGACTACGCGACAAAGGTATGGATAAGGTAAAGATACATTCAGTCGTTTGATGAAAGAAAAGGAAGGAGAACACATTTTGCAGTTTATAAGTACATTCTCAAAAATATATTTTGCAGAGCATTGAAAGCCAGGCTACTCTACGCCTATGCTCGAAACTCTGAAGGTTAGTCTCAACCAAATTGGGGCACAAATAATTTCTTTTCACACCTCTTCATTAATTTTTGTTTTGTTTTTATTAGATGTTATTGTTGTTATTATTTTGAATTATTACTAGCGGTTTTGCTGATCGACGTGTCCGAAGTATTAGGACAAGTAAGGTTTACCCCGAAAAAAAGTAGTCATGGTTCCCCATCGCTCCAAGACCTAAGCTGAGTGGAATCCTTTTTTGTAATTACTATACTAACATACCTCCAGAGTAATTTGTACACTATTGTTTATAATTACGAAATAAACTTTTTCTTTCTTTCAAATCCAATGTAATATGAGTACATGGGTACAATGGGTAACATTTGGTCGTACTACCTCTAATCACGTTCGAGCTTCTGTTTTATGGAAGGGCTTAAGTTGTTTCAGTAGGAAGTACTGCGAAAAATTTGCAAGGAAATATGTCTTTTTAGCTGATTGAGCCTTGATAAAATGAACCGCTTAAAATGACGGTTCTTTTCACTAAGTGAACTTCATTAAATGTTGCTTTTCTCAGTCTAAAATCTTTCCGACTGACGCTTTTCCAAAAACCTAGGGTCCTACGTAATAATCTGCAGTTTCAATGTTGGTTAAAAATATTATTTTTAAGAAATTTTATTCTGGTTGTAAACCACATTATTATTCAACACAGTGTTGTCTAATTTATCAATAGCATCTCCATTTGATCCGCCACAAGCCGCGGTTAAAAAGAGGCGTTATTTTTTAACGCTAATGTATTCAAGGTTTGAGGTCAACGCGGCTTCTCGTCGGCTCCCATCAATATTAACAATATTTTCATTTGTGAAACTTTTTCCCCAAAGATTCTGTTTTTTATACAGATCTTCCCTTCTCATACTTGTGCCATAAATGATTCCAGGTCAATATTTTATATGACTTTATATTAGACAATTCTGCTCTACTCTACTTAATGAAATATATCTAGACCGAATAGATCTTATGTCAATTATTATGACAGAAATCAGGTAGTATGACATATGACAGACAAATGTAACTGATTAACGAATCAGTTGTGTTGTTAAGTCACAACGACAAATTTGATTGCAGTGTAACAACATGAGATCTTCAGCATCACAACCCATACTAATTATCTCTGTAGCATTATCACATATAATTATATTATATCACTTCCAGTAAACAGTGGGGTTAACGTTACAGATACACCCTGTTAGTATGGATAAACAAGCTTCACATGTGATTGAGAACTATTCTTTGATAGTTTTAAAGGCCAATAAAAAGCAGACATGCTATCTGATGTTAAGTAGTCAGTGTCGTCTATGGATATTTGCAACTCCAGTGACTACCAATGTGTCGCCGGCTATGAACCATTTGTAAAACACCATGTCATAGCACTCCAGAGAGACGTGCTAAGGAAACTTATTCCACAATTTCCCAGCTTCAATAGAGATCTCGAAAGTCGGACTGTGGAGGATCGCCGCGATACCATCGATAAGTATGATAATGATGTTAGTGTGACGTTGCTATTGGTTTAGACAGTTCTTCGGAGCGCTCACCATTATAAAATTTGTAGAACACTCAGGGATACCAAATTTCTCTCCGAAAATTTAAAGGTTAATCTGTTAATGACTTCAGGGTTTTCGACAATTTCAAATACGTGTTTTTGTATGACGTCAAATGGATGAAGTTGATATTGTGCCGCACATGAGACTCAGAGATGAGAACAGGTACTCCATACAAGCCTTGAGTTGTGTTTTGTAAAGCATAATCATATGCCTCGCAGTGAAGTACCTACTGTTTAGCTCTGATCAGGATGCCACGACTTTTGGAGGCTAATTTAGCCTTATATTCGAAATGTCGAATACAAGTCGCTTACCAAGTCTGCCAATGTTATTAGCCTTCGCTTTGGCCATCTGTGTCTTCGCTTAATGGGAGGCAACGTTTAGTTTTTTTTTTAATTCCTAATTATTTAAAGTATTTTGTAAATACACTTATGCTCGACATTTTTTGCTTCCACTACTGTTTTGAAAAAGTGCTTTAACTTTAAAGAGAAGAAACAGGGAAAGAAGCCCCTTAGCCTGTCTTTTATAACATATGGCAATTACAAATTAAGTTTTAACTTGTTTGGAATCGATTGCGGCATTGTTGTTTCCAGGCGTCATTTTCTGTCTGGTTCAGAAATATGAATACACCTACGGGGTAATGTTTTAAAGATTCAAGAGGAGGCCTCGCAACCACTTTATAATTTGACGGGTAGGAGGTCAGCAGAAGTTCCATGAAAGAGACGGCCTCTTTAGGGAGAAACCCAACATGCCTGAGACTACTCCACAGCAGAAAAGCACGCTCACCACATAGAATCGTTGGATTCTAGATTCACTGACTTTTCAGAGGAATTATACGGATAACTCGAAACGTCAGGCATCCAGCTGAAATCACCTACAACCTGCATGAGTGTGTATCACAACTTAGGTTATACCATTCAAATTACTGTCGCCGTCTACGTAAGTAGATCACCGCTTTTAACCGTAAACAAAGAAACTAAGAATGTTTTGGTTATATATTTATAAAATTTTATTTATTTATAATAATAAATGTCACTAAACTTAATCAAAAAGTTTTGAAATAAGCAAAGTTTTAAATTAAAATTTCGTAGAAATTACTGCTCTCGTCTTTCTAAAGTTAAATAAAAGCTGCCTGCAGGATTCAGACACAGGTCCAAACCAAATTCAAACCACTAGGCAGGTGATATCTTCTTTCTATCCACTGATCCCTAATTTTCTTAGAAGACATAATAATTTTAGGGCTTATTTTTAAGGTAATGTATTCATGGGCTGAGATTAAACTCGACTCACTTTATTCACATGTTACATATAACATGAATCAGTAAATTATGTTTATGAAAAGATGAAGTTTTCGAAATTAACATAAAAGCATGTAAAATTTCGTGGAAAATATCAGTCCTATTACAGTTAGCCTGTACACAGAAAATTGTTTTTATCTTTACGAGTGTGGGTGTAGTAAATGAGTATGTAGTAACTTTCGTACTATCTACAGTGATTTTTTCACTTTATATGTATTTTTATAGTTCCTTAGATCCGATGATAAAACAAAACCTTTATTGCGTGGGACGTGCGTACACATGTAAGTGTCTGTTCCTGTTTATTTTATTCTCATCCATTCATTCTCCGAGCTGTTTAAGAAACTTGCATGCCTTTCTGTCCATCCGTCTAACTATTAAAATATCCACAGACAGACTGTCACGCGAGGCCAAAAACAACAACGAACAAGCTTCCCGTTTTTTCATCAGAGTTTTATATAACTGTAAGAGAGTAATAAAATATTAAAAATTTGTAACTTCGCTTCACGAAACGCGATCTTTTCGTTATTTGTTATTTCGTGATTGTGTTTCGATTGTTATCATATATTGTAACCGTACTTTAAACAATTGTTGCTCTTTGTTTTATGCAAATATGAAATATGATATACTGCTAAACTTTACTGGTCAATCTTTTGGTAATGTTAAACGTGTAGTAATATTTAAGAATAGGTCTCTACATCTGGTCTACATTGAAATACTAAATTCTCCTTCAACCTATAAATTACAACAATAATAAAAATTATTTGTCAAAGCTCTCAATACATAACTTATAATTTGATATCGAAGTACTTTGTTTTTGTCGTGTTATTATTTATAATAAAACTAGTCAATGGCTAGTTTCGAAAATCCAAAAAATAATGTGTTGCTGGGGGAGAGGATAGAGAAAAAGTGCTAAATAATATTTCTTTCGCCTTTTCTTTTGGCGAGTAATCATATGAGTTGCCCAACCTTTCGCCTCTAATTTCTGAAGAATCCCAACTGCGCATTCGCTGAAGTGTCTGGAGAGGCTGAGGGTCGGGAACAGCGGTCGTTATGTCGGAGATTGTTGATCTTCGACTCGCGGATTTGATGGCTCCGATTATTCCGATTTTATGAAGAACATTACCTTTTGTCCTTTAGATAAAGCGGCGTTATTATTTTTTATGGTCAGATTAAGTTTTAATTGATAAAGGCATTCTGGTTTAATGGGCTGCATGCAACTGTATTTGCAGGCGAGAATTGCGTATTTATTATTTTTTCCTACAAGGCATTCTCGTTTTATTAAAGTTTTAATTATTTAAGAAATGTTCGATAAAGTTGTGACGTCTACAAAACCAAATAAATGATTTGTTTTTTCGCCAAGTATATTTGTTTATTGGCGTATCACGAATTAACTACAGTATTTTTTATATTAGCATTGCAAAAGCTGTCTTTTACAGTTTGACATTAACAATATATTAATGACATTGATGTGAGAGGTAAATGTTTGTTCTCGGATCATGCGTGTTTGTGACATAATTTGTGTACGTTCATGCCACCATCACAGGGATTTTTGATACCGGGGTGCGAGTGTTTAAGTAAGTAACCGTTTGTGTTATATTACTAGCAAACTCCCTCGTTTCGTTTCAGAAAAACTACCTTATGCTTAGAATTAGCATCTGCATTGTTTTAAGACTGGATTTTTCACGTTCTGTGAATTAGTTCACAATTAGAAATTAGTTCAGAAATTAATTCATAACTTTTTTATATATGGACGGATTGATCTGAAACGAACTGACGCTTACAGCAATATACATCAGGAAGACCGTAATGAAATCGGATAAGCTGTTTCTCAGATTAGCGCAAACGGACGCACAGACAAACAGACAAAAATTCAAACAACCATTGTTTTGGGTTCTATTGTGTTAATAATGGCACCATGTAGTAGTTTTTCTTATATATCCTTAATGTACAGAAAGCGATCGGTTAGAATTATATTATATGTATAGATTATTAAGTATTATAATTTTGAGAGTAAAATATCACCTACGATGTGCCAGATAAAAATCATGGTAATAGAACCGAAGTTTTCGTTTCATCTCTTTATTATATCAATGCGGTCCCATACAATAGGCGATTCTGCAGACCTAGTATGATTGCCACGACAAGTCATTTTGTTCACAGTTACCTTCAGATATTCGCAAAATGGAGTTACGAGAATAAAGAGTTGTCATTTAAATTTACAAAATTTTATATTTAAATATAATCAACAAATATTTTATGAAAATTTTAATTTGGTTAGACTTTGTTATTGATGTGGGGGCGTAATATATTTTTTTTGTAATTGTTGCCTTTTGTATATTATTGTATCATGTGTTACATATTAAAAGTATACTTACTATTTATATAGTATATTAATAATTAACTAGAAAATTGCTTTCGCTT
>PDGT01000002.1:4448294-4510218 GCA_003671415.1 Megathymus violae
TTTGTATATTATTGTATCATGTGTTACATATTAATAATTAACTAGAAAATTGCTTTCGCTTCGCTTTAAAAAAACTATTCCTTACGCTTAGTACACCTGCATTGTTTTAGGACAGGGTTTTTCTCTTTATAACTTTTTATTGCAATGTAACGAACTTTAAATATTAAATCATTCTATTTAGTAAAAGACCATAAAGAAATCGGTTTAGTTATTTTTGAGAACAAACGCACAGGCAAATAAAGAATACAAAAATTCTAATATCTGTTTTTTTTTGGGTTCTTTTGCGTTAATAAAGGCGCCTAATTATAGTTATTCTCATATATCCTTCATGTTCAAAAAGGTATTTTTTATAATTTTATTATATGTATAGTGTTAGGTCAATCTTGGTTAAATGTCCAACGGAGAAACATATTTTATAAATGTAATATTAGAAAAAGTGCAATAAATAGTGGAATAATTGAATGGTGATATTGAGTATGATTTCCGATGACCGCAATCCAATAATAGATAGCATTTATATTTAATTTTAATTTTATATTTAAAAAGCATATTCTTCTTCTTCACGTGCCATCTCCATCAAGGAGGTCGGCGACCATTTGTCGATACGTCTCTTTATCAGCAATCATATGAACTAGCTAATCTGTGCTTTTAACCTGCAGCTAGTCCCTTATATTTTCAATCCATGAGACTCTACCTGGACCTCTACTTTCTTTAATTTTGCCTTCAATTATTAATTTTAACAAGTTATATTTATTGTTCCTGTATATATATCCAAAATAGGCGTTTTTCTTTTCTTAACATATTCACAATTTCCAAATCTTTATTAATTATTTGTAAAACTTTCACATTCGATATTCTACTTTTCCTTTTAAATTTAAGCATTCTTCTGTAGATCCAAATTTTAAAAACCCTTAGTTTATCAATTGACTTCTCTTTCAGTGTCCAACTTTCCGAACCATACATAAGAATTGGAAGTATATAACATTTAGCTATTCTCCACCGTAGTTTTAAGCTAATTTTTCTCTTAGTCAATAGTTTGCTCATGTTCTGAGAGGTGTTTCTGGCAATTTCGATTCTTATTCTAATACCATGATCCGGTTCCCAGTCCTCCTTTAACCAACAGCCGAGATATTTGTATTTGTTAACTCTGTCTATAGAATCATTTCCCAATCGCAAAATACCTGACGACTTTAAATGCTTACCAATAATCATGAATTTGTTTGTCTTATTTGTGTTAATTTTGAGTCCACATTCCAATAGTACCAGATTCAATTTTTGAAGCATAATATGAAGGTCATTTAGGCATTCTGCCAAATGGATGATACCATCTGCATAACTAGTATTCTGTATCAGTTTACCATTTACCCGAATGCCCAGGTCAAGATTTTCGAAAGCTTTGTTGAAAATAGTTTCCGAGTATACGTTAAATAGATAGATAAATGATACAACCTTGTCTCATTCTTTTTTCTATTTTAACCTCTTTAGTCGATTTGTTATTAATTTTTAACCTTGTTTTTTGTTTCCAATATAAATTCTTTATAAATGTGAAACTCTTTTTATCTATTCCAACTGATTTTAAAAGCATATTATCAGCCAACAATTAAATAAGATTATCCCTGAAAAGTTGAATTTTTTCATGTCATTGTTGAGATAAAAAAAAATGTTTCATAGATACGAAAACAGATTACTAAAACGATAAAAAAGTAAGAGGTAAAAAATTGATGTCTGCTTAAGTTTTAATTACACATGAACATGGAACGAAGCACTGAAGAAAGCTAAAAAATACAGTACAACATTATGGGTTACACAGATTGCTGATAAACCAAAAATATAAGCGATAAAATTGGTGCCAAAACAGGCCGGACTGCAAGCCCTTAATAACTATAATTTACGATTAACAATAAATCCCAGCTCGGGATGACGCATCGCTGGTAATTACAACAACAATGTTCCTATGGAACAATTTTATTATTCCACTTCAAAAGTTAATTATACAAATTGTATTCGCGCCAACAATTTGGTTAAAGTAGCTATTTGAATATACGACCCGGTATTCGGGTCAGGTTGCCGGATCGGTGGCAATTCAATTAGTTGGTTCTGTTTTGTGTTCTTAGTTATAAGTTGCATTGATGTTGAGTGTCAAGTATGTAGATATTTAGGAGTTATAGACAGAAATAATAAAGTAAAGGACTTAGATCCGATTGGAGAAGTATCAAAGATACAACCTCAACCTCAACCTCAACCTTCTTCTGGACGAACTTGTTAATTTTTAAGAGTTTCTAAACCTTAAATCTTAATAATAATGTAATATAAATAAATGCCGTATAAAATCAAATCCAATGGAAAATTACAAAAAATTCAGTACCGTAGCGCTGGATCACTTCTGTGAGAGGTCCTTGAGGTATGGGTCATCAAATTAATGCCGTGGTGGTAGATCTTATTGTCTGCTTCACTAGTTATGGCCGGCAGTCTTTCTAGAACTAATCGTAAAATGTTTTACAATTGCAAAGTGCAACAGCCAATTAAAAAGCGGGTTCCTCCTTTCCTTCCTGGCCGGCAATGCGTCGATTATTTTCGATGTCCATGACCAGTGGTCATTACTGATCATCAGTTAGCCTGTGTGTATCTTATTCAGATATAAAAAAAGTAATCTCCATCTTAAAAAAAGTAACGCAGGCGCGTGTCGTCTATTAAGTTATGGAGTGTTTGTTCGCCAATAATTTTTACCGTAGGGTACTGTTGAAAACGTTCATTTTTCAATTGTTATTCTAATTTTAACAGTAACAGATAGTCACCTCAAAAAAAAAGAGCAACATACAAGGAACAGAAAACATTAATCTAATTATTAAGATCAGATATTACTAAATTTTAGAATATTTTACTATTGAATCATTACAGAGTTTATAGAATTTTATTTTAGTTGATTGTGAGCTTTGAGCAAAACGTTGTCGTTAAAATAACTTTATGTCTCAGCGATCCTTTGCTCAGGATAATTTTTTTTATGAAATTTGTGACGATTATGTTTTTTGAACCCGATTATTTACCCCGATTATGGGCACATTGAACATAGTTATTGCTCTAATTGTTAACAAAGCAATTGCTAGTCTTGCTACGAAATATCTTATTGGTATCGGATAGAAGAGATGGAGATCTCGGATTATAAGGTTTTCTACCCAGTAAATCCGGCCGACCGCGATTTTATTGAACTTGATTGATTAGTGGTTAATTGATATAAGCCGTAGCATTTTCTTTTATTATTTATAATTAGAAATCTATAGGCCTAATAATAATAGAAACGCATTTGTATAAACAATGTACACATTCTGTATGTATATTTAACTTAGGAAATGTGATGTTCACGTTAAGTTTGTCAAAGCAAATTTTATTTCACCAAAATATTTAGGCATCTAGAGAAGTAAAAAAGCATAAAGTTTACATTCTGTATAATTAATTTTATTTATAATTTATGAACGTTATTTTAACGTTAGGTATTCATTTAATATAAAAGGTTCATTTAATATAAAAAATTAAGAAAAAAAGATTTATAAACTGTTATTATACATTTATATCTATACTATTATATAAATCTGTTAAGATTTTCGTGTATATCTCGAGATAACTCAAAAACGATTTGATCGATCTTAATGAAAATTGGTATGTAGTGAAAACACGTTACTGCGCAGATGATAGGTTATACAAAATCTATCTATATAAATCTGTAACGTCTGTCTGTCTGTACATTAAATTTTTTGTCAAATCTCATGATAAATATTCGTTTTAAGACACACTGACATCAATTAAACCATGATGAAAATTTTTGTCTGTCTGTTTGTTTGTTTGTCTGTATGTCCCGCTATAACTCAAGAACGGCTTGACTGATTTTAATGATAATTAGAATGTGGTAAGAACACGTGATTGTGCAGATGATAGATTATATAAAAGGTTAGTTAATATAAATGTCTAATCAAGACAAAAAATATAATTTTTTTATTAATCATGTATGTCATATATAATTAGTAGTCTAACCCGAACGCAGTCGGAAGGGACTGATAATATATTTATAATATTGAAGATGCAAAGAGTCTTGTTTCTTAAGTCTTCAACTTAAAATTGAATTTGTTGTTCCTTGTTGATTTATGATTTGGCAATTTAACACGCAGGTCTCTATTTGTGTAATTTATTCGTAAAATGATTCAAAATTCAAGTTCTAAATTGAACGTCTCCATCGAACTTTGTGCTCCTGTTGTTTATATTTGAATCCCTTTCATTATTCAAATCTTCGGTCAAGTAGTTATTTCTTCTCAACGACCAAATATCTTTATATTGAAAATCTGAAGTTTCATTTTCTTCTTCCTTAGCTACTTTTGTTACTATTTATCGCCGGGTTACATACATATTTTTAGTTTTTTGTACTTAGGTCGAACAAAGGGGACTTTAGGTTTTTATTTTATTATGATCTTAAAAATTGCCTACAAGACTTAAAATATATTGTTATATAAAAAATATAAATTATATTGTTTCATCTATGAGTATTCATCTTTTGCGCTCATTACTGACTTCTATCTATTCTTAATGCCAACGTCACATATTATTGACATAGACACAGGTTTTAACATACACAAACAGCCACTGATTATGATAGGAAGAAATTGCACGCCCTCGCTTCGCTTCAGAAAACCTTCGGCTTATGTTTGAAAATACCACCCGCATTTATTTTAGGAATAAGTTTTTCTATTTCTATGAATAAGAAACATATTACATAATTGATTATAATAGGTACAGACAGTCAAAATAATATTTATTTTTAATAAAATGTCCATATAAACTTTTTGAACTTTTTTATATTAACTTCCATATTTACTTTTAGTTTCCGCAGGTATAGCTTCATTTCCCGGAATAAAAACTATAATGGCCACTAACTAATAAACTATAATAAATAAAATAAATAAGATAAATAAACTAATAAACTATATAACTAAAAACTATAATGACCCATAATATGGAACAAATAATTAATAAACAGCTCTTAGGGTATCTGGAGTATCACCAGTCGATCAGCAATCGCCAAAATGGCTTCCGCCAAGGCCGATCGGCTGGTGACCTAACATACCTCACACACCGCTGGGCTCAGGCTCTAGAAAGCAATGGGGAGGCATTGTCACTCAGCCTGGATATCGCTATGGCTTTTGCCCGAGTCTGGCACAGGGCCCTTCTCGCGAAGCTTCCATGTTATTGTTTTCCCGAGAGGTTATACAATTGGATAGCTAGCTTTTTTCTGAGCGGCAGATTAAAATCGTAGTTGACGGTAGCTGTTCAGACATTAAACTGATCAACGCTGGCATTTCTCAAAGGTCCGTGCTATCTCCTACGCTGTTTATTATGCATATCAATGACATGTTACAGCAAAAACTAGTGACATCCATTACAATACGGATGACAGTACGGGGGATGCATTTTACACGGGCCAGCAAATATCTCTCGGTCGTAAGTGGAGAATAGTAGAATAAAACTTGTGTCTGAAATCGAAACTCTCTGGAGTGGGTCTCAGAATGGGGTAGACTTATTTTAATCGAATTCAACCCTAAGGAGATACAAATTTGCGCGTTTACCGCTAAGAAAGCTCCATTTATCGTGGCGCCACAGTTCCAAGGAATCGCTCATCGTTTGGAAAAGTATCGGAATTCTGGGCGTTGACATCTCAATTGACGTGCAGTACCGGCGTCATCTGGAAGTTTAAGCTAAGCTAGCCTTCAAAAAGGCTCGGCTTTCGGCACAGAGCGCAGCGGCTACTTCGCTGCGAGTCACCTGCTAGTGCTTTACAAAGCACAGGTCAGGCCTGACATGGAGTACTGCTCTTACCTTTGGGCAGGAGGGCCAAAGTACCAGCTCAGTCCACTTGACGCCGTACAAAAACAAAACAATCCGAACGTCAACGACCCACACCCAAACCCACACTCAAGTGCTTAAGTTCTAGGAGAGACATAGAGTCTATTCTACCGGTATTATAACGGTGAGTGCTCCGAGGAATTGTTCGGTCTAGTGCCCACGTCACTCTTTCATCACCGAACCACCCGCCGAAAAATGAAGTTCCATCCACACCGACTGGATTCGTGGCATTCCGCCACGGTCCGATTCTCACGTTCTTTTTTGCCGCGCACATGCAAATTGTGGAACGAACTTCCTTCTGAGTTATTCCCGGAGCGCTATGATATGGAGTTCTTCAAAAAAGGTGTAAAAGGAGCTCTCTGAGTGAAATGGTATCACGAGAAATCTACTGAACACGTGGAATTACTGATAACATTTTTGACGAAGCACATAACTCGAGAAAAATCACCTTAGTTTTTGTATCTTTTACTTTGCTCGGGGTTTTATTTCAGAATCGTTTGCTGCTTTTGGGAGCTAAATCCAACTTAATATCGAATGAAATTTCTTTTTGTTTTCTATTAGACTACTATTTTATTGACAGTGAAAAAAATCCACATATAGTGGGTAGTTACAGCAATTTGTTGATGTCTTCACATATTAAAAGATGGTACTCAGGAAAAAATTAATTTGTGACACTCGAGACAATTCTTTTAAGAACGTTTTTATTATTACGTATCTACTTATTTATTTATTTTCTCAGTATGTAATGCTTGTGAAACATAATATGAGTGTGTTGTATGAAACATAATATGAGTAGTTGTTTTGAAATTATGAGACAAACATTTACTTTTATTAAATAACAAATAATTAGGTACCAAAAAATCAAAACGAACTAGACGTAGGGTAGATAGATTAATCTACCACTAGTTTGCCAACAGTTTTTCCCCGTTTCCATTTTCGCCGTGACCACATCCATGCAATATTGGCAATAAATAAATGGTATCGTGAATACCCGTTACATAATAAAATGTATAAATTCCGCGATGACATTAGTTTAAAATCATAGGTTTGTAGGTTGTTTAGCTTTATCAGTAAAAATCTAAAAATATTATTTTATTATTATGATCAAATAATTATTTAATAATATGGTCGAATAATATAAATGACAACATGCCTACACAAGGATTTCCTGTGTTACTGTTGGTATGGACATGTGCAAGAGACATTTATTTTTGTTAAAACCTCTTCTTCAATTTTATATTTTCGATTATTTAATACTTAATTTAAAACTTTATAATATTATAGAACTAAGCCTATTTCTGTCGGTCTATTTCTTCCTTTAGTTTTGTTCAACGAAGTAAAGGATGTCCTTTTCGTTGTTCATTGATGTTGGTGTAATGGATGCCCATAAGTGGTAGCGATCGTTACCATCAGATGGCCCCTTTACTTGCTCATTTTGTTTAAATCTTAATTTAACGTCCAGTTTATATGGAATTTAATAAAATTCTTTGTTTTTGTTTTACAATAGTTTTTTTTCCATTAGAATCTTTCAGTTGATTTGTTTTAATACTCCATTGATGTCACAAGTTTCTATTTCATTCCATAAATTTGTTCAAAAGGATATCTCTGAGCACCACAAATTTAGCGCACTTTACGAGAAAAATGTCTCGAATCCCGTCGTACAAACTACCAGCAACCAATACAGAGACCCAGATTTATGGGGCTGCATTAAAGTAATCCCGGGAACCGCGCCCCTGAGGGTTGACTGCCCCAACTTTTCACTTCAACTCATTACCTCTTCCTGCACTCTTAGTACTGCGATCTACTATGTCGGATCCGTTCTGTCGATACTGCAGGCCAAAATAGGCTTAACGTACTACTAATAAAACCTATACTGCCATGAAACCGCTGAGGTTAAGTTCTTTATTGTAGAAAAGCGACATATTACAGCCATTGTTTTGCAAATTTGATTCTTCGATATCTTGAAAACAATTAATTTTTCAGTGAAAGCTCGAGACGAAAACAATTGGCGGTTCATAATTTATGAATGCTATAATTTAATAGCATCAGAGATTTAAGTATTGGAAACTTGTCGTCAGTTGGTAATGCAAGAGTTTTATTAAATAAGATATATTTCTCAAGGGTTTATATTAACAGGTGAATTAAAGAAAATTCACATTTTACATTCTAGTAACTAGCGTCAGTATTGTATACAATTATGAGCAAAGTAGTCAATTACAAAGTAGTAAAAAAATTACTTCTTCCATTTATTGTTCATAGTTAAGGGGTAAGTTTTATCATAATATCATCAAATCAACTTTTGATCTATGTATTTCTCTATATGTAACACATATATCCCGAATCGTATCTTATAATACCGAGATACTAATTGTAATTAAAATTAAACGTAGTGTTTGAACTAAATTGGGAAACTACTTTGTGAGAGTTGATGGCTCAAAGGTGTTCAAAATTTCTCAGTAGCAATCTCTTCATGCGGAATTCATTAATTGTTTTTACTACTCAACTATTCGAAAGCATTTTCTACTCATATATTCGTTAATGAACACGAAGTAATATAGAATAAATTCAACTAACTTGTGACCAATCCAAATGTTAGAAGTTATTATGTCATCCAATGGCTTTCAACGTAGCTTTACAATCTCCAAATGTTGCCATTACAGGTCTTAATCGCGACTGCATCAAAATTTGCATCACACACTCACTCACTACAACCTATATTGTCCCACCGTTGGGTTCGGGTCTTCTCTCACAAGGAGAGGGGTTAAGGCCGTAGTCCGCTACGCGGGCCAAGTGCGGGTTTGCAGACGGGTTGGCGAGTGATAATTAATTTGTTAAGTTATATACCTCAATGAATCACTTAAAAATGACATAAGTCTATAATTGTGCAAATGTATTTGTGTTACAGTATGTTACATTTAGATTATTATGAACAAATATTCATAAATCAGTACGGAAACATTGTTTGCATCTTCCGAAAGACATAGTGACATAGGGAACTGCTATTATTACTTGTACCGCTAGCTGTAAGTGTGTTATCTACCAGATATTTACATTCTCCGTTCATGTATTCACCGAGTTCTATTCTCTTGCAATACATCGGTAAGGCTACTAACTGATGCGTCGGTAAAGTTCCTCGTTACTTGAAAGCCGCAAACTTCACGCAAATGGTCAAACTCCTTTATAACTTGAAAGGCAACGATCTTATTTGGTACTTTGGCACTTCACTATGTACAGCTTCTTTATACTAAAATATATTCCTAATTGATACAGAAGATTGCTATGAAAATGAAGAATGACTATGTCTAACTATGAATATTAGTAATACTAGGGGTACCAAAGTGTTGTTTGAAAGGATGAAAACAATGTTTCTTGTTCTTGATGAATCTTCTAACATAGTTCACGATCAGGTATAGAAGCAGCAGAAGGAACCTTATATCTGGTGCTACGTGGCAATGTAGCTTTTATAATTATCATGTACAGAATCGGCCACCTGAGTACATACTCTCCATCATTTTTTGAGCTTTCAGCCGTATGATTTTATTTCGCTGTAACAGTTACATTCGTATGCAGAAGAAAAATAATTTAAGATACTGAACTGGTCCTTTCGCATGTACTCCAGATATCATAAGTTGTTATTGCCATATTTTAGTTATGGGTTGTGGCTATAGGTTGTTAATAATTCCTGACAAAGGATTTATCAACAGAACCATAATCTTGTATTACTTCAAATTACAGCTACTTGGTCTATTACAGATTTCTTGTGTAAAGGATCCTTGAAGTTATCTCTTGCGGCGCGGAGAAATTGCTTCAATAAAACGCCTTAACAACTGATGCGTTTAATTAAGCGGTACGTTCATGTCTGTATGTAACTCTTCTTGCAGAGTAAGGTGTTAAGAGCATAACTTTGGTGACTGAACGCTAATCGGCAGACTTTAATTTTAACAATTTTGCTGAGGACTTAAGTGTCACTGTATGGATGTTTTGTTATGATCTTATATACCCTGTATATGTATTAATAAAGTGGTAAATAATTTAATAACTATCTCGATTTTCGTCATTGCAATTAGAACCCCATGTGGTTTGAGATTTAGATGATTCGAGTTGAATGTTGATAAAGTAACGAAATGGTTATACTAAAATTTTTATTCTATAACTATATAAACAACATTGTAAAAAAACAACAAAAAAAAAAACAACCAAGCTTTGACAAAATATTCATACATATTCGTCCTCCGTTTCAGTTTGTAGGCGATGAAATTTCGAAAATCATTAAATGAACTGCAAACATGATTTTTTTACATACATTTCCTCTATATAAAGGGGTACTGAAAATATTAATTTAATTAATAGATAGTAAATAATTATTAATAAGCGATCTTTAATAACCTTAAATTTCAAATTATTATCGACTGATCTACATTTAAAAATAGGTTATATACAAAGAATAAAAATACATAAAAGATTGGAATTTACATAAAGGTTTTTATGTCGTCTACGCATTATTTAACTTCGTAGTCAATAATTTGTAAAATTCAATTCAATTCAATTCCTGGTAACTCACACTCTAAGTTAAATTGTTACATAGAAGTATTTATTATTTGAAAGGTTGGTTACATTAAATTAATTTATAAATCGTTTTTCGTCTTAATAAATATCGCTATTAAGATACAATTATTAAAAAAATTGTTTAGCCCATAACAACTTAAAAATACCTTTTCAGTAATTTGAAACAGATTTTTATGGAAATTTTGCCAATGTGTTGACTATTAAAAGCATTTCTGTTTAATGTTTGTACTTAATACTATGGATACCCCATTAGAATCATTACGGGCTTCTTACATAAAAGTCAGAAATAAATATAAATTATGTAGTTACCATGATGAGTATTTGTTTTACTATTTAGGTCAATGACTATAGCAAATCAGCTTCGCTCGTAAAAACTTCACCATCCCAATCAGGGATAGGGTAGAATAACCTTCAAAGCCGTACTTACTTGTTGGTATTAATTGTGTAAAGCATACTGGCACAAAACAAATTTGTAGAAAAATGTTATATTCTTAAAATAAGTAGAAAATATTATTGTTAAAAATATATTGAGTAAAACGTATTTTTATCTAGAGTTGTTATATAAATTTTACTAAAACAATTTATAAACATCAGTTTTATTTACCGTGTAAATAAATTCAAGATACACCATTTCTTAAAAAGTATTTCTTAAGAAATTGGTTGTAGGTTTGGTATGTTAAAATGATAATAGAATTATCTTAGGTACAAGATATAGTTGTGCATTATTACCCGCCAGAGAGCGCTTCTTAAAGGCTCATGAGGATCAATAGTGAAACATCAGAAAACAGTTCTGTGTACCGAACTCGAGGGCTAAATGAAATTCTTTGTGAACTCATTGATATGGCCGGCTTTGAGCGAGATAAATTGATTTTTCTTAGGTGAGTGGTAATGAAAATTGTTTACAAAAGTAACGAGGAAAAACTGCGGGTCTTTGTCAGAGGTTTTGCAGGACATTGTTTCTTTTAGGAAATGTTCTCATTAATGAAGAAGCTTTGAAATTTTACGTAGCATTTAACTTGTAACACTGTTTCACAGTTGGTTACGACATTTCGTAATTTTTATATACATAATTATTCTGTAGGTACGTATGTCACTGAACTCCTAAACGGCTGGATCGATTTTAATGAATTTTTTTGTGTGGATGTGTAAGACCTTGGATACTTTAGATTCACAATTGGATCCTATGGATAGCGCTACGATCCACTTGTGGGAATTTAATGCAAAAAAACGTTTGCTGGGCCACTGAAGGAAAATAGAGAAAAATAAAATTTATATGCGTTCAAGATTGGTCGTACCTTGTTTCTTTAAATTAAGAACCTTGGATTTTAACTGTTAGTATTCTATTGTATGGAGTCGGTTATGTTTAGTAGTAAAGAAACTTATATCAAAATCTCATTTTTCTTGTAAGTTTCTATATGAATTGAAAAACTATTATAGTTCATGTCACCCAGACGGTATATATAATTGATTTTATATGATAAAAATGGTAACAGTGACCAAGACTGACCGTTCAACAAAATGGTTTCTTTAAAAAACTCTAAAGACGACATCTGTGATCTAACCAGCGACGATTAATCCACAAATCTGAAGTGTTGAATTGAGTAAAAAATTAACTACAATATTTGATTATAGACACATATTTGTAGGTCAAGCCAAAATAACGCGCGTACAGTGTCTATCCATTATTGGTTATCGGTAAACTTTACTTCTCTTTGTATTGTTTTAAGTCATGGTGTTAGTATAGTATGATTCTACGACTGATAGATAGGCAGACAATAATTTTCAAGAGACCTTATTCGCTATATCGGTAACAAACCGGCCAATGATAACAACATTTTTAAAAAGTATTACATTATTATTACAGTCTCCTCTACGATGTAATTCATTATTACTATAAAATATTCCCATTAATTTACACACTGTGTTCTTTACAATTGGGTCAAGGCGCTTCTGGGTTAATCCTCCACGATTCAACTTCCGGTGGCCATTTTGTTTCAACGACTCTTGATTCTTTTATACTTCCTGAAAATATGTTTTGTTTCGAATACAAAGTGCTCGTCTAATGATTTCTTTGTCTTTTACGTTGCCAGTGTTTGAATACAAAAATTAATTTTGAAATAATATTAGTGTCTTGGACGTTTTGATGACCCTGTAATATTATGTCTGTACCATAAAATTAATATTTGTATAAATTAATATTAAAATTTATATTTACTATAATATGTTTATGGTCTGTACTAAACTGTTTTATTTAAAATTGGAAGTTAATCACAAAAGTGAAATCCTTCTAACGTTATTGGTGGTATGTTAAATGAAAGGGTTATGCTTAATAATAGCTCATTTAAACACTCAGCATTTTTTAAATGTAAATCACTGACAAATGATGATTTCTATAACACCAATGGCATTACCAACCGACTAAGAAGTAAGCAAGGCTTTCGTTTGCTAATTCTCAGACGTTCAAACAGTAACACGTTAGAAATTATTTGATTTGATGATTCTTGAAGGAATGTGGTGGCTAAAAATCGAGGAAAGACAGAATTAATTCTGTCTCCAGCTTAAGCTAAGTCCTATAGAGTCTAGCAGCATCGAACAAGTGGGGCCGTTTTTGCCATTAACTCCATCCGTTGTTCAGCTCCTTTTACGTTACATTTTGTTTTACTGATAGTCTGCTGACGGAGATTGCTGCGTGGAATAACCTGTGCCTTGTTTGTAAATTGTTATTTGTTATATTTGGTAATTTTACTTTATAAATTGTTATTGTACGTAACTGTTAAAATGTTGTATCTATGTAGTAAACAAATTAAAATAAATAAATAAACGTTTACGCATTAACACCCCCGCACTAGGATTCCCTGTGTCGCGGGTGGCATGGACATACACAATATATGTATGTGTATAACATCACAAACACCCATGACCCGAGAACAAATATTTATCTGTCACATAAATGTCTGCCCCGGCCGTGATCGAACCCGGGACCCCTCGCTCGGTAGGCAAGGTCACTACCAACTGGGCTATGGGGTCGTCAAATAAAGGGTCAATTAAAGGGTCGTTTTCAAAAAATTTGTTTATTCTGTTTAAAATAGTTTTTCGCAAACTCTTTTCATAAATTCATTAAAACATAAAATAAAAAACATTTAAGGGATCTTGTAAATTCTTTATTATTCTTCAATATGCAGAATTTTTTATACAATTCTATCAAAAGTTGTCTATTTACGTTCATAGTTCAAGTATATTATTTTATTTCTAAAAGTAACTTTTTTTGTAATTAAAACATGTTTTCTGAATCCATAATTTTGGAATAAATCATAAATGTCCATTCATAAATCAGCCAGTGGTCGTCCACTGGCGGATATTATAAATAAAACCTACAATTGTTCCACTACCAGGCTCGGGTCCTCTCTCACAATGAGTGGAATTAAGGCTATAGTCCGCTACCCTGGCCATTTGCGGATTGGAAGACTTCATATATCATGGAAAATACTAGTAATATGCAGATCTCTTAGGTTCATTTAGCAATTTCTTCGCACTGTTTACTTCACCAAAACAAATTATAATGTATTTATAATACGCACATAATTATTAAAAATATATATACCTGCAATTTGAACTCGAGTGTCACGTGCGAAGAACGACGTTCAAAGCATCAGGTTAAGGATTCTGTGGAGCTCCTCTAATTTAACGTCACTCTGATTTATCTCAATTGCGCCTCCTTTTCTTTGAACTCTTCAGTTCATCAGTCCGTTTTTTGGCCGGGCGTTCTACTTTCTTTTTACGGAAGTGTAGTCGCCACTTAAGAACTTTTGTCCATCATGATAATCCATTCGTTTCACTATCTGAACACATTGACACTTCAGTCGATGACCTATGAGGATAACTCTGTTCATCTACGTTTTCTTATTTCTGATCAAGCACAGAATTAGCCTAGCTCTGTCCTTAGCGAGTTGTGCAACTTTGAGCTTGATGGGGCCAAATGATGAAAATAATTATGAGAATAACTATGTTGTTGATAAAAGTTACTTTTTAATCAGGTCAAATAAAAATTTGATATTATTTTATTTTATTTGATTTGATGTTAATTTGTTACATAAATCTCTAGACAGATTTTATATAGTACTCCAAGCAGAACTATTTCAACTATATAGCGACAGTGGCAACATAAAATTTTATCCGCGGAGAAACTTCTTCAAAAATATTCTCACATGTGACATATCTGGTAACACGGCGCATTTGAAAGGCAACGCGGAGAATAACAAGTCTGCATTTCAGCCGGAATTGGAGAAATGCGAAGTTATGTTGTTTGTTCTCGCGGCTTCCGGTGCGACGACTTCGTGACGCGTGCTCGATTGTCCTTTTAAAAAAGTTTAAAATTTATTTCGTGCTTCAACAGCAGTTAGCGCGACGGCTTAAATTTAATTAGGTGTATAGCCGAAGATCTTGCTATATCTTTATCGTTGGAGTGTGTGTTACTAATTTTGTAACATCTTAATGATTTGGTCTTGGCATTTATTTTGTCAAGACTTATTTTAACGCTGGCAATAATGTTTTTTAAGGAATGCGAATATTGTAAGCAAGGTGGACAATTAATATTTTATATAATATCGTATAAAATAAAATAACACACAATACACACAGAAGTGAATTGCGTCAGTAGTAAGTGATTAATACACTTAAGCAACTTCAGTTAAATTCTTGAAGATTTATTACTGAAGTCAGACACCAAGCAAGCACAAAAGGCAGTTACATAACAATACACATCTATAATTTTATCTGATCTTGAAACTGGTTATAAATGGGTGAAAAATATTAAAGTCTGTTTACATTCCTCACAACTTCCCAAAGATCAATAAAGAAATTGATGCACATGAAAACTATTCTATGAAAAGTAAGTTTTTGTGAATAAAGTTTTTATTTAGTACAAAACGAACGCCTTCCTTCTTCCTGAGTATGCGAGTCTTAAAAGTATTTTATTTATAATATACGTGTTTGAAGTTAAAGTGGACTAGAATTCGTACTGTTGCTAGCTTGAATCAAAATGGTATCCGTAAAATCCAGGTATGAATCCACGTATCGTGTATTCAAGTACGGATCGGTGGAGATAGATTCCAATAATTTTTGACTGTCTCGAGGATGCTCTTCAGGAATTTTTGGTGTCGTCATTTAATATGGCCTTTTCGTATGGCCTCATATTAATAGTTATTATATATCAAATTCTATATTATTAGTTTTCCTTGAGCCCCAGCCAACTTCTTCTGCTCGTCGCGTAGAAAATACAACGGTCGAGGCTATGGCCTATACATAGGGTTCTTCAGTCGCTTCATTCTGGTTAGCTACGACTCTTCATCTAGAATCAATCGTCAAATGTTTTGCTTCGGTTGCTGGTCTGCACTGATCAATTTGTCGTCTCTTTCCATCTTGGCGGAAAACGCGTCGGTTATGTTTTACATATTACATACGTCATGAGCAGCGGTGACAACCATTGGATGGTTGGTTGAGCATTTACATAAAAAAGTTATAATCGATAGAAATTGTCACGAGCTATGAAGACATCTAAGAAAACGGAATATAATGCGATTCAACTGTACTCTAATATATATTTGATGTCGTGATGAAATTTAACCTTGTTGTTTAGTAAATGTACACTCACAAATCATTCGTATTATGCAAACGCAGCAGGTAAAAAGCTATGAATGATTTAAATTTCGATCGTGTAGATGGATTAGGTTCATCATTTTGTTGCCTTTCATAGTTTTTTAACTGAGTTGTAGAGGGCATTGCATTAGCTTATTCATGTATCAGTTGCAATTTAAAATGAATCTAAAAAGGACAAAATCAGAGAAAGCAGCGTTCTATCTCGGAATCAGCATGAAGTGCAGTAGTAGCAGCAGACGTCGTTAATACATAATTATATATATCTGTAAACAGGGTGTCAGTCGAACGGCTGTGTGTAATCCATTCGGAGACAGGGGGGGTGGCGATGGCAATTGGTGGGTGTACACGGGTTTCAAAGAATATAACTAATTTTACGGACGATTTAGTTATTGCTGCGCCATAGTTTACGCCCGTTAACCTCTTCCGCTGCTACTGTCTTCACGAGTTAGAAGAATATACGTTTTTCCTTGGTTACGTAGTTGTTATCGCTTTCAACGCCACTCCTCTTAAGTTTAAATACAAAATGTAACTTAGATCTTTTAAGACTTATCGACGTTAGCGTTACGTTACGTGACCTGTAGTTTCGTAACTCAAAAAAGTAAGATAAACTTTTATTACGTTTAAAATTTCGATTAAAAATTAATGAAACAAAAAAGTGGTTTTTAAAATTTAACCAAAGAAGATAATAGTTTTATTTATTTTGCTTCCATAAAATGGATGGATGCTCTATAAACATCTTGATAGTTACGCATGGGCGGATATTTTGCAACTTAGACATATTGAACTTAAAGCAAAATAAGTATGAAGATCCAGGGCACCTTTGATGTTTAATCTTACCTTACATTGTAAACGATGAGTTTGCACAAATATCCGAAACGCAGCGACCTCGAATCTATAAACGAACAGATCCTGTTAGTTTAGGCTTGTTGGCAGTTAGTTAGAGAGAACCTTCGTAGACAGAGCTTTGAAATTGCTTCCATCACCATCTTGTTATGTTAGTTGAACTTTATTCCCCTTCTTATTACTTTTCTTTGGTTAGGATCAATAGTGAATTTATTTTACCGTGTAGGAGCGCTGATTAAAATACAAATATCGGTAATGCCGTTCGTGTTATGGATATCGGTAAAACATCGATACCGTTGATGGCGCGAATGTCCATGGATCGTTAGTAACCACTTATCATCAATCCCGCCTGCTCCTTTGGTCAGCTGATAGTGTTCATATTCACACAATATATTACTCTGTCAAAATGGTTCCCAGCTATAATAGGATAACATGTTTAATACGTGGGGCTGAAGTCAAGTTTTCAGTCAGTTCAATTAGTATACATTTTAATTAATTAATGAAACTAATTATTCATATGTAAATATTATTACAGTACAACATTTATGAGTTAACTAGTTTCCATATTTATCCAAACTTCCAACATATTCAGCATCAAAATAGTGTTACTGTGGATTTTCAATTTAAACGAATAAGATAAACACTAGCATTCGACATTCAAACAGAAACAGCTACATAAACAGAATCTAAACCCATTCGCTGTCGAACTGATACACAATCAGTTATCGCGATATCGGGGTCATTCGGCAATCAAACCGGATCAGTGCAGCTGCCACGTGTATTAAAGCTGTTCGTTGGGAAACAAGTTACAACTGGTCTGTTTATGTATTTAAGGAAATAAGAAATTTCGCTAAACTACAGGTAAAATTAATGTTTACTGATTTTGATAAATGTTTACAGGAAAATTAAAAAAAATAAGAGTTAAAAATAAAATTTCGACCATAGTCTTGTGTTCTGTCTACAATCTATTAGATTTCTTAAATTTAATGCTGTGTGAACAGAATTAAATAGTTTTTGTATTGGGACCATGAGGTGTATATCTCCATCTCAAAAAAAGAAATCTTTTACTGGTTTTTTTTATAAAAATCCTGTATTTAATTTATTAATACTAATATAGTTCTAATATGATATTTAGTACATTGGCAGTCATTGACCCTTCCGAAAATTGTTGAGACGTATTTATAATAAAGCAACATTGCATTTTGACAATATTTTCGATAAATCTTAACAGTGATTTATAGGTTTTTCAATCGCTATTATATTCCGAATAATCAATGACCCGGGAATTACCGACAAATTGGAAGAATTTCGGAGAAACATTGGCTGCCTCGGCGTGTTCTATGAACTGTTTAATGGTGCTCCGAGAAACTGTTTAGACTGATGCCACCTTACAATAATTACACTAGGCGCCGTTGACTGAAATTCCACTAACATCATCTGGATTTGGGGCGATCCTCAACAGTCCAATTTTCGTGACCTTTTCTATCGCGTACGTCTAAGAAAAGCGTAAAAAGAGCTCTCCTTCAGAGCTGGCAATGTATTGGCGATCTTTCTGGGGTCGCACATGCCCAATGGCGATGATGACTGCTTAATATCAGGTGTTCTGTCTGTTTTTCGCTAGTTCTTTAAATTATAAAAAAAATATTGGCAGTTTGCCTAGTTTCCCTCAAAACATCATACAACATTTCGACTTCGATATTCGAATCAAAGCTATCCTAAAATATCATTAAGCAAACATTGCCATTCACTAATCAAAACAGTGATTGCTCGATACGCGGCGATCCTTTGACGTTTTGTGTCCTAATTAACGTAAATTCACGATATTACTTCGGTACTAGCCCGTAGGAATTATGTCTAATAATTCGAGAAACAGTTCTCACATTATATGTAGCGATTTCACAAATACACATGGAAGTCATTCGAGAATAAAATAAGAAAACTACAGGCACTAAACACTTAAATCTTTGATTACATAGTATTTACGCCGCTAAGTTACTTCTGTTCTTTTCTATTGCCTTATATTTGTTTTTCTTTTATTTTGTTTGATCATTATAGTGTTTTACTTACAACAGTTTTTCTTACATTTTGCATTTTCTAACTCGAGACGTGAAAATTTGTTTGTGTCATGTGATTGAAAAGGAATTTTTTCCTTCCTTTGATTCCTCATTATGTAAAAAAAGTACATTGATTTCTCATTGAATAAATAACAATAAATGCTGTAGTAGTGAATAAAAGATAAAAAATATGAGTATTAATTGAGAGAAAATGAATAAATAATTCAGACAGCAAAATTATTACTCCCTTAAAAAAACAAAATTCAACCCCTATCCGTATCGTTAGAGAACGAAATTGATTGTATCGCTCCCCTTTTCCGGTGTCAAGATGTTTCCTGTGATCAAGCGATCGCTGATTTGGCTGTAGGGAACCAGCGTCGCAGACTGAAATATTTGAGATCAGTACAAACTATATTCGATTTGCGTCGATATGAATATGACAAGACTTGATATTGAAATTGATGCTGAACTTGACACCATCACTGACATTTTAGATTATTTTTACTTGAATTAACTAACAAACACTTTGAAAAGTAGTACCATAAATTCCTTGTATAGGATTTATTTAAACAGTGCTGTAACATTTTCGTGATATTTTATTGAGTGCAAAAGACTTGGGCCAAGCAATGTGTTAACTTATTAAATTAAGCTCCTGCCCTATAATCATAATTTGGTTAGTTAGATGGAATTTATTCCATTTAATTCAAGCGTATGATCTGATATAATCACACTTGAAATTTTGGCACAAATTCTGTTGAAATATTCATTTTACATTTCTGTTGAAACGAATACACACAAAAATAATATTCAAACATTAATTTCCACACTGTAAAACACAATCAGATAAAAGGTGAACTCACGCACTCAGGTAATTTATTTAGAGCCTAATAGGTCAGTCCGTAAATACGACGTTTAGGCAGTTAGACGCACGAAAAGGTTTGCCGAACCATTTCTAAATGACCGTTTAACCTGACCCGATAAGTTTTACCCATAATCCTTAATTAAAACATGTTATTATTTTAACCCAGTTCAGAAACGAAGCCTATTTCGATTTACATATTGTTTTATTTAGTTGTGAATTGAAACACTGTTCTTACTCATATTGAACATTATTGGTTCTCAACACTTTTCCACATGGATTACATACTCCCAGAAAAAACGTACTTGTCACGACATGCACGAGTGTGAAGCGCGGGCTGTCAAACCTGACAGCACAAAACTGACGGGCGATGGCAATAAACAATCAGTCAATGCCAACACATTTGATGTAATCATTCCCGAATAACATTATGGTTCAACACACGTTGAATGGATAGATCTTAGGTGGTATAAATATGTATAAATATGTAGGTACAACTATCATTCTAACATATTATTATATGGGTAGGGTAAGGGAGATGATAAGATAATTATGCTGCAATTAAAAGCTAATTTACCAAGCTAACTTCAAGGTACGCGCAACTACTGAATCTTGTGGATAATTTACATTAATTCTATTTTTTTGGGAAAGTTCCGCGTGTACACTAAAGTATTAATGTCAAATGTGTCATTATATCACGAGCTACTCTATGCCTTCCACTTATGTAGTGGCAGGGTAGTATATATATTGCAAATAACGGTAATTTTGCAAGCAACTGTACGCCTTTCACGATTTTAAGGTTAAATATATGTTAAATGCGTAGACTCAGAAATTCACTAAACTCTTCATATCTGTAACTTCTCTGAAAATGGAGTATAAAGTTTGCTGACCCATGTATGGTCCTTAATTTTGACTTCGTTCTGGAACTGAGCTTATCACACTACAATTAGTTTAAGAAAAAATAGTTGTGTTGTGATAATAACAGTGATTATTCCAGAGATCAGACTTTATACAAAATTAAGGAGTGTACAGTCACATAGTAAAGTTTAACGACCATATTTGGCACGATTACGTCCGTTCATATATATTTGCGAAAACAGCGCTTGTTTCGCGAAATTACGAAGCTTAAATTGTGATTTTAATCATTAAGACTAACGATCTGGAAATTAAGTCGACGTTTAGGTAATTACGTTTTCTGGGTAATAAAAGAAGGTCGAATGACTTTACTGAATAATGATGGAATTCTCATTTTTATAACTCACTAGTAAAACACGCTTCGTTTCGCGAAATACATATCTTAATATCATAGATTACAACATTATTGTCTATTTTCATGAGTTTCATAAACCCGAAAATCATCATTAATTTCCTAACACTTACTCATAAATATATATATTGGGGTTGAAACTGAAAATGTCGAATGTAAGCAAAATTATTGAACGAAGTTCCATGCACATAAAATTGTCGGTTCTACGAATATTAATAATTCCCTGATTGGTACATTTTTATGGTTTATCCTATATATTTAAAGGTTGCCTGGTAGGAATCACTGCTATAGTGATAAGGCCGCCGATTTTGTAAATATTTGCTCGGTACATAATTACTTTTTTTCTTTTTGTGTTTGGTGTGCTCAATACAAATGTAAAATATGTAAAAAATGTAAAATAAAATCGTTACTACAACGGTATTAAGGTGTCTGTTGGACTTGATCTCTTACGAAGAACGACAGGGCTTCATAAATTGAACTGTGTAGTAAGTAAGTTGTGAACATTGAGTATAGCAGAATTCCTCACTGTATTTTTTTAGCGAATCATATCGAGATCGATAATTTACAATACGAACAAATTTAAGAAAAATTACGATTCCTTGTGCACATATGTATATACATGCTATGACGTGAGAGGCTGGCTGCATTTCAAATCACCAAAGTACACAGTTACTTTGAATTTCGTGCATTGTATATGAAAATGAAGATTTATCTTTTTTTGAACTCCTAATAAATGTTTCATACCTATTTTAAAGTTTGTTAAGAGTTATATTTCAACGATAACCAACAAGTCTGTCAGCATTGACTTGGCTACAGCCGATTGGCTGATCACTTTAAGACACAAGTCTTTTGACCAAAATTATGAACATCTAAATGAACACAAATACAGATATACTTGACGAATATCATCATATCTTTAATTTACACACACACACACACATATATATATACACACATGCATGATAGTATAACCTAAGACCATCCAAAATATACCTTTCAAATGGTAAAAGAGTTTTACAAACAGCTGACGTGGTTCTACAGATTACCCTCCGCATACACACAAACACATAAAATTCACACTTTCTGTTACGTTTGTAAAACTAACAAACAATAACATATTCCAGGTAAATCCATAAGACAAGCATTCATTGGGCAACAACGTTGCCAAAACTAATGTAATAAATTTAACAATTGTCGCCTGGCTATCATTTCTACCGCTAACTAAACTGTGTTAATTTTAACAAATTCTGTGTTCGGTAATGTGTTTTGGAAAGTTTTACATTCCAGTAACATCTATTGCATAAATTAATACAGTTTAATACTGGTGCCGCATTCCGAATACGACTACTTTTTCATTTAGGGCAATTGAAGACTCACAAGGACATAGAAAATACTCTCGGATTATTCGTTCAGCATTTCGAATATTTTTGTCGAAAACGGATTGTAATTACCTTTTGCGGTATTAAAGCCACTGGCAGTACGGATGTAGTCGTTTATGTGCTTTTCTTGAAACAGTGCTTGTACAATGTACCTTGCATAATGTACACTCAAATACAATATTGGAATTTATTTTTTGAAAACAGGTTTCTTGACCTGAGTCGTGAATGATAAATGGGCAATAAAAAAATGGTTACTGTAACCAATAGACGTTCGTAATGTTAAAAGCATTACTTACGTGTGCCTACCAATCAGTCACTGTACGCGAAAAACTAAAATATTCGACGGTTGACTTTGGTAAGAGAGCTGTCCAGGCAGCTAATTAAAATTTTAACTAATTTAAAGATAACAAAAATATACTTTTGCTTGTAACTCTTAGGAATTACATTCATCTTTACACTTTCCACGTCTCCGTCATATACACTTCACTTATATTACAGGATTAGACTTGGGATTCAAATTAAAATACAAACATGTTACATTCAAATAACAAGTTAATATCATCGCGCTACAATTCAGCTATGGACGCTTGTAACTCTTCATAAACACAACACAACAACAGAACAGAAACAGATCAAATTTGTATCCATCTAGCAGTCCAATCACAATTGTATTTACCTGAATTGTTTTACAATATTGCTGGCTAGGGTTGACACTTATTAGGATAAAGTAATTTTTATTTTGTATGTAATTATTTTATGTCGGAAAAAAGAAAGAAATAACATTCATTTACATAATCTATAATACTTATAGCGCACTAAAAATGTATACCATATAATATGTATATCAACAAAAGCTAAAATAATAATAAAAGTAACAAAAACAAGAGCTAATTTGTGCTGCAGTATAATGATATTTTGTTAACGGCTTTTGCCTTGGTTTTGTTTTTTTTATGTTAATTGCCGACAAACGAGCAGACGAGCCACCTGATGGTAAGTGGTCACGTCGCCCATGGACATCAGCAACACCAAAGGTATCACCGATGCGCTGTGGGCCAGGAAATGAGAAGAAGGTTAGAAAGAATGTACTGGCTCTCAAGCTCCCAGCCGGAACACGACGAGAGTGGTAGCTAGCCAAGCAGGCTTCACGGAAAGATAATAATATCAGTAATAATATTAATGACTTAATAATAAGACTGATAATATAATCCATACCTGAAGCCCTACCACCAAGCAGGCTGGCTTCTGTCGCCTCTTACGACACCCTGTTCCGTCAGCATGGGATTGGGGGTAGTATTCTAAGCCCGCCTATATTTATATAAGCGGCTATATTTGTTATCAAAACCTTAGCGCTGGTTTTTAGCAGGGACTGCTACCAAATGTTACAACACTAAAATACAGTATACTGCATTATTCGCGATCTTAGCGCTTACTTAATGGCCTTGTACAGAAAAAAAAGGACGTTAACTTTGTTTCACATAAGACCACTAGGTGATTTGTCAACAGGAACAAATGTAGATTTGAAATGTAAGTGGCTTGTACCCATCCAAGGGTTAAAGAAAACAATGCAATGGCCTAAAGTCCCTTCTTTTAGAGATCGCTGGCTAAAGACCAGATTGATTCTGACGGTACTTATGCAGTGTTTTAGGGTTTTTTGTTTCTGTCTGGCGAGTTCCCAACCTCCTTTACAAACATATATTGTTTTTCAACTTGTTTTGGTTATTGTGCTGTTTACTATTTATGAAGTTGGTTTATTTATAGCTTCTTTTTTGTTAACGCATAAGTGACACGGGAAAAGGTGACCATTTACCATCACATGTCACGTCTCATTATTTGTCGACTTTGAAATATTGAAATAAAAAATGTCACAGTCTCAAGCAGAACTAAAGTAAGCAGAAGCCTAGCCAACATTCAAGTTACTTAGTCCGGCAGGAGATGTCCCTACTTTTGACCTTTTAATATTCACAGTAAAAATTCAAAGCTCGCCAACCCTAACCCACGCGAACCCTTTTACAAATAAGCCGTAAATACAGCTCAGTAGCTACCTGTTGATGATCCTGTCAAATGCAGGTCGTTTAAGTACAAGAGAGACATTGCTTGGATAATTGGTGATTTGGAACGGAAATAGAATGGAATGCAATTGAATGGAAATTCAAATCTAAATTGAAAAAAAAATTCAAAGTTGGTTTTCATAAACACTTTTCAAAAGTCAAACTATGCCACTGCTTCAGCAAGTACTTGCAATGAGCAGTCGCGGAGTGAGAAACAGCAATAAACTCCCTAGGTTATATTTTCTACTCACAGTTAAAAGTACCCCGACGATTCGACGACCCCGTAGCCCAGTTGGTAGTGACCCTGCCTGCCGAGCGTGGGGTCCCGGGTTCCATTCCCGGCCGGGGCAGATATTTATGTGACAGATAAATGTTTGTTCTCGGGTCATGGGTGTTAAGATGTGATAATTGTGTATGTCCATACCACCCGCAACACAGGCAATCCTAGTGCGGGGGTGTGAATGTGTAAAAGTTTATTTTTTTATTTATTTATAACACTTATTTCCCACTTATTATCCAATTTGTAACTCATATTCCTTAAAGGCCTTGTAATATTTATAACTAAACATATATTGCCTATTTTATTGAAGTTTTGCTCGTCGATTTTTTTTACTATTAATTAATCCATTGCTACTAGGTACGTAATTACTTATTGCTAATTATTGTTATGTCGAAAAATTAATTTTTTCCGTGATCCACGATTTGTTTCTTCACAATGACGGTAGAATTGAATATTCATATTTTTGAATTCAAATATTCAGAATCAGATCAGAAATCGCTGTCTGCAAAATTGCAGCCATTATTTGAGTTAGCGCAAAGGACCCAATAAGACGCCAGAGGACAAACAGACAATAGACTATTGATGTACGATTTAAAATGCTTGGACATTCTGGGGTTGAATAAAGCGATTGCAGAGTTATTTTGTTAGAAATAGCAAAAAAATAATAGTAAAAAATTAAAGATCTGTTTGATTTTAGTCTGACATATTATGTAAAGGTTATAATTATATATATGCACATGTCGAAGAACAGCATACAAACCCTAAAGAAACTAGGTATATTTAAAGTCGAGCATAGATGTCTGGGTACTCTTGAGAATTGTTTTTTTACTTTCTAAATGGTTTTAATATTCTTAATAATTAATAAAATATTAAATAAAGAAGGTGCTATCTTAAAAAAAGTACGTACTTTCACTCTTTCTTGACGTCGTCTACATTAGTGTTGTGACGGAATGTCTTAAAAATTGTCACTAATCATATATCTCTTGCTACCTTTAGGCATTTTGGATAGTACAAAATTTTTTGCTGACATTTGTAATCGGACTTGAAACAATAATTATTGTTTATTTTTTAACAAACATTTAAATATATTTTATATTCAAACCTTTGTTGTTTGTTGTTGAAAATTGTTGTTGACCAAAAATTGTTGTGACTGTTATTATTAAAAACCGCATGAAATATAATAAATAATTTCTGAAATTATTTCGTTTAAATAGAGACTTTGTTTTAGATTATGTATTTAAGACTATTAATCCGCCCTCTCTTCGCTTAATAGCATCTGAATTGTTTTAGAACTTACTCGTTCTCTGAATTAGAATTATATTAATTTATAACTTTTCTATTTATAGATGGATTGAA
Source organism: Megathymus violae (assembly GCA_003671415.1). Lineage (NCBI taxonomy): Eukaryota > Metazoa > Arthropoda > Insecta > Lepidoptera > Hesperiidae > Megathymus > Megathymus violae. Next base: position 4,474,488 of record PDGT01000002.1, read on the forward strand.
ATGAAACGAATTTCAAATAGTAAATCATGCTTACTGCAATACATTTGTGAACCATAACGAAATCGGTTAAGCCGTTTCTGAGATTAGCGCGCACAAACCTACAGACAAACAGACAAATAGACACAAATTCTAACTACTATTGTTTTAGGTTACATCGCGTTAATAAATGGCACTAATAATAGTTTTTCTCATATATCCTTCGTGTACAGAAAGCCATCAGTTAAAATTTTATTATACATATTTATAGATAGTTGAAAAACTTCATCTTACGTCTTACGAATGAACGCAAACAAGCGTCATATGGAACAAATAGACGGATTTTGATATAATTTAAAATATTTGTAACTTGTAATGTGAATTAATAACAATCATATAAGATATTTTCTGTCTCCAGAAATAAAGTAATACTAACCAATACTAATTTTAAGTTAGGTACACTTTTTTCTTTTTTTATCGATATAGAGTCCCAAATATTTTGAATTTTTGTCTTCTACGTCCATACACGTATAAGTTTTGCACGCTTTTACAATTAAAATTTTATATAGCAAGTGTCAATATTTTGATACTACTTAGGGAATTACTGAATATTTCAATCTGTCTGGAGTATTGTACTTAATTCTGATTACAATATCCGAGCGTCTCAAATCTGGCGAGACGACAGCAGTCTTAACATTTTATATAGTAAATAAACAACTGATGGTGGATTTCACTTAGTTTGTATAAAGTCAGTATTACCTTATTGTTCAATGGTCTAATATACATTTAATTTAATTAATTATTTCACTTCAATATATTTTTAGTATAAATTTCTTAGAATTGGCAAAACTTTGGTTTCAATAAAAAAACACTCTAGTCAGAATCTTATCGGCGTGGGGTAAGTTTCTGTTGTCGAGATATGTCCAAAAATATTCCCTGTTTACCCACTGTAAAAAATTAAGTACCTACTTAAGATTTTCGTACAGGTTTTCACATTTTATTATTATGGGCGGAAAGCCTGTACTTGCTGTAATAACAATAAGTAATTATTAAGTAATAAGTAGTAAGTCATCATCATCATCATCTCAGCCGGACAACGCCCACTGCTGGGCATAGGCCTCCCCCAAGGATCTCTACAACGATCGGTCCTGCGCTGCCCTCAGCCAGTGGCTACCCGCGATCTTCACCAGATCGTCGGTCCATCTCGTTGAGGGTCTACCCAGTGAACGTCGCCCGGTGCGTGGTCGCAATTCGAGAACCTTTCCGCCCCTACGGCCATCAGTTCTCCTAACTATGTGTCCCGCCCACTGCTACTTCAGCTGGGCAATCCTTCGAGCAATGTCGGTAACTTTAGTTCGCCTACGGATCTCATCGTTTCTGATTCGATCACGTAAGGAAATATCGAGCATTGCTCTCTCCATTGCCCGCTGGGTGACCTTGAGCCTTCTTATGAGACCCGTAGTAGTAAGTACAGTTACAGTATTATTAAAAAAAAGAAGGTTTTATTGCTTTCCTATTTACCTATTATTAAATTCACCGCATAGTTAAAATAACTTAAATTGATTATATATGGTCATCGAGTCGTTAAGTTTGGGCACTATGTATACTTATGTGACAAAATTTCAAGTCTTTTATGTGATTTGTTGTGTAATAAACCGACCAACAAATATTGTGATTGTGACTTTAATCCGTCATTACCACTGGAGACGTCGGTTAAGTTGAACTTTCAAATGAAAATAAATCTTTAAAAAAATATATAATAACACATAATCCCAAAATAAAACGGGTACTTACTGTTTTCTTAACTTATATTACATTTTTTCTGAGCTGTTATTTTAACTATTTTTGCCCCACCGAAAGCATGTCCCGTACTGAATTTTTTAACCGTTCAATGTGTTTTGTCTACACCATGGGTCGTTATTAATTGGACTGAATACTATATTATGTTGTAATACTTATTATTATCAATTTAACAATGAAACAATTAAAATTATATCGCGTTTGTTTATAGTAGTGATAAGGGTGATTTTTTTTTATTCGCACTGTGTTCCTATTGTCGAGTTTTGTCTCGCAATCTATAGTTTCCGCTCGCGGAAAAGTAATTTATTTGACTATTATTATCATATTTCGTAAGTAATTATAATATAATTTGTTATATTTATAGTGTATGTATTCACGTGTATGTTTTACCTATTCCAGATTATATATTGTGTGTAAAATTACATTAATTTTTATTGAATATGTGTGCATGCAATATAGGTAGGTACCTTTCTGTCAACTTCATCCAGTTGCGGGTGTATACTCCTGGAAATTTCGTAAACCTATGTATTTTTATTTTTTTATGCTTTGCTGAATAGAAACGCGTACGCAAATAAATAAAAGATAATAAATTAATCAAATAATGAATCTACTATATTACTGTCGATAACAACGATAGACTGAGAAAGAGAGGCTGTGTGTGAGTGTGTATTGTTTTACGTTATGATATTTCAATTATAATTATTATTATTGGTCAATTATAATTATAATTATTGGTTCTACAGCGTGATTTTTCAAAAGAAAGTGAATACAATAAATCTGATCAGCCCTAGCAAAAGATATTCGCAATTATAGCAGACAAGGGACAGTTGGGGCCGTTGTTGTTTTGTTGGAAGATTTAGTGCGCTCCGAGAAATAACAACGGAGTAATAGCCGCAGTGACTAAATAAATACTAACAGAATTCTTATTTTACCAAACAACACCGTTATGTTGGGACGGGTGAGAGAAACAATTGTTAGTTTAAAATAAATTAGTTATAATCTTGAAATTGTGGATGGCAAGATATAATTTCTTTATAATACCTTCTTTTATGCATTCCGTTCTCTCGACATGAGATAAAAATATCTCTCCTATCCTTTTGTTCAACATCATCACCGCAAACCATATCGCTCCCTTGCCTGGGTGGGCGCCGGTATCTTACCAGAGTGTGAAGTGAAAACTATTGTCTTATCTTCCTGGCCAATAATTAAGATTGGTAAGCTTCATAGCTCAGTTGGTAGTGACACTGCCTGCCGAGCGAGGGGTCCCGGGTTCTTTTCCCGGAAGGGGCAGACATTTATGGTACTCGGGTCATGGGTGTTTGTAATGTCAATTTGTGTATGTCCATGCCACCTGAACACAGGGAATCCTAGTGCGGGTGTGTGTGTGTGTAAACGTTTATTATTATTATTATATTCATACAAGTTTGCGAGCATCATGGTGAATATTTGCATATGCAACTTGGTCACTATGTTGTTTTTTACCTAGACAAGGACATAATTAATTTGTAACATACATATAACGAATGACGGAAAACTACGTGAGCACACCTGCATACCTGAGAGTTCTCCATAATGTTTTCAAAGGTGTTTGAAGTCTGCCAACCTGTAATTGGCCAGCTTAATGGACTTCAACCTTTGGACCTTTAAGTTTTTTCTATGTTTTAATTGAAATGTCTATTTTTTATCATCATCATTATCATCTCAGCCGGACAACGCGACGGATCGGTCCTGCGTTGCCCTCAGCCAGTGACTACCCGCGACCTTCACCAGATCGTCCGTTCATATATTTTTTATATTTAACGATAAATTTCGACTCCGTATTTTTTTTTTATTTTTATGTCAAAAGCCAAGAAACGAACAGATGAGTTAAGATGGGGTAAGTAGCGACCGCCGCCCATGCACGGTCGTAACACCAGAAGCTTCAACGTAGTGCCAGCCAAGAAGAAAGCAGGGGACTCATTCATTTAAAAATAAACTAGCGACCCGTTCTGCGATCGTCCGAGTTCAACAATTAATTATCATGCATTTACACTTGATATATTTATAGCGTATGTCCATCCGGCAAAAAATGGTTCCGGAAATTAACATCTGCGTATACAAAATCTCACAAAATTCGCGTTCTCTCTTTATAATATTAGTATCTTAGATATAAATTCAAATAAACATTTGCTTTTCTCTGTTTCAGGTAAGTTAAAATTGAATATCGAAAGGGTAAGTACTTTAGTGAAACAAGAATAGTAACATAGCAAATTTAAAGACGACTGGATAAATAACTTTTGTATAAAAATTGCGTTTGGGTCACTCGATATCCGGTTTAGAGTTTTGTACTTACTCTGTTTTAGGGCAAAACACGGGTGGATGGTGATACGTAAGTTGTTATAGTTTTTATTTATTATAAGTACGTCGGATTGCTGGTGTCATTGTTAAATATCTTCGCGGGCAGATAATTGGGTAATTAGAGCAGGGTAGTTTTTCCACAAGAATTCACTATTGGAAAAATAATTACAAACGAAACGTGTAACAGTGCCAACGAAAAAGGCACTAGTTACCAGCACGGTCGGAACAGAAGTGAAGTCTACCATAGCCCATGTCCTTTAGGCAAGCTACATTGTAGAATAAGTTGCTGAGTGTTAAGCCATAACGACGGTGCTGCCATCACTCAGGTCGCGTGCCGCGTTCCGTTTACAACGAGATTCATGACTATTCGACAAGGTGTGTGAGATAGGTGCTACACATGTCCAAAGGTTGTTTCAATGTAAATTTATACTGATTTAATAATGCATTTCTGCGAAATAACGCTTGACACCATAAACTAAAATTTATCTTATATATTTATATATTTTACGCAGTAGAACAGTCTTTTCCAAAACGAATAAAAGAAACGGTTGTCCAAGATTTGAATCCGAAATATTGATCTTACTTTGAGTTGTTTTGGTATTTATGGGGTGTTGTTGATTGAGTAACAACCCTTCTGCTCACTCACAGCCCCCACCTATCACCCTCAGATTAAAGCCACCCCAAACGACCCTCAATAATTCACACTCGACATACCAATTATGTATTTGTCATAATTTTAATAAAATAAATAAAAAGTTATCTTTAACGTGCGATTGTGATGTGTGAAATTTACCTTGTAGATTTAGTAATGATGAACCTATTATATAGTTTAGTTAGTTATGATCCTGCTTAGCAAAAGGTCGCAGGTTCGATACCCGGTCGGAAAATATTTATTTGAGTAAAAGGGTAACCCATCCAGCCGTGAGCCTCAGCTAACCTCACTTACCCATGGGGCATTCTGTTCAGTAATTATCACGGCTGTGACGGTCAGTTCCTCCTGTTGGAGGTCGTTAGGCGCTGTATTAAATAGTTCAACCTTAATGGCACTTATGTAGTGGTAGAGTTTTTGACAGGGAACCAGTAATAAGAGGTTCCTCCGGTGCCGTCTTGGCAGGCACCGCGTCTGTAATGTCTTTAGTGTTACGGACGTCCAAGAGCCCCAGTGACCAATTATCATCAGATGGTTTCTCTGCTCGCTTTTTTGCTAATTTACTCGTATATAAAAATTCAACCAAATGAAATTGGCTGCCAATACAATACATAATTACACAATGATTTCACTCAGTTATATGTATTTTAAGAAATATGCATTTTTAATACGTATTATCATGTAATATTTCTACATTGTTAAGATATAATTCTAAAATAACAACTACTAATACAATTTGAAGGTGATGGATGCTTTTGGTTTCATTTCCTATTTTTCACTCTTAGGGTTGGTACTTTTTTCATATTTAAGTGGCACCAAACAGAAAGTATAGTATACCCTCTCAAACAAAAAAGGTATTTTCCAAACCGGTTAATCAATGAAGAAGTTCTGATGTAACAAACATAAAAAAATACAAAAGAAATGACAAAACTCCTCCTTTTTTTGATGTCAGTTAAAATACGTTTGTTATTATATGGTTATAAATGAAAAAGATGATGAAAAAACACATGGCGCCGATTACAACGTGTATAGTCGTAAATTATTATAAATGTTCGAAAACAATATTTTATGAGTGTGTGTTTTATATGGCATTATTATAAAGGATAGACTTTTGGATTTGCTGTATTTTAATAAGTAAGTCCTCATTTTTATTCCGAATTTAATCTAATTACGGTAACGATTTGTCTGGCATATAACAGGACTGAGTTATGTCACTAGTATATAAAATTGAAGTGACAATTTTTTTTGCAATGTTCGGACACTTATTATATTTCGCTGATGAGACGATTTCCTTGTGTTGAATGAATGCCTTGAATTTATATATCTTTAATTTACACATAAGTTAGTCTCACAAAGTTTTAACATTCTTAAAATTTTTGTAAATATTAAATTAGCCCGTAGCCCAGTTGGTAGTGACCCTGCCTGCCGAGCGTGGGGTCCCGGGTTCGATTTCCGGCCGGGGCAGATATTTATGTGGCAGATAAATGTTTGTTCTCGGGTCATGGGTGTTTGTGATGTGATAATTGTGTATGTCCATGCCACCCGCTACACAGGGAATCCTAGTGCGGGGGTGTGAGTGTGTAAGCGTTTATTTACGTTTATATAGTTAAATATCGAGCGGTCTCTGTTAACAATCGATGTTAAAGACCTTTCGGTGAACAAGCGTCTCTAATAATCTCGTCGTCGGTGCCTCGAGCTTATCACTGTGGCCATATGCTTCGGAAATGTTAGGATACCATGAAATATAGGTAAACTTTAATTGTATCATTGTGACAAAACTATTGTGTTCTGGTCTCTAGTTGATCACTATCAAACTGTCAAAATAATAAGGCTCTACTCTAGTGGCAACTCTCCTCAAAATCGAAACATAAGATTGCTTGAAGCAATTACAGCATAATTTTCTTGTATCGTAGGTCACACACATAACTTTGTAAGGTAATTTTTATAATGTGTTGAATATTTAAAGGGAAAACCAACCATATTTGATATTTCAAAAAAATTTTTGTAATCCCAGCAGTAGATTGGAAGAAAATGCTTTAAGCATCGTCTTTTGTTCTTGATACAATTCTATGATGTCAAAAATTATACATAAATACTTTAGAAAACGCTGAAGTCATCCTTGATTTAAAAGAAATTACTACAGCTTGTGGTGCGACCTGCTGAAAAACGAAAGGTGCAGTGCGGTTGAAGCGATTCCGTTTCGGTTTGATTTATGTTATACTACTACTTTATACTAGCGACATTTCAAAGTTTTTAGGAGAATATGTTATTTGAATATACAAACGTGATAAAAGGTTTGGGCGTAATAAAATTGCTCAGTCCCTTTTCTTTATCCCGAATTTAATTTTACCAAATCGAAACGTCCCATGAAAATCGGAATACGCAAACCTATTAGTCGGAGTCGAATAATAAACAGGGTGCCTTTATCTACCGCCAACAAAAAGTCGGAAGAGTCCTGTAATTGCGCGCCGGTGGCGACATCTGTAATGTATTCAAGGTTCAGATTAATATTAAACAGTCTACCTGCCTAATAAATTCAAACGAAATGGGAAAAAAGTTATTCAGCTTAAGATAATTTCTGATGTTCATTGAATAAATTACTGAATATATTTTATTGTTTTTTGGGTATATATTAGTTAAGCTGTTATGATTATTAGTAAACGACAGAAGTCTTTATCATTAACTAATTCGGATGATTCGTATTCCACACTGCTCCAATGTTGATAAGTGGACTTTTACTGATTAAAGTCTCTTAAATAAATAATGACATTTCCTTTTACAGACCTCTGATTTGGTTACTACAAATAATAGTAACGAATGGCACGAACATGCTAAAGTATAAAAGTTAAAATTACGATCATTATATTCTATGTTGTAAATTTTAATCTAAATATTATTCTATCAAAATCAATAATTTTATTGCACAATCATTGAAAGAGTAGAGAGTTACCATACCGATCAAGTGAACATCACATCATATTGTAAACTAAAATTTATTATGTATTGCAAAGTCTTTAAAAAAATATAGTGAGTGTGAATGAGGGTAAAAATTCATAGGCGCTGAATTATTTTAAAAAGGCTACCTGCTTAATACCCGTAGAATTTGGGAAAATAGCCGTTATTAAGGTTACCCTAATGTTCTTGTTACAGCTTATTTTGTTTGAAGGTATAATAAAGATCTAATTTGTGTTTCTATTGAATTAAATACTCTATTGGCTTTTTATTGAGTCATTTCAACTTTATTCGCTACAGTTTTGTAATAAATGTGAATTAAAGCCGAATATGTTGTTGGTACGGAGGCGCCGGGGCGATAACACTGACACATTTATTTTTGCATATAACATGTAACGTAGAAAGTCATGTACTTACTAATTACGCCTACCTACTACTATACCTACTATTTAATTGTTAAATTTATTGAATTAAAAATATTAAACACAAGGTACGTTTGTCATGTTCATACCCATTCTTGTATGTACACCTACCTCGAATTTTTCTCCATGACACCGGGTTATTAAGATCCATTAACCATTAAGTTGGTCCCTTGTATTCTGTCCACTGTGTGCGCGCTGGCCACGCACACTCGAACGATAAACGACTCTGTTTAAGAAATACAGGAGTGCCTTCCGTTTCATATCATTGTAACGGAAGCGATAAACTTATATAAACAACTTACATACAATTACATATAAATATGCAACTTACATAAACAAATGTTATAATTATAAAACCTTGCTATTTTATAGCTTTATAATATTCAAATAGGTACGTGAAACGCAACAGGGACAGAATGATTAACAATAAAATCAGGATTGCTTCTGTACATCGATAAGGGTTCGCATTCAAGAAAAGTTGTAATATTATTTTACTACACTAAATACAATATGGCATAGATACATCATTTCACGTGGACATACTCGATGCGATACCAACAAAAAACAATTCAACGTAACGATAGAAACCACAAGTAGATCCATTTAATAATTTCAAGCGACCTTTAAAAATGTCCGTGTTTATGATCATTCTACCGTTTTGTTCTGACCGCTGGATACGAATGAGTTGTAATAACCTGATATTTTTACCTTCATTTGTTCTCCTTATCTTGCGGTAGGGGGCGACGGAGAAGGGAACTTTTATTGCAGTAGGGTAGCAACATTTTTGGTAAGAAAATTATGGAATAACAAGCTTTGAAAAGAATTTTGTAGGTCTAAGGTAAGTTGGAAGAAAGGACGACGAGGTACAGAATAAAATCGCTATAAAATAAATTTTTGCGAAACCGTATTCTGTTGTGATATAGTTAAAGCTGTTATAGGTATTCCACTACTGGGCGTGGATCCACCCACACAGTCGAAAGGTGGAAATTAACCACGCTTGAGAGCATCATTGAGTATTTTCACGAGTTTCATGTAGGTTCCCTTACGATGATTCCCTTTACTGAAACAAGAAATAACTGGTTTCTAGGCGTCTTGGATTTCTTTGTGTCTCACTCTACTGTTCATTCTTTAAACTACGCAATACAATGTTGATGCTGTTTAGATTATCATTTAGAGCATTTCTTTCAAAAAAATAATTTATTTTTAGGCGACTTGGAGGACCTTATGCAATATATTTCTTTTTCACCTGTCGTATTTTAGGATATCTGTGAAGATTCGGCTCGATGACACAGATGTAATCCGCAAATATGACCTGATCAGTCGAGCCGATCAGAATTTAAACAATTTATGAGACTAAATGTACTAAAGTTTATTATATATAACTATAAAAATATATATTTACATTTAAAGGTAAATCCAACAAAATGGGTGTGTAACATTGCTAGATCGATGTAAAACGATTTGCGTATTAATTACCGCAATTCATACATATTGTAACAATATGTGTATGTCAGTTCCATTCCTTATCTGTCAATGACATGCAATTAGCATCAGGGGGTATCCGAGGGTGTGGTTTCCATTCTCAGCCATTGTTCCTTATCTTAAGCAATTTGCGCTAACTGCATTGTGTTGCGATTGAAGTGATAAATTACATCGGGACTTAGGTGGGCTCTCTTAGGGAATTATATAACTGAAATTTTTAGGGTTCTGGATATCCTGTGAAAAAATTGAATATAACTTCTGGTTACTATCTATCTTCTAATTTTGGAAAAACGTTTCCTTTGAGCTGTCTAAATATTTTTTTTTTTATTATAATTTGCGACATTAAAATGTTTATTTTATGTGCTTACATACATACATATTTGTTTAGATAGATCGACTGAGATCTTATTTTCTAAATACCTACTTAGGGATCAAAAATCAAAATACTCGATTATTTATAGAGTTAATATAGCTTAAACATGGTAGCAATGTATACAGTAATTTAACGACTTTTGAATTTGATCGTGATCAAATTCAAAAGTCAACGTGACACTTGACGTGTTAAGTGAGATATCTTGCTATGAAACATACCAATAAAAACCATACCATTTTTAAATAAAATAATATTAAACATTTAAAAATCATATGTAAATAACATTATTTCCAATACTTATAGATTACAGGAAAAAATGGGTATATTGAACATAATTTATATAGTCTTGAATCCAATATCTTATTTTATTATATTATATATTGTTTTTACTATAGATGTGTTCAGAAACTCAGACATCCAAGTTTACTTATCTAATAAAGACGTTATATCTAGTAAAATACAAAATACATAGTAAAAATGAATGTAGCTACGAAAAGCATCTATCACGCGTAAATTAACGTTATTTTACTTCTAATGCACTTTAAAAAGGCCTTTTAAGTCACGTTGTTGCTCTGACGTCAAATGCAAATCTGAGCAAAGGCACAAAGCGTTCTACGAACTACTAAGTTTTATTTTTAGTGCTGTTATTGAAGTACTTGGACGTTCTTTACAAAGGTCTAAACTTAAAGTGCAATGGTGAAGGAAATATGCCCCTTTATTTAATGGTTCGCTTTGGAGTTACATGACAAGCATTTTTTTCTGTTTAACAATTAAAAAATACATTTAAAATGTTTACTCAACACAAATTAAACTCAAGTCCATTACAAATGGAAATATTTAATAGAAAATCAGGAAATCATTTGAATGTTTAATCGTTTTTGAATTGAATTCTGAACTGATACTGGAGGATCAAATTATTTGTTACGAAAGATCTGGTGCAAAATACCATAATAAACAATAATAATATACACAATGATAATAATACACGTATATCTAAATAAATAATATTATCCTTAAAGTTAAATTTATCGGGATGGTTTATTGCGAAGTTGGATATCACGCTATAAATTATTATCATTCAAATAATACTTTAACTTTTTACTTTACGTTCTAGCAAATGCTGTCGTCCATAGATATAGGCTCTGACATTGACTTTCTACATCTATACATATATAAATCCTGAAAATTCTTACGAATAAATAACAGCGAAATTACTTGCAAGTTACGAAATATTTATGTAATGAAACAGTAAGGTTTTTACAAAATACAAGTTTTTCTGCCATTTCTTTTCCTCTTTAATACTTTGCTATGTAGGTAAAAAATGAGCCAAGCGCAGGTCACTTAGTAAAAGTTCTATACAACCATACAAAAAACACATACACCATAGGATATATCAGTAGGTCTTCATTAGGGATAGAACAAATTAATGATTCTAATTGTATACAGCGCCATCTAGTTTCACAAATAAGACTTCAACTAACTTACAATAAACATCACCTTAATAAATATGGAATTACTTGTATTATTATTTATTGTTGAGTGATGCTTTCTTGAATATCTGAAGTATATAGAAATCATATCAAAGCATACTAGTCGTATTCTTCCGTTACATGTAACGTGGCGGGAAATTAAGTTAAATCGTTATGTTTGTCCCAGATTCAAACGACGGAGCTTAATTTCCAAACATCTAGGTTACCACATCTTTTCATGCGTTGCTATTTTCGTCTTTTATTTCGCTGTTCGTAGACAACGAGGAGAGCCCATTCACTGAGAGTGTGCTTTGTTCTAGTGGTGCCCTCTTACCCTTCTTACAGACAATGTAACCTTTGTTAAGATTACAATATTCGACAGTGTAGGGACTGGTGTAAATTTGGCGAGGCAATGAACAGAGAGAGATAAAGTGATTGTACTCGGACATAATATTCGATGTTGCAGACTATTTAGTCAGCGAATCTTCCCTTAACACTAGAAACAAATAATGATATAACCCTACATACATTAACACAATGGAATCCTTTATTATGAGTCACGAGATTTCTCTCAATTGTTAGCACATTTCCGTGACCTTGAAAATGTATAGAAACATAACGTTTTACAATTTACATTCCATTTATTATTCCATCAATGAATTTTCCATTCCATTGATTTTAGCAACCAATAACAGCTTACAGTCTGATTACAGTCTGTTTTTTTCTGGAAACGGAAACAACATCAGAGGATAGAGACTGTTATTTACTGGAAAGGGAAACAATGTCAGAGAATACAGTCTGTTGTTTATTGGAAACGGAAACAACAACACTAACTACAGTTTGTTTGTCATTGACTAAAACAATTCGTGTCAATAATTCTGCAATGTTTACTACATGATTACTTAACCGCGAAGTTTACGAAGGATTTGTCTAAGAGTCTAGTCTATATTATGTTACATGAGTCGGAATTAAACACGACAAGCCTGTGTACTGCTAAAAGGGTTTGTAATAGGAAAATCAAGTTCTTAACTAATCAAATACAAATTCCAAAGTGATTAATTCGTTTGTTTAGGCGTTGTCCACTTATATCTTCAGGGACGGAAAATGTCTTGAAACTGACTTATAATTTACTATTAAGTTGTAAACGATGTTACAAGGCCCTATCTAACTCTAAGTCCAAATTAATCTGCGCTTCTCGTGGTGTAACATTTCTCGTAGTGTGCCTCGTAGTAAATTTCAAAATATTTCAGGAGTGTGCAGAATGCAAAGTCCTTCCTAATAGAAAACAGACTTAAACTGAGATAAAATTATTTATACCAATGCATATTAGGTAACGCGTTACCTAATGTATTTTACATTTATTATATTATTTATTAAAAGAGAACGAAATTGAAATTACTTCACAAAGAGAGCACTCAGTTTCTCTCGTGCCATTATTGTTCAAAATACATCACTAAGTTTATACAGAGTGATTCAGAATAGGGGAAAACAATAACGGTTCGCTGTTTAAAATGTGTACTGTGTAAAGCACTTAGCGCAATAACGGCATAAGTGCACAAACATAGCAAGTATGTGTTTAGTTTGTCATTCTCTCATTCGCAATGGAGATGGCGTGTAAAGAAGTAAAAGGTTTTAGTTTATATTCATCTTGTCTTGGCAACTCCTACCACGACAACGTGTTGGTGCCCTCTAACAGCTCAAGTATAAGTGATCAAGACCAAGTTCCTCCACTGGATTCCGACCAAAAAAAGAAAGAAATAGCCAGATAAGGCGCGCTTGCTTATTAAGACCGTATAAGGCGTCGAAAGAAGACGTCATAACTATCCTTTAATTATTTCTATTGTGTAGTCCTTTATTTAATGTGCTATCTAAAAAGTATAGTACTCCGATTGCTATAATTATTCTACTGCACCGTCAGTTACTACTAGCCTGTTTAGAACACGTTACTCTGTAATATATTTAAATGTAGATAATTTCGGTTTTTAAATGTAGAACTTGTTAATTACTCAACAATGCCATCTCTCGGATCTGAGCTTACGCAGCTTAAGTTTAAGTTAAAAACAATATTGTCACCATAATATTCAAGTCATTCAAGATCTTATATGTTGTAAAATGTATTATATGCTTATATATCACCAACGTTTTACATTACATTTATGTTGTATATATGTACTTAATGTAAATACAATTAATTATTCACAGGATAGGATTTTTAATTACAATTAATGATTTTTACCTCTTGTTTTCAACAACTAACCGTCGTTAGAAAATGTATTTAAATACGACGCACTGTACGTTAAAATTGTTTCGTTTTCTCATAGATGAAACATGTATTTAAGAGCTCATAACTCTTATAGTACGGTTTAATACATAGGTCACACTAAATGTTTCCGGAGTTGGCCACTTACATACACAATATTTAAAAAGTTATTACTACATTTAAAAATAGAACTCTTTAGCCGTAGAATACAAATTGGTGCATCAGATTGTCAATTGTTTTCATTGTGGGGCGTCATTTTCAAAAATGCGTGATTACAATAAAATGGATTTAACTCGGGAAAATTTTCGTTGCATGATTTTTTACGATTTTAAGTGTAATTTGACAGTTCAGTAGAGCCTCGTTCGGCTTCAGTCTGCTTTTGGCGAAGAAGCACCATGCAAGCCAACTATTTATAACTGGTTTGCAGAATTAAAACGCGGTCGTGTCAATTTCCATGATGAAATTCGTGAAGGTCGCCCGTGCACCGCTGTGAACCACAAAAACATTGATCCTGTGCGCCGTATGATTGAAACAGACAGGCATGCGACCTACCATGAGATCCGGACATCTTTGGACATATATACACAAATATACATAATTTGACCGATGCTCACAAAACGGACTGCATCACTTGGTGCCATGCTATGCTTGCCAGATACAACGAAGGGGCTCCAAATTTGGTGTGGGATATAGTAACAGGTGACGAAACATGGATTTATAGCTACGATCTAAAAACAAAGCAGCCATCGATCGTATGGATCTTTTGAGATAAACCGAAACCAACCAAAGTGGCGCGCGTGAAAAGTGCCTAGAATTGGATGATAGCTTCTTTTTTAATATAACTGGACACGTGGCGACCGTTGCTTTAGAAAATCGTCGTACCATGAATAGTGATTGGTATACGACCATTTGTTTACCGGAAATTAATGACTAACTCCGTGAAAGTAACGGTAAGCGCCGTATCATCTTGCACCACTACAATGCAAGTTCCCACACGGCCAGACAGGCAAATGAGTTTTTGAAGGTGATAAACATACAACTTATGAGTCATCCAGCATACAGTTCTGACGGTCAACGGTTGTTATCACCAGGAGTGGCTGTCGAAGAGTATGGAAAACATGTATCTGACATCACCACGGAGGAGTGGCACAAATGTTTTCAAATATGGTTCAATCGCATGAAAAAGTGCATTGACGCAAAGGGAGAATATCTTTCGGCAACAATTAATTCATTTTTGACCAATAATAATATTTTTTTATTATTGAATTCGGAAACTTTTAGTGCACCCCACGTGTATGGTAGTAAAATTAGGTAAATTTTTAAATTTTGTGAAATAAGCTAGAATACTTTATTGTTACAATGGTTGTTCCGTTAAATAGTGACACAAGACACAAAAGGTTTCTTTTACTTTCGTGTACCTAAGCAAAATTAATAAAAAAAATTGTAAATTTGATTACATTACAATTATGTATATGTAATATTATACCAAAAGTTACTTTGTCATACATTACAATTGAACGGATGGAATAAAAAACCGAATAATATACTAGTATAAATATGTTATATACATTATACGGTACAAGTACGCGTTGTGATTCGTAATGCTCTTCTCCAAGAACGCTTACAGGCTCTGAATTGTCCCGACGTGAGGCTCATTTATAAGTCGCAGTAGCGACACATTGGTCCAAATATAAATTCAACAAATTATTTTTTTCGCGTTCAAGCACGTCAGCAGTTGCACATCCAATTCGCGATAAAGCAATGGCAGCCTAGTGGTATCAATATTAGTCTCCCGCATGGCGGCTCGAGTTCGAATCGTGTGAGAGGTAACCGGGGCCCAATAGTGACACAATTATGGGTTGTAAATACGAATATCTTTCGCGTAGAAAAATAATCTTACAGTTAAATTGAATGTAGAAAGCTATACATTAACCAACTAGTCAACGTAACTAATTATTAGGACCTTCTGAAATATAGGAGTATAAAATAGAAAGAAAGAGAATATTTATTTACAAAATCTACAGCACTTACAGCCCATATATATACATATACTTACAGCCCATATATAAGAATCAAATATACTAATCCAATCTCGTGATGGGATTAAGATAACAAAATAATCTCTGAATTTATGAAGGTAAACATCATAAGAATTCGCTTGCGAATAGTTATGTAATTTCTCCCATGTGTGACCGAGGAATCGATACTAATGACAAGCGGGGCACAGAAGGGTTGTGTACTTTATCCTTTCAACAGGAACACAGTGTATATGTATATATATACATTATTGATTGGATACACAGTAGCCGACAGTGTGTTCCTAGCCGATCACCTTTACAGAAAAGACGACGTCTTTAGATATTGTGTAATTTTGAGTAGGTGCTATATGTTGTTATATAATATCATAATAAAATACATTTACTGTTCTGTATAATTGTACAATTTATTTACTCTTTAGGGTTTTCTTCAAACGGTATTAGTAATATGGGAAGTCGTCTGATCCCGCAGGGTTTTCAAGATTAACCCGCATTTATGACGCGATGTACCGACAGGACAGAGTTTGTTATCTGTGGACCCATTAAATGTTTCACCGACTGTTTAGCTATGCTAGCTGCTTCTGAACTGCAGATTGGATGCAAACCTATACGCAAATAGCAGTGAATCAGGTAGTTAGAGCGCGGCCGGCATCGATGACTGGATGAAGTTCGCTGGAAATCCGCATCAAATCAGTAATTTCTACTTAAAATATATGGAAGGCAATCAGTCTGGAGTAAACCATTTGTTTAGTGGGCTCGCCTTAGGCTGGGATATAGCTACAACCTGTTTGCGACACTGTATCCCATCCACTTTTGGTGTATAAACCACGCTGTTCTAGAGCAGATTTTTATCCATGTGTGGATAGTAGTAGTAGTTGTATTGGGCATACAATCCATTTAATTTGTAATATCCACTGTTATCAAATCAGGATAGCTGCTTATGATCACTAAGATGGAAATCCTCCATTGAAATGTCTTTGATACTATCACCTTCTTTATTGAAACAAAAATTTGCTTCCAGCATTAACCTTTACGGTGGTACTTATAAGTGCATCGTTCCGGGCGAATCGTAATATTAAAAGAATTAAAAAATATATTAAAATAAAATAAATAATATGTCCGGTGTGTGTCAATTTAAAATGTGATTACCCTTAACGCTATACCTTAAACGCTGTTAAGAGTTTTGGAAAAGCGTCTCACCTCGCAAGCCTGACATGAATATTAAGGTATAGACGTCTTTCCTGATACTACATTATTCGTATGGCCTTACTAAATAACTTTTTCTTAGGTACAATCTAAGAAATTTCTTCGAGTAGCCAATACCGGTTGTTATCACTAGATGGCAGTGTTTGAGATTTATCGGATGATTTCGAATGTCATTGAATATCCAACACTTCAATATTTTAGGAGTACACCTACTGACATACGGTCCAGGCATCTATCATTTTTTATCCATAAGTGATTTACACGTTGATAAGACTTCCTGTGTTGTGAGTTTATAGTCTGCCTCAAATGTGACATACATAAACATTGGAAACCCGACATTGGCCTGAAAATTCGTCCAAGTAACAAGTCATCTACCACGAAAATGTTTTCAGATTGGTGGAGAATAATATAAACTTTATATTTTTTCTTAGAGGAAAAATAAAATAACGTTTAACATCAGTGTTTTTAGACTCATATATTTGTCTACGGCTAAAAGTTTGACGTTTAGAAAAATCAGCCTCAATTGTTATTGTTAAATAACACTCGTAAAGTCTTGTCGGATATTTTAATAAACTTACGCACTCGCAATATTCCTTGTGGTGTGGGAGTCACAATATTCATATAAGGATATTGGGGAACATAAAAAATTGGGATTTTACAAATAAACAAGATACAAGAGTAAATAATCTCATTAATTAATATTGGTCACGGGAATCGAAACCAGGATCCTTCACTCGACTTTAAGGGTTCTTAATAAGGACTTTATTGGATTGCAATAATTTGCAATAATTTGGTCAGCGTGATGGGTTATGCCTTAATCTCTGTCATTGAGAGAGGAGACCTAAGCCCAACTGTGGTACTATTATGAATTGTAATGATGATGACATAAAACAAAAACAATAGTGGAGAACAAAAATTAGTTTACAGTACGTGGCGCTGATAGCTTATGAAGTGTCATTAAAAACTGTTAATCGGTATATCACAGAGCTCAACGATCGTATTTCATTAAAGGTTAAATAAACAACTTTAAAAAAGAACAAAGCTCAGCTTTAGTTAGTCAGGTCTGGTCTGTTGTATCAACGTTGCCTCAACTAAAGCCGCGCTGTACGTCGGATGTCTTATACTACGTGATAGGACTTTTAATGGCATAATTTGTTACCCAGATTGGAGTTTTAGAGTCTCATTCTTTTATATTTCAGCAAGGATATTTTTTATCTGCTCTATCACCTAATAAATGTTATTCATACGACTTATGTCACATAGGTTTATATAACAGATTTCACATTTACATAGCAGAATGGCTGTACTTATGGAATATATCTATATATGATACTATGATACCTGTCCTCCCTTTGTAATCCTAGATATAGGAATCTACAATAAAGAATAAAAAAATGAGTAAATAAATATGATAGATATGGAGTTGTAAAATTAAGTATTTTTAAAGTTCCATATGATATCTTACTTTTTCAATTTTTATATTCTTTGTTTTTAGCATTAAAGTTTTCTATAATTTAGATGATTCGGCTAAGCCAGAGCTCCCCAATCTTTTTTACCTTGTCGACCACTTGGCATGTTTTTCGGTTTTGGGTACACCCCCTGTTTACTTAATATTGTTTTTTTGCAATTTCATCAACTTCAAATGTGTTTCCGACAGCTGGTTTAGTGCTACTCGCTTTGAAAGGTTCAATTTGAAACAGTAGTGAAGTGTAGTGTGAAAAATAAAAAAAAATAAGCTTGTATACCAAATCGTAGAAGTAAGGTAGGATTGTTTATTACGGTTTCACGTAAAAAGGAAGCAATAATGCTCCGTGACCTTTTGCATAGACAAACTTGGAGGACAAAAGTCGATACAGACTTCAATTTACCGCGGAAAAATATTTTTTACAATATAAAAACGTAAGTTATACAGATAGGTAAGTATATGTGTTAATTTATATATTTATAACAAAGTATTATAAAAGTAAATAGGTAATAGATATCTGTATATAAATATGGATTATTCCATTCTCATGGAAAGGAAAAATTATAGTTACGACTTGTCTAAATAAGGTCCACTATCGTGGATCCCCACTAATATCTCATGGACCCCATTTTTTTGCCCAGACGTGAACTCTTTGCAGTTCCTCGTCGACCCCTGGGGGTCGATATAGACCACTTTGGGCATTACAGGATTAAACGATGTAAAAAAGCACTGTAAGCAGATGTTGAACGATGGGCTAGTGTAGAAGCAAGTAAAGCCTGCGGTAGCGAGTAAGTTTTAGTTTTAGCATGTTCCAAGGGTAGTGCCTACCGTGATTTTAAGTAGTACGAAACTTTGTTTTTTGTTCTGTTATGCAGAAGAAGAAGCAAAAAGATATAAAGTAAAGTTTACTGAGGCATCAATTCCTCAATAAACTTAATCAATTCCTCAATAAATAACTATCTTGCGATTTACCTACATTAAACAACATCTAACCGATACTAAATAGATATACATTTTACTACATACTGTAAGAAATAGTATGGACTTGTCTAATTGCTATAGAGTGGGAGTTCATGGGAAGGTTTAAGTGTATGATATTCAAATGAAAAAAATGCAAAACGCTTAATTTAAACGGGTAGTTTAGTGTGAGTTTATTGGATGCTCGATGCCACAATATAAGAGATGAACTTTATACAAACTTATAATTACAAATGAAAACAGAATACAGTAAACCAATACAATTTTAAAACACAATTCGCTTAATGAAAGATTTTAAATGGAACGCGATGCGCATGATCAGAACGCCTTATCGTGGGTGTCGCGGGAACAATCTGTTCGTTACCCGGCGCGGGAGCGTCGGGACAAACGGTCGCGTGACTCAAACCGGCGTCTCTCATTGGCTGATCCCGATGACCGCCCCCCACGCATGCGTTTTATATTTGTGAACGTTACCCCGGTCACTCACATGCGCGCAAAGGTTTGAATTTTGTACGAATGTTTACACGAATGTGAGGGACTGATAAGCAAATGGGTTCGCATATAAGTATGCAAATCTATTTGCGCACCCCCCTACACTTCATCCATTACCAATATAAAGAGTAGCTGGAACTACTACTATAGTACGTATTAGTAGTTAAGTTTATAATAATTAGAGTAGACGCTGCAAACTACGAAAAATGAAGACATCTATCACCTATGCAATCGTGTGCGCAACTGGTCGCACGAATGTGTAGGAGACTACGCGAATGTTCGAAATTCGCGCACTTTGATGAGCGACAAAAACTGACACAGCTTGGAAAACCACGAATGCATGAAAAACTTCCCATAATCATTTGCGAAGGTCGTCCTACACTTGTAGGTTCGCGTATTCGCGCGAATGTGAGTAACCGGTATTAAAATCATGTTTCTCGAAACGAACCGAAGATATATCATCAGTTTCATATGTATATTATAGAACATGTTTTATTTATATTACGTGCAATGCATAACATTATTTTTTTCAGGCCTAATATTTCCTTCTTTATTATCATTCAAACTTCCTCAAAGATGAAGGTACATTTGCTTGATGACTTCGTGTATGTTGCCATTAAATTTCGTCGGTCTCGTTAAAGCTCTTGTCTGACTCAAATAGTATTTCTAAAAAAGATAAATACGTTCCAGCCTTGTTCTAACTAAGGATCAATATGGTAGAAAATATTATTATCGTTTATTATACTAGCGGCCTCGTTGGACATCGTTCGGGTTGGACTATTAATTAAGTGATTTTATATTTTTTGTTTTGATTAGATAACATTTATATAGCCTGTCAACTGCACATCACGTGTTCTCACTACATACCAATTTTCATGACGATCGATCAAGCCATTCCTGAGTTATAACATAAAGTTATACAGACAGACATTCAAAGTGGTCAAATTGAACTCAGTGTGTCATAAAACGAATATTTATCATGACATTTGACAAAAAATTAAATGTACAGACAGAAAGCCATTACACATTTATATAGATAGATAGATTTTATATAGCTTATCATCTGCCTAATCGCTTCATACCAATGTCCATTAAGATCGTCAAGCCTTTTTTGAGTTATCTCGATACATACAGAGAAGCTCCACAGATTTATATAGTAGTATAGATATAAATAGATTGTATCTATACATAAAACTGATAAATCTGAAAGTAATGAGTATTATAGAAATGAATAACATAAGCCGAAATTCATTTTTATCTAATCGTCTACAGTAAGACAAGTCCCAGAGGGTGGTTTAAAGAGGCCCTTAATTTGAGAAACGTGGAATTATTTATAAAGCGAAGTCAACGCGGTCTCTCACCGATTTAAATCTCACGATAGCGACACGACTACGATTTATAGTGATAAAAGAATAATTTTTTAGGGCGACCCATGTACACCTGTAAATGCTTTGAAACAAGACTATAGGCAAAGCAGAGGAAATAAGTTATTATAATTTTTTATTTTGATCAGTCTGTTTTGATGAATTTTATTTTATACTACAGTTCATATATTATGTAAAAATATCACTTATAATTTCAACTTTAAAAACAAGTAATAATTTTAGTATTAACATTATTGCTTCAGTATTTAATAATGTTAGAACATCATGATATATAATGGAAGGTAACAGTTAATATATATGTGGCGAACAAAATAGAACAATTTAAAATTTTAGCAACATATTAGTGTAAGAAATATAAAAAAGGTCGAGAAATGAAAATGCAATGAAATATATAAAAAAAAAATTAAAAGATCATAGAAATATCATAAATATTTTGTTACAACATAAATATTTTAGGTAATAAGCGGGGAGTTCCATGTTCAGTGGACTTCGAAAGGTTCATAGATCGCCTTTAAAGACGCTGGTATTGCTGAGATGTTATATTATTTCCATATAAAAAGATATAATATCGAATATTCTTACTTTACTTTTGCAACTATATTATCACTGACAGCATGAAACAAAAAAGTTGAATTTAATTAAAACAGACGTTTTCGTAAAAATCGTATCGTACTATTTAATTAATCGTGTTGTCGTTTAAGGCAGTAAGCGTGTCGAGCTCTGAATGTAAAAGGGGCGGTAAGTCACAAGGAGTCACTTTGTGGGAACTACCCGCCGCGCCACGCGCCGAGCAATTAAAACTGAACCGTTCAAAACAACACTAAAAAATATTACTTTGAGCTCCGTTTGGAGACTTGGGTTCTGAGAAAGACTTGTGCCACGTAATTTAAATTTTCTTCTCTATTTTGAAACCAGTGGCTCTAATTTACGTCTTGTTTTGATCGAAACGCAATTTACGACTCTCTTTCATATTTACGAAATAATGTATCTTTATGTTGATAGCTCACAAATGAACAGACGGATTGCTTTATGGTGATTGGTCGCTGCTGCCTACACTTTAAGTATTCAATCCATGGAGCATCATCGATGCGAAGTTGGCCCAGGTAGAGGCGAACCCGTTTATCATTCTCCACGCTTTTTAAACACTGCAAGATAGCCCAAACGCTAACTGAAAGACCACTCGCTAGTCTGGTCCGTTGATTAGCGGAATGACGCGGGCAGGCAGGCAGGGAAGGTAAGAAGACAAGAATGAATACAGCTCTCAACTCCGCGTATTATCATTAGATAATATGTTGAATTTTATTGTTAGACAAGTCGAATTTAAATAAATAAACATATATGTATGTATGTTCATTAAATATGTCAAATTTTAAAACAACAAACCAATTTTCTACTCGGATACTATAACAGTTCAACTTTTATAATTATAATAGCTTTGAAGAGGTTTAACGACAAGAATTTTTAATCACAGAATATTCATAGCTTTGTCTGGCATATAATCGATCGAACGATCGAGTTCCTTTCAAAAGAAAATGGAAACCTTTAAAGAGCTTCAATGGAAAATTATGTATAATGAATAGATATTTATAGTGAAATTTTCATGGTGTCAATTGTAAGCGAAGAAAATCTGACTTCAGCCTATCAGTTGTCTATTTTAAAGCAAAGGTTGTCGAAAGCTCGTATGCTTCACACTATCCGACATGTCTTAACATTTCTATGGCTAACGGATGTATCGTTGCGATACTTCAAGTTTCATGTTTGATTCAGCTTAAAGTTGTTGAAGACATTTTAGAAAATACATTTTTAGAGAGTAAAAATGTTGCTTATTTATAATTGTTTTTTAAAAAGCTCGTTTTAAAAATGACCTACTAATCTTCGCGTTAACTTTGTTGTCACAATGGCGCCTCAATTTATAATACCGGGAAAAATGCCTTCCCTGTTTTTTTTAATGGGTCCCATTTGTACTTGTGCTTATTACATCATGGTATATTATTGTATTCTCACTCGTATTTACTTATTGGAGTATTCTCTACGTCAATTAAGTTATTAAGCTATTTATTACAAACTTGCTTTAACAGAAGTATTATTTGCTGCTGTTATAGTCCTACAAATTCGTAAGGTTAACATCAAACAACGTTATACTCAGTATTGTTACGCAAGCAACATGGAATATTAAACCCAATGCAACATTACACAATTATTTTTATGTTCCACGGGAGTTTGAATGGGAACGGGTAATGACAAAATATCCCATGTATAACACATTCTAGACTTAGACATTTTTATACCAAATTTAGTTTAAACACGGAAACGTACCGGTAACATTTGTGCTATCCGGGTTAAAATGTAACTTATGTTAATCCCGTTCATAAGCTTTCTCTACAAAAAAGCACATCGATCCGTTATCTCATAACGACACGAAAAAAGGTCAAGCTAACCAACACACACTCAAATTAAGATATTACTGATTATTACGGAATGGTATGGATTGGGTATTTTTTTTTAATATTGCCTGTGTCTAGGTTCTGATATGGAAAAACGGAATATTTTTGGACTATTGTCCTGTTTGTATGAATATTTATATGTAACATCGGAATTGTTAACATTATCTTCGAACGCATTGGACGGAAAAACTGTAAATTTAGAATAAAGTTATAAATGACCCAATTAATTAGTATTTTGGGCGTCATTGACAACATTTGGACGGAACCTTACCCACGCGAATCAGATTCGGTTTGATCGATTTTTATTTTGATGTAATTTGAATTTTGTCTCTATAAACCAACCATTCTCTATTTTATAACTTCTAACTGTACTTGCTGCTAATGCCGATTCAGATGAACCAGATAAAAAAAAACAACAATCCACAGCCAAACTCCATCAAAAGTAAACCACACCGCAACCAAACCACGATACTATAACGATAATATAATTTTTTTTATGTAAATAGCCAACGAACGAGCAGACGATCCACCCGGCAAGTGGTCGCCGTCGCCCATCAATTCACTTCAGCAAGACCAAATGTATCACTGATGCGTTGTCAACCAGGAAATGAGAAGAAGGTTAGAAAGAAAGTACTGGCTCTCAAGCCCCCAGCCGGAACACGACGAGTCGTGTCGCGGCTGACTTAAGCAGCGAGGTGGTGGCTAGCCAGACAGGCTTCACGGAAAGATAGCAGAATAATATTAATGTCTTAATAATAGCAATCATAATATAATCCGTACGCAAAGACCTACCACCAAGCAGGCTGGTTTTTGTCACCTCTTACGACACCCTGTTCTGCCAGCATGCGATTAGAGGCATTCTAGGCCGCCTCAATACGGTTAACCCTAATACTTGGTATAATTATATCACATCTTACTGTCCACGATAATTGTTTAAACGATAGTAGGTACCTCATCGCAGCCGAAACAGATTTTAACACAACCACATAAGCAACCAGTCTGCACGACATATACTTACGTAGATACTATTATAATATAATAGGTAATGTAAGCACTACCAGGATAGTATCTTCTCAGAATTTGCCGTTCGTAGCAAAGCCGTATTCTGCTGATTTTCAAAGCCATTCAGAAAATCTATGAACTCAAAATATTTATATGGAGGAAGGCCCAAAAGTTCTTATAGGTGTTGTATAAATAAATATGTAAAGTATCAGATTTGTCATAAAAAAGAATTATTATGATTATAATAATTACAAAAAAGAACATAATTATATGAATGTTGTTGTTACAATACAAAAATGATTACCGTCTGTTATTTATACTATTATACAAATCTGATGACAAGTGCGATGCAGTTTTCATTATAACATTCACACACTTATTCACTCGACTTATAAATACCCACACTATTTTAAAATTGAATACTACAGTTAATAAATGAATCGAAATATAATTAAGCCTAACCTAAAAAAGGTTAAAACTTTCTTATTATGAATAATAATAACGTCCAATGTAGTATATAGAAAATTCGCCTCATCTAGGTTTTGTTTCTTCAGTGCAAAAACACTATAATAAATTTATGTCTCTGGTGCTCTGGTAGGAAAGTTGTGATATTGTTGATTCGGTTGGGTAAATATATTTGTATCCATAACATTATTTGGAAAACATTGCAACAAATATCTATTGTAGTCGTCCAATTGAGATAAAACTGTATTGTTTGCTGATGATACCTCCTTACTTTTTAAAGTAGATAGGAGAAAGCAATGTTTTGATGATGGAAATAATACCTACTGTTTCGTAAGTGTTACACTGGTTTAAATGTAATAACCTTGCTAAAAAAACCAAATGTATTAAATTCACTTTACCAAATGTTAGACAAGTGCTATTTCATATTGATTTAAATAATGAAGTGCTTGAACTAGTAAACTCTACCATATTGCTTGGGATCACTATAGACTCACGACTACAATGGAGTCCTCATATTGAAATCTTGTCAGGGAAAGTTAGCTCTGTTGCCTACGCTGTTAAGAAAGTGAGGCTCTTAACGGACGTAGAAACAACTACATTCGTTTATTTTAGCTACTTTCACAGTGTGATGTCTTATGGTCTGTTGTTGTGGGGCTCAGCTGCAGATATTAAGTCGATTTTTGTATTACAGAAAAGAGTAGTATGCGCTATTCACAACCTTGGGCCTAGGGATTCCCTTAGAGATGTATGTTAAGAAATTGTTATATTAACTATAGCATCACAATATATTTTAAATAATATTACGTACGTTAAAAAATACTCTGATAGTTTTCTTAGGAAGAGTAATGTTCACAATATTAATACTAGGAATAAGGCTAAACTGATTGTTCCAAATTTCAGACTAAGTAAAACTGGTGTCTCTTTCATGGGTAGATGTGTAAATATTTATAATAAAATTCCATTACAATTGACAGAAATGCCATATTGTAAATTTGAAACTCACGTCAAAGGCGTTCTTGTCATTACTTTACAACTTGATCATTACTTTCAGGATAAGACTGCTTGGACATGAGTTTAATATTAAGCCAGTGTAAGTGCGTTCTGTAACTGTGAGTAGGAAAAAAAATCCTCGGGAGTTTCTTGCCTCTTCTTCGTCCGAGACCACTCACGGTAGGAATTTGTTAAAGCGATGGCGTAGTTTGACGTTCGAAAAGTGTTTGTAAAAAGCAACATGGAATAAAATATTATTTTATTTAATTTCATTTCATAATAGCCGTACTATTTATCATATAGGCGAATGTATTTAAACATTAAAATGGAAAAAATATCCTATTCTCGTAAACTCAGCTGCAGATATTTCTTTCTTTATTTCTATATGAATCAATCGGAATTGGTGTCGGAATATGAATAAGAAAATTAAACTTATACTGACAGATATTATACATTTCCATTATAGTCGCGCCGAGATTGTAACCGATGTAATTGAGGCGAAATATTGTGTATAATACAAAAATCCGCAGTACCTGTTACAGTTTAAATCAGTAGGAATTGTTCACGTAATTAGCGGAATTAAAAATATTAAGGATTTTTTTTTGTTATTTCTGTTCTGTGATACAATCCATTATATGATGAGTCTATATAAAGGGTTCTTATCAATTGATTAAAAAGAATGAATCCCAAATTTGGCATTGCGCAGCAAACTGAAGGGCGGCCTAATTTCGTGTTTCCTTTCGAGACGAAAACCTTTGGGACCATACTCCAATCTTGTTTACTGTTTGTTGAGAAACGTAAAATTGAATCTACTCTATAATAACTTTTCCTTTGAACATGCTTCCTTTAATTTGGAATCAAGTCGCCAAGTTGATTTGCCAATTTGTTTGAAACTGGTGACTTGTGTTTATATATAGTTGGTAATGTAATTCATCATTTTGCCCTTTGTGATTCCGTTTCTTCATCATGAGGGACATCTGTAACACGAAAGACATATCCAACGCGTTAGAAGCAAAGAAGAATGAAGTGAGGGCATCGTTTATTACCGGCTCTTTGATTCTACATCCGAAATACGTAAAAATATTTCAGGTTTGATTGTAGATGGAAGATTGTAGCTAGTCATTTAGATAAACATGCCATTCAGTTGGATGATGCAGAATCCAGCAACATTCAAAAAGCGGGATCTATCACCACTGACTCGTCCATTGTTCGGAGAACTCTTTCCATTTTGAATTAATGACTCTTTAATTTACTAAATTACTTATTTATTCTTAATTTACTTGTTTATTAAATCATTTTAATAGTCACTTTCTAAACATATTATTCAAACTCATAATTATATCGCTACTTACAAATTACCCACTTAAGAATCTTGTCACAAATGTGAGGAATATATTGTATACGTTACCACGCTGACCTATTATCTAATATATAAAATTCTCGTGTCACAGTTTTAGTTACCATACTCTTCAGAAACGGCTTGACCGATTTTAATGAAATTTTATATGTATATTCAGTAGGTCTGAGAATAGGTTGTTATCTATTTTTTATACCCCTAAGTGATAAGGGTGGTCTACCCTAAATTTTTTATTTTTATTTTTTGGACACAATTTTTTATTTTTATTTTTTTATGATGTGGCATTAAAAATTACACACAACCCTAAAGTTTCACCCTTCTACCATTAACTCTTATTTTTTAATAGCGATATTAGTAATTCAATAATTTTCAACCCAGGTCGATAACTGATTAATTATCACTAGATCAGTTATCCCCACCAGGCGTCTACCGATGTCACTTCTGACCCAGTAAACAGAACGGAGTAGGGATGGATCTCTTTTCTCACTACCTACAGTTTTTGGTCATTATTATTATTGTTTGTGCATCAATCGTAATAGTTACGTTTACAATTATCATTGTATTGTTATTGATATTGATATAATTGATATTGTTTTTTAGTAAAATTATTATAATTAGCGATATATAAATAATTAATAATTTATACGGCAAAACAACGTTTGCCGGGTCAGCTAGTAAAGTAGTAAAAGTCGCACACCTTAAATAACTATATACAGGACTATCACAGAATAAATGATAATTACCTTATATTACGCACATAATTTTGAAAGGTCAGAGAAGTGTCTCCTAGTAGTTTGACTGATGTTCAAGCTACTAAGCTATAATTGTTTAAGTCAGACATTAGTCTTTTCCGTTATTGGAAAATCTATGTATGTTAACAAAAAAAATCATGATGAATTTCGTAAAAATTAAAAGACACCTTATACCATTGACTTTTGATATTTCTTGAATACCAATGACTACTAATTTGTAACTGTATATTTTTGTACTTAATTATGAATTTTAGGAAGGTATTGCTCTTATTTCAGTATTCAAATATATCTTTCCTCGATATTTTACCAATTCCGAAGATTTTGTAAAGTTACGGGTAAAGAGACCCTAAGGATTTCGTTAACTATCATAGGAAAATATATTTAGTAATCAATTAACATGCGTACCTGAGAGCTAAGAATAAATTTCTCGAAGGTGGATAAATTGTGCGAACCATTACTTTTCACGGTATAAGAGGAGACCCAAACTTAGCGGTGGAACAGTTATGAATTGTGATGATGTAAGATGATTTTTTTGACAAAATACCAGTGATTGATTTGAACCTCTTTCTTCGTTTGAGTATTGAATTTTAATGTAAAGATAGTTCTTCACTTCATCAATTATACCAAAGTAGATGTTTGTATAAAAAGCGATGCCTCTTTAAATCTGAAACTCGATGGAACCAGGAGCTTAAAGTTATCAATGAACAAAAGGTCGGATGCCTTGATTAACTCATTTTCTTTCTAGATGTTTCAGAAATTTCTAAATACTTCGAGCGAAGTTTTTACTTCAGTCGCTTCAAAAGTAATTATTATCATTAGGCTCTTGTCTGAGATCAAAGGCATCTTAATGGAGTCGATGCTTATATATTTGTATGTAAAATTATTCAAATATTTAAATTGGACAACTTTTGATTACAAAATATGAAAGAGTAAATTTCTCGCAAATATATTTTTTTATTCCTTTTTCTTTTCATATTATGTATTTTAACTGTTGAGCTAAATTACCTTTTTTATTTTAGCGTTGTAATCATGAAAAATAATTAAAGTCAAGCACCTGTTAATTACCAGACGTTTGAAAAACCTCCTTAATTATTTTCAAAGTTAATAAAGTGCTTTTTTTCATTTAAATCCTCGATTACTTTAACAATTTAACTGCATAAATTAAGCGATTGATTAAGCGAGCTAAATGGGGTATTTTTTCAACAGGCTTCCTTCCCACCAACTCTGAACGTAGTAGCTCCGAGCGATCTCCTGCACCTCTTGATGCTGCCGAGCTACTTCGTGACGCACCGCTTTATCCCCCTCTTCAAGATTCTTACGACGCTCCTCCATATGGCTATCTGAATAACTTAGACACCACTAATCCTAAAATCTTTGTAAATGATGCACCTAAAATCCAAGCTATCAGTAATGATGTAACAAGTATTTCATATGATGATCCAGAATCTAGTATCGAAGATAACAGTATCCTTGTTACACCAGAAGAATTTATCACAGAAAATTCTGAAGATAATAGTTATTATGCTGAAAGCAACTTAGACACGAAATCACGTACAAATGAAAAGGGAAATTTAGAGGCTGATGAAAGTACTGGCGTTTTAGAAACGTCAGAAGAACCTATTTATTTAGAAAATAATGACGTAGGAGTTGAATCTATATTAGACCCAGGAAGATTGAATGTTAATGATCAAAGTAATCCTGAACTATCGAATATAAAATCGGACAATGGTTTTATATTTGCTTCTGGTTCTAACGTAGATCTTTTGATAGATGAGGACGCTAGAGTAGAGACAGAAGACGAAATAATTGTTGTACCAGAATCAAGGAACAATGACTTTGTGACAGAATCTAATAATAACGAGGAGATTAACATTGATAAAACATCGAATATTCCTATACAGACAAGTAATGAAGAAGCAGAACGAAATAAACGCAGTAGTGGACAGGAGTTTGAAAAAAACCAAAAGGTTAGTTATATTTTTGCATTAATATAAATTATTGTTGTATCTGTTTATTATGTTTAGGACAACAAAATACAAAGGTGAAATAGTTATGAACATAAAGTTGCATAAAAATTCACAACCCCGTCTATTCGGTTTTACCGCAGTTTCAAATAAAAATTCCGATTTACTTAAATAATGATATTTTATTTTTCCTTCAGCCCGCCCGAAGAGTCAAGACTGGTGACACAATTTTAAACATTCGTGGAGCAGTTCGTGATGCCATCGGCGACGCTGGTGCTGCTCCAGGGCCACGTGCATCCTCCCGGGTCGATGCTTTCGTCATCAGACCTTCGCCAGTCTTGCGGGATGAGCCACGAGACCAACTGAGAGATGCAAGGAACAGGATTGCTGCAACTGTCGCTCAGGTGATATATACATGAACTGCTATTTTTTACGAGTATTAATGAAATGTGCGCAAGTCCACATTCTTATTTGCTTTTTGTTATTACAAGTATCATTATTGTTTATACTGGAAATAGAAAAAGCAATCATCTGGTCAGCCCTTTCTTGAAAATCGACAAATCGAGTGACGAACCAAAATTAATCAATGATATGAATTTAATATTTATAAATCGTTTTTTTTAATTCATAAAAGTTATAATCAATATATAAATTGAAATTCTGAGTGCAATAAGAATGACACAGAAAAATCGTATAGAATTTTTTATTCTAGAAAATTAAACTCTGTATAGAAAAAGTTCAGTATTTTGCTTGAATTTTTTTGCTACAATTTTCTTAATATTTGTTAATCATAATTTTATCTAGGTTACTCAAGTCTATTTGTTTATACAGCCATATATTTAAACCGACTAAACAACATTCCGTTTTTGTAGACTTGCCTCATGTAATCTACTCTCTCGTAATCGCGTAAGCATGGTAATGAATTTATATTTGTATTTCATGCTGGGTTTGTAAATTTAATCTTTCCTTTGTTTCTAAATATTTATGATTAATGATTAATTATGCCCGGTTATACAAATTTAATAATAAAAATTGTGCCTAAACAATTGTGAATGGCAATCAATAATAATAAATATTTCTATAGTTATAAGAGAGGAAGGAAGGAAATTGGCGTTACAACATGAATACTAATATACTTCACAATCCATAATTATCTCACTGATGGGGTCGGGTGTCATCTTACGTTAAAACAGGTTATGGTCATAATTCACCACGCGAGTCATTAATGTTTACCTTGCAATATTTCCCTTTACCGGAGCAAGAGATAATTAATTATTCATTACATTTCAAACCACTTCCAATCTGCAAATCACTTGGCTTCGAATTTGAATACGTCCATACAAAGTATAGTTGTCGATCTAAAACCTTTTTGAATACAACATCAATTTGCGTGTATTGCGGAGAATAATGGCTGCAGGCCTGGAAATATTATACCTCAATATACCCGTGGTGAATAAATTAAACTTAAAACCATTTCTTGTAAGTTGTCATCATGAAGTGCGTAATTAATTGGGTCTCGGCTTGCGGGCGGGTACAAACTGAACAACTTTCTGGTACGGTCCATATAATTCACCGAGGTTTGTAGGTTTTGAGTCGTTTTTGTGATCATTTAAAGTAGATATAAAATACTCGGATTGGTAGACCAATTATTAAGTTGAAGAAGTCATTACGCGATTGAAATTTTGTTTTAATGTACCCGATATTTTATTCTGAATGAGACTAGCAAGTAACCGATACGTACTCATGGCTGTCATAAATGAAATATATTTTGAAAAATTGCTTTTTTAATAAAAATATAATTCTAATAATTATTTAGTAAATTGGTTCTTATTACTCATCATAACCATTGCAATAGTTTATACTGTAAATATCATCTTATTAGTTGTTTTAGTAATGGAAAAATAATTAGTACTTGTTTACTTATCAAATGTTTTATTACAAAACTAACCTGCTTTTACTTCGTTTCAGAAAACTTACGCCTTACGATTACAGCACCCTTACTTGAAGCAATTGTTGTATCAGACCTTAAAATGGAAAAATTAATTCTTTCATACAGAATTAGATAATAAAACAAAAAAATAAATTAAGCTGGCGAAATACTTTCAATTTCTGCATTTATTAAATGTAAATAATAAACGTGACGATCAGCCATGAAATCCACACACCACAAAATTCCCAAAGGGGTCTATGGACTAGATTGAGAAATCTTGAACTACGTACTTATACGTAATTGTTAGTATCACTGTTAATAACAATGTATATCTTTGTATTGTTTACTGTAAAACAATCAGAACAATAAATATTTCTCAAAAAGCACGAAGCTTTTAAATTATGAGTGTAAACTTTAAACCTCATTCCCAGTACCGAGGGCCCTTGAGTGAAGCGTTCTCAGTTGGAGAGCTTCCAAAAAGTTTAAAATTATTGCCTGAAATGTTTCTCTGAAAGAAAGATTTATGGATATCAAATTACAGAGAGAAATATGAATGTCTGTCTGAATTCACTTCAATGTTTAATGGATCGCTAATAAATAATTTATACTGCGAGATAATCCTGCTAGTTTTTGTGAAATAGAAATAAAAATAGGACATTTGTGTTTATACAATGTATAACAACCCTATAACTCATTATGGAGCAATTAAAGACAAGATCTATGTCCACTCTAGGACAAATATTTATGTTACCAAAAATGTTTGTATCTCGGGGCTTATACGTTAATGATATCTTAATTTTATATATAAATCGGGAGCATAACATATCCTGGTGCACGGCTGTGTGTGTGAACATTTAATTGTGTATAATCTTCTCCTATTTCTCTGTTCTGTCATTTTCATCAGCCTTTGAAGCTAGAACGTGAGCTGTTAGTGGAAGCGCATTCCCACGCACGCCTTGTGTGCGATCTTGTCAACGTCACTAATCTCCGATGGTACAAAGACAATGAGGTTAGTATTTAGTGAAATAGCGACCTTATAGGTAAATAGAAAAAGAAGCTAAACTTTTAAAATCATTCATATATTAGTACTATTTACTCGTATTAACATGAGCTACATAATTGTAGAAATATATTTTATATAATCATGCTGGGTAGCAAAGTAATACCTGTAATATTAGGAAGGAATCTTTTTATATTTATAGGGAATATATATTTTACGTCAGAAATATTATTCTACCTTTTTTTTCAACGGTGCAGTGTAAATTTAAACCTAATTACAAAAAAATATACACAACGTACTAAGTTTCAAAGTTATACTTAATCCTTGTGACATATATTTCATTAAAAATAGTATTTTCAAGTTTCGGGTGCACTTAATACTCTTCATACCGACAGCAAATCAACCTCCCAACGTCTCCCGGGGTTGGAGAGTCGACATGGCGCGAGGGAGATGCGGTGCAGATAGGGCGTGCGACTCGCGGCCATGCGGCGCGCTGGCGTTGTTCTGGACGTGACCGATCTGGAAGAACTGTTACTGGAGAACCCACGAGATTGCTTATATACGGTAAATGCTTTGTTGTTTCTATTATTAGTATTTTGTTTATCTGTTTACGTTTGCGTATATATATAATGAGCCGCTAAAAGTTCCTGAAGTTTATATAAAATAATTACAATTATTGCTTTGCGCTAAAATTCAGCACGTAATGAGTTTGCGTAATTTAGTTCATTTAAGGAGAATGATTATTTTATATCTTGTAACTGAAAAGTTTGAATGGCAAATTTTATCGAGATTTCCTATTAACGACCTGATAAACGATAATAAAACAATTGTAATATAATCGGAGACTTTGTCATTAGTGAAACCAGCAATTTAGGTTTTCAATTTCAGGTTCATTAATTTAATTCTTAACATTGAATGTATTCTAGAGCTGTGGCAAATAACGTTTTCAGAATTAGATTTCTTTCATCATTATCGTTACGACCCATATCTTTTATCAATTCTGTGCTATCGATCCCCTTATATAGCTTGTAAGTAAAAAACATAGATCGCTCGATTCCTAATTACTTTTGCTAATAATCCTAGTATAATAGTAATTAATAAAGTATGTTTATCTTCAGAACCTATAAGGTCCGTGTATCTGGCAGTAGACGGCCGTCGTCTAGATGCCGGCAATACTTGGGTGCCTGTTCGCGATAAAACTGTGCTTGAAGTGCGTTGTGTTGCTGAAGGTAAGAGAGATACCAGTGTATTTTTATAAGATTTTCAAACATAAATTAAAGCCAAACTGATTTGTGACTGAAATTTGTCTTGGCAACGAGAACAAGCCAAATGCATAAGTTACTGAAATCAACATATACTGGAAATTATATCTAGCTATAGCATGACACACACAATCACTTATACACAAATACACCGCTCACATTACCATGTTATTGTCTACCTTTAACACCGAGACTGCCTTTGAGATTTTAGCTTCAATCTATAAACTTAATAATACCTAATAGCCCGTCTCTATTTCGTCCGGGTTCAATTATTCATTATTATATATACAAATTATATATTATAATATGTTTATGCACTTGATATATATACGTAAATTTAATGTAATGTTTTAGCCTATGTGTATCCAGAATAATGTACCTTTCAAATGGTAAAATATTTTTTCAAATAGATGCCGTGGTTCCAGAGATTACTCGCCCCTTTTTATAAAATTAAAAAAGGTTTCCTTTAATTTTTCCAAGTAAAATCTGTTTACAAAATGTAATTGTTAATTTTTTGACATAGTATATTTATGTTTATTGCTTCTAGATAGTTGCAACATTGTTGTCGGTTTACGCAATAAATGAATAATTATTGATACTTTTATTAATAATGCGTAGCTATATAAAATACATGAGGATACGTAGATTATAAAATAATTTTAATTCAATCGTTACCCCAAAAAGTGGGAAATATTCGAGAGGTTATGCTATCCCAATTATTCTGTTCAGTCCCCATTAGTTGAATCGAAAGTTGGCAGTTAGGTATATGAATCTTTATGTTATATGTATAGAAACTTTGGTGAAAATTTAATGAGCAATAAGCTTGAACGGCTTATTGATGCGTGAAGCATCTGTGGCTAATGTGATCTCAATGGCTATTGTTTCATTTTTATGTTGTTTCCTCTACGAAACCTTTTTTACTATTGTTACTGTGTTTCGCCCATTATTTCAATTTATTTTGAATCGATATTGAAGCGCTTCATTTTGTTTTGAATCGATAACCTGAAGGAATTATTCAATAAAACGGCAGTTTTTCATCAATGACAAAATTGACTTGTAATTTCTTTCTTTTACACGTCTTTATTACATTCTAATTTTAAATACTCTTCCAGTTATCAATAATGCCAACCTATAGGTATTACATTGAATACTACCAACACCCCCCCTCAAGGTAATACCGGTACAACATAAAATGACAAAAGTAAACTTAGTTTTCAGATATACCACAGTTTTTAACAAACTTATGTAACAAATTTTTATTAAGTGCCTTAGTTAACATATCA
>PDGT01000002.1:4513611-4545853 GCA_003671415.1 Megathymus violae
GATGCCCTTGCTGAAAACACGCGTCGCCTTTGGAGGACGCCCTAACCCTAGCATTCTCATTTCGATAGATACCTAAAGACATACTAATGATTTGGTAAGTGTTTTTATGACCGACCGCCAATTAGACGTCAACTCTTCTCGGGAGTGAACAGTAGTCCAGCTAAGACTTTTGATGCCATAGGTAGACTTGCGATGGGGAATACTGGTATTCTTACTTCGTCGCCACAGACCCCTTTTGATATTTATATTGTACCTATTTTTCTATTAATATATAATATAGAAACTGTAATCAAGTTTTAAATACAAAACATTTACTTACTGTAGTGGACATTTTTAAATTCAATGATTTCATTTTTTTATGATTGAACGTAAGCTGTTAATGTAACATTATCCAAAATGCCAATGAGGAATATTCAACGATATAAATTGTAAATTTCGATGTAAAAAGATTTTTAATCGAAATCAAATTCTTTCACTAATAACTAACAGTAGGAATTTATTAGTGTTTTTTTTTAAACTTTTTATTACTTACAATAATTACTTTTTTAGAAATTTCTGTTTAATATTTTCTTTTCTTATATTTGTATTGATGAGTTTCGGAGATCCTATTGATCCTATTATTTGTAGGTGGTGTACCACCACCAGATCTGTCATGGCGACTGTTAGCTTTGGAGCCGGCGCTGGATCATCGACCATACTTACGCATATATCACACTAATTACTCTGTTGGTAAGTAAAAATTAGTTTTGAGATTTTGTTTGTTTCACATATTTTTTACTAGACGTTTAATTGCCACCTTGCCTGGTTAACTACCTCCTGCTTGAGTCAGCCGCCAAACGACTCATTGTGTTCTAGATGGGGGCTCGAGAGCCAATACTTCCTTTCTTACTTTCTTCTCATTTCATGACAACGCATCAGTGACATTTTTTAAAGATGTAGTTTTCCATTGAATTTATGAAACCCCAAAACAGAAATATTAAAACTTATAATCAATACACCAATATATTCCGATTAATTAAACAAGGAAAGTTACCAAATCTCGATTAAAAAAAGGATTTTTTTTCAATAAGCGCTTATGTGTAAGCTTAGTTGACGTAAGAAGCGATAAATCCTTTATTTATTTCCTGATTAATGAATTGTCTCAGTTTGTTTTTATCTAAATATGAATAAATTAAATTATATTTTTCTTAATATTCTCAACAGAAGGCGTAGTGTCGTCACGTGTAGTAGTGACAGCGGCGCGGGAACTTCACAACGCGACGTTACAATGTGAAGCGAGACAAAGGCAACCCTCCAGTATTCCACAAAGTCATGAAACAAAAAGTCACAAGGCAAAAGGGAAGGACATTAAAGATAAAGAAATGTCCTATGATATTCAGACGGCTAAACTTGAAATTCATGTCACTTGTAAGTTTCTTGACACTTACTACAATTCTAACATAGCTCTACAACGGATTCGAGCTACCAACCTTTCAGAAAATTAAAACTAAAATTATATTAATTTAAAGCTTGTTTTATGGATGGCATTTTTAATGTTGTGTGTTTTGTTTCAAATTTGAATTTTGAAATATATGTTTCAAATCCAAAAATGCGAGCTGGCTCGACTCTTGTATATTGGACTATAGTGTTTAACGAATAAAGGTTCTTATTCTTTGTCGCATTTATTCTTTGTTGCAAGTTAAAATTATTTTTACCTCTCTGTTCTCTACCCTAAGGTTGTTTGTACGTGATTTCACATAAAGTCGAGTGTGTCTGCGTAGATATTATAAAATAAAATGTTGGTATACGCATTATTGCTATATTATTTTATATAATTAATAGCTATTGAACAAATCTTTTGTAGAACTCGTTCTGCTTTTGTTTACGTAATGATACTATAAAATTTTGTAAAATTAAAATAAACCCAATAATTTTAGGTCTGTTATAAAAAGAACATGGTTTAAGAAAAAAAAAACTTCGTCTACTTCTGAACCTAGGTTAAGTGAGTTCCAGTTCAAATATACATATTCATATTACTTATTTAGTTGTAACATTCTTAAATATCTACGGAAAAATTACGTAATATTACTTATTTTTCAGAAATTATCTCTGATTAAACAGGTGTATTTTTATTAATTTAGTAATATTTAGACCACGTAGAAAATAATTGGTGCTGTATTTACAAAGTGAAAGTAAAGTGCTAAATTTACCAGGATAAATTATTCAATTCCTCAGAAAAAACGGTTGTTTTGATAACAGACCCTCCATCGTTCGTGATATCGCGCTGGCCAGGGTTCGGAGTGGCGTTGACGGCGGGCGGGGCAGCCGCGCTGCGCTGTGACGTGGACGCCAATCCTCCCGCGAAGGCCACTTGGCTCCGAGACGCTGATATCCCTGCCAGGTATAATTTATGTAGTATATTTGAACATCCACTGTCTGTCTGTCTGCCTCACTGCTGAAGGTGACGGTGATGATCAATAACCTCACAGATAAAGAGGATAGCGATCAACTGAGATGTTTCCTTTTGTGAGACACGAAGTTGTGTCCTATTGTGAGAACAACCTTATTTGCATTACTAATAAGCATTTATAACTTTCTTTATTTGCAGCACCGATGTCTAAGAACTTATTCATTAATTTTCTCCTCTAAGAGAAAGTCATATGTTCACGTGTCTATGCTTTTTTGAAATAAAATATTAAGTATCATGACTGTTTAACCTTAAAGTTTTTATGTATTTATTTATTATTTATTTTAAAAGACTTATATTTAGTTTGTGTAACGGACGGACTTTATTCCCTATTAGGAAACCTAGGGTGAATTTGGTATAACAAGGTTACTGAAATACAAATCCGTACACGCGAACAATAATGTAATACAAGGCAATAGTTAATGGTAATTTATCATTGAAATGAACGAGATCTAATTTGAATGTGGAAAATAACGAAATTCTTCACTTTATCTAAATCATTCCCAATGTGATACGATTTACAAAAAAACTACACAGTTTACATAAATATTTAAAACAACCTTTTCAACTGTTATTCTTAATGTTTTATATTCCAATTTATTTTTATAAGTTATATACGCTTCGTATTATACAACTGTAGCTCTCCTCCACCCTTGGAGCCTGGTGCAGAGGCTACGATGGGAGCTGCAACGCTCCGCTGGGCTGCATTGCGTGTGGCTCACGCTGGCTGGTACCGCTGTCGAGCCGAGTGGCTGGACGCCGAGTACTCGTCTATTGGCTACTATTTAAATGTTATTGGTGAGTTCACAGGATCTTTAGTTGAAGACCAAAATTTTTATTTTCGGTAAGAGTAATAATTGGTAGTTACAGTAGGCTGTATTTATGTCGATTACCTTTTGTGAATTATTTACAATCATTTATAGAAATCGATTAGACCTTAATGATGGATTATTTACATTATAAATAGGCAAATACAAAACAGTTAAATTACATTTTCTCCTTTCTTTGTAAACCCTATTTTCTTTTTGTTTAGTTGGTTATTCACGACTTTAGTGTCATTAAAAAAATTAAAATGTACATTTTGAAAATAGAACGCTATTTAAAGTTTATGTTTAGATTTCGACTCCTCGGCGAACACTATTGCCCATAACCTTCCGTATTATATTATAGACCGTATTAGTTCGTATCGAGTTTGCGGTGACCGAATAGTATTGTTTATCTATTGGCACTATTTACACACAGATCGTTAACGGTCATGGACTATAGTATAATATTAAGTTGTATACATAAAGACAGATGGATAAACAAACATTCTAATAAATATGTTCAAGCGTTTACAAAATGACTAAAATTTTCAAAAAATATTTGATGTAAAGTTTCAGCGTCATTACAGTTTATTATTAGTATATAGGTTTAAAGGTTACCTTCCTTTTAATGTATTTTGAATATTTGTATATCCAGATCTTATTTTTTACAAAGTATGTCATTGTATTCATCATAATCCAGCTCCGGATGAGAATGCCCAGGCTGTGACGGAGCCTGACGTGTACGAGGAACCAGATCATCAGAAGGTTGAAGTACCTCTCGGTGGAAATGTACAGCTGCACTGTCCTAAAGGTGAGTATATAAAGAAAAGGTTTTTAATTGAAAAGGTATGTCTTAATTATGTCTTGAAGTATAATTGAAAATATTTTATTTAATTTGCAAACTTTCCGAGAGTATTTGACAGCTGTTTAATACGTAAAGCTTGAATCACTAAGCAGCAGATTTTTTTCCTATAAAATTCAAAACAGATGAGACCACTCGCAGCTTTTGCCATAGATTCACGATAAAACCATGACGCTGATTTTAGTGCGGCCCATAAGTAGAAAAGCTATCATAGTTACCAAGACAATATTTACAATGAATATAGATAGCATAAGATGAAAAAAAATTTGCTTATTGACAATTTGCTTTATCAATACTTTGTTTTTAATAAACTCGGTAGTATCAATTGGAATGCTGGCAATAACCTGAGGTATTCTATAGATGAAAGTAACATAATGGTGGAACTTAACATACTAGGTAGCGTTGGATGCTGGTGGCGCCGGGTGGTGGGCAATAGCAGTGAGAGCTGGGCGCCTGCTGGTTCCCATCACGCTCATGGAGTCCTAGGTCAGTGTTGCAATATTACATTGCATTGTAAAATGCCTTAAAATACATTAATTTATGAATATATTGTGTTTTTATTCACAGATATGCTGTGCAGTCTTAATAATTTTAAAGATTTTTTTTGTTTATATTACTGAATCATTATGAGGATTTTAACATCTATGTATGTTAGTAAAAAGTATCAGCATAGAAGAAAAGAAGTGT
This sequence comes from Megathymus violae, assembly GCA_003671415.1. Lineage (NCBI taxonomy): Eukaryota > Metazoa > Arthropoda > Insecta > Lepidoptera > Hesperiidae > Megathymus > Megathymus violae. The sequence goes on from PDGT01000002.1 coordinate 4,518,413, forward strand.
ATTCAATATAAAACAATAGTATAAAACATCGCATTATTACGCATAAAACCCAATTTTCCAATTTATCGACTTTTTCTCCTGTTTTTTCGACCTTTTTCTTTAGTAACTATTGATGCTAATTTTAGTGTTATCAATAAAAAAAAGAACAACATAGCATTATTTAATGATAATGATCACATTTCAACCACTACGTGAACATAAGTAAATATTAATGACGGATTGCTGATTTATTCAATACTGAATCAAGTGTCAGTCACTGGCCACTGCACTACCCGCGCTGCGATTATCACAGTATAAATTCAATACATTACCCACCACGTATTACCGCTCAGTTATATTATACAGTAATAAAATTAAAAATATCTATTTTACTTGCTTCGGAGTGGTATTTTCTTATACATTAAATGAAAATACGCTATGATAATTACTTTGAACACAATATATGTATCTCTTCATTTACACTTTACTTTTAAACAAGGCAACATTAATTCTATTACAAACTCAATCATTAAAAGTCGAATTTCTTCAATTTATTTATTTTTATAATAACATATTATTATGATATGATAATCTTTAGATTTCAAATAAACAAGTTTTTGATTGAATATTTTCATATTTTATCGATTGGAAAAGTTCAATATTAAAATTCTCCAAATCACTGTTGTTTTTGTACATCAGGAATAAAGGAAGCACTGTATGAAGAAGGAGGTGAATACCGTTGTCTCGGCGCACGAGCTCCTGATCTCAAACGATTGCGAGAGCTGAAGCGGGTCACGCTTAGGGTCACCGGTGAGTTTATAGACATCACCGCCATAACCTATAATTGCCCCATATCTCATATCTCCTTTCAAATGACGGAATATAAATTAATGATCCACTATGTTGGGGAAATATGTTGGTATACATATCTTTGAGAATACAAAGAAGAATTCCCAGTCCTTGGTTATCTTGCGAATTTTCTCCTGATGCTACACAACGTATTCAAGTGCGTGAAACTCAATGTTTTGCTAGTGATACGTTTGTTACAATATTAAAATTGCTGTACAGGTGGTGCCACAGCTACTGCCCTATCCGCTGACCCAGCTCCTGGCGGATGGAGACTCGAATGTGGCGCATGCGGTCGAAACTTGCGCGTCTTGTGGCTTCGTAATGGTCTATCTCAGCCGGCAATCTTAACTCCAGACTTAGCCCAACATTGCTGGAAGGCAGTCTTGCTAGTTCCTGAGCCGGATGAAGTGTGGTGTGTGGCAGTGTCCTCAGCAGGGGGGGCAGTTGCAGTGTTCCCAAGGAGGGTCGTGGCTTCACCGTCACCGGCTAGGCATGCAGTTAGAGCCTTGCATGCCGGAGTTGGGATTGTTGGTGCGACAAAATGGTTGATGATGATGGCTATTCTTTTGATTTAAAGTAATAGATTAACTTCAAAAATACCCCGGAACGGACAATTTATCTACTGGATGCTCATGAAAACGTATGTATTCCCGGTATGTCCAATATGTTCCCAACATAACATTGCGACACCGAAACGAAAGAAAACCGCTACGAAAAACCGGACAGTCAATTATAAATTAGGAACGTTCTTGCTGTAGAATAGCATTTAGTGTCTTAGAGATGCCCATTGATACATACATAGAAAAAAAAATTGGAAATAAACATGATTTTCATGAGTATTTCAGTGAAAAAAAAATAAAAGGACACTGAATCAATGAGAGAAGTTGTAAGATTGATAAAATACGCAACAGTTACAACGAAGTGAATTTATTTGAACATATACTTTAATAACAGATTTGAGACGTATCTTAATTGATAGAAACACCAATGAAATTCCCTAAACTATTTAGGATTTATAAAGAACCTTTTCTATCTGAACAGCTATTAGTGTAAGCGGGAATGGTTATAATCGGATAGTTGAACGGAGGTTTTCCCCACGGGAAACGCGAGTTGGAATCCAGCACGCACTTCTAATTATTTCTTGCTTTCGTAAAGGAAAACATAATAAGTAAGCCTGCATACCTACCTAACATTTCTGAATAATGTTCTCAAAAATATGTTCTTCCATTGTTATATGTAACCAGAGCGCAGCAGTGGGATGATATGGGTTGTAATGATTATCTCAAATTACGTTTCATTCTCTACGTTTCTGCGTAAGCAATAATGTAGATTAACTGAAGGAAAGTACGTGTAACTTATAAACGAATTACTTTTACAGTTGTGTAAGTCAACGTTAAACACCCACAATTATGTATGGGTTACATATGAACCAAACATTTTAAAACTGGTTACTACAGTGACAACTTACAGCATGTCCTGTCAATTACCACTTGAAATAAACGAATTCAATGATTGATACTTAATGATGAATGATATTTATAATCGCTAGTTTAGACTAGATTGGTGTTGTAAACTAAGTATACTTACATATTTAATGGATTTTACGGATTTTCCCAAAACGCAAATAAATAGAAATTCGAACCATTAATTGCTCTCTTACACACTACAACGCTACTATTTTGGAAAAATCTTATGTTAATTACACGCGTTCACGATTCACTGTTATTGTCATTATTCGCGAAGATCTGATTACACTTGACTGAATTTAGAATGATTATGATCAATATAATGCGAACAGTTTGAAGCTGTTACAATAATTGGTATTTGGCACAGTAACGAGTTGTATATGTGATATACACTTACAAAAACCGAAAACTGCAGTAAAGTATTTATATACACTTCTGAAATTCAAACAACAATAAATTTTCGGCAGAAGAGTTTATAAAGATGTTTGAAAATACTAGATGTGAGTAATATAATGCTTGTTTTTTTTTTCAAATTTTTGCCATCAATAATGAAATAATAAACTGTTATGTATTTTTTTAATCGTATAATTATGAAAATGCTATTTTCTATCCACTCAGTTAATATCTTATTCATTAAAGTATATGGTCACAATTTTTTTTGTTACTAAATTTGCATTAAATACATAAATAAAGTGTAAAGATGGAAACGATCACCGATGGAAAGTTACTTACGAAGGCTTGTTAAGCATGTTATCATATTAACTGCTTTATGGCTACGTTGTTAATTCGATGGCTAGTTGAAAGACTCATACAATACGGAATTGTAATGGTTTCTTAACAGAATTGTTTGTACAATAAGCAAACATTTGGTAGTCAACTTAGCTAGCCTTTTCATTAAAGTCCAATGAATATGATCTTAAATCATAGCAATATGAAAACAATCGCTGTCTAAATGATATCCATGATAGGGTGTATTGTGTTTTGTAGTATTAAGTGTCTCTGTAGTGCTACTATTTACATAATAATTTATTATACGCATGTTAGTCAACCTATTTCTTGTAGGTTATAATTAGATACGACTTATGTCATGCGGATTTAAATCCATCCACGTATATCCGCTTTTTAATAGATTATTGTACTGTTTACCGCGGTCGCAAGTTAGTTTTTACTATCGCTAACGTGTAATTTAACACGTTTCTTGCAGTTGAAGGTATGAACAAAAAGTGTCGCAGGATACTTCGTACCCATTGGGATTTAAAACGAAAGAAATGTTAAGACTTTTTTTCTAAATTCCTGCCTAAAAAGTGTTTAAGGTTAAATCTTGGAACTGAATGAATAAAATGGTGTCTGTTTTATTTCACTGTTAACGATTGAGAAAATCCATTATTGGATTGGATCTCTGTCAAATGGATGAGCATTACATTTAATTCTAATCAAATAATGAATTTCGCTTTAAATTAAAAAAAATCATTAAAAATAAAAATTAATAAATATTTTACTTTTTTTTTTTACTCTATATGTATCCAAGTGGTTTATATTATATTTCTAGTATATGAAACGATGCGACATCTGCAACATCTTCAACCTTCTAGAGGTCAAATGCCTCTAGAGAAATTATTTTATTCCAACCCAATAAACCCTTTTGACAGTCTTTCAGTACGTATTTGGAAGATTAGAAGTGATTTTTTGTAAGAGAGCTCATATACATACGTCAAGCGTTCGTCTTTGGAGTTGCAAAAACGACAAAGTCTATGTAGTTTAACTTTGATAGCACCCTAAATCCATCTTAGATGATATCAGTTAGGTCCACTTTGTAGTGACCTGTTAATTTGGAGGATTTGCCCATTTATGTAAATTAATTTGATGAAAAGCCCGAGTAAGATATTTTCAGCCTAAACCACCAATTCATGATGGTCAAAGAGAGCCACCCAAATATTAAGGTGCGTATGGAAGGTGCGTAAGATAATCACGAGCAATTATATAATTCATTAATGGATTAATATGAAATTAACAGCGAACATAATTTAATTTTTGATTAAATTTTAGTAAAAATCTAATCCCATCCATTAATGGATTTTTCTTTAGGATTAGAATGGAATAGTTCAAAATTATGGAGATACGTTTAATCTGTTTTTAATTTAATCGTTAAGAGAAGTTAATTCTGCTAAAACGTGTTAGGATACACTGTGTACCTCCCTTGTAGATCTTCGATGTATTTTATCTCTATATACTATATTTATCGTTATAATTTCGTAGTGTATACAGGATAAGTCGTGCCAAAATATTGATGTTATTGAAAATATTTTCGTATAATTCTCGACTAAATGTGCTAGTTGTAGTAGGAGTGGAAATTGTGAGAGTAATGTAACACCAATGGTATTGTTAAGATCATCAGAAGATTGTAGTGTCATGGGCAGATATTTCAGAGCTTTGAATGCTTAAAAAATAAATGATAAATTTATAAGAAAGAAAAAAGTCATCCTTTAAATTAAAAAATATAAATTTATGCAATGAAACTTAATTATCGGCAAAGTATGCAATATTTGCCCATTTCTGAGATTTTACTCAAATCCAGGAGAATATTACCAGGAGCGGAATATGATCACTCGATCGGTAGACACGATATCAGAACTTACGAAGTTTTGCGATTTTTAGAGGAAATCGTTCACATTTTAAAGCTTAGCCTCTATCCATGGTTTTGCGCTAAAATATTTTTTGTTTTTATTAAAGACCAAATCGTTTCTATTTGGTATGAAACATCGATGTATTGAAATATTGTTTTATAACCTTATTTTTATACGTATATCAAACATACACAATCTAAATTTGCATGTTTGATGAGAAGTTAATTACAAACATAACTACGTAACATGTAAAATGTCATTTAAACGTGTACCGTACATTATCTAATGTGTTAGTAATCTAATTGTCAGATAAAATGTCGTTTATTTTGCAATACGAGCTCTGAATTAATTATCATTTCAAAACATCATGGATGCTTATCTTGATAACGCGTTTGAAGAAACTTGTTGATGTATTCCGTTGTATTTTCTTCTTGGTAAAGTAAAATCTACTACTAATGTCGTAAAAAGTGTATTTGTACTAATATTTATTATATATTCGTAAGCGTCTGTAGACTGCCATCAGGTATTATGTCTATAACACTATATTTTAAATAGATGTCAAATTCATTATCGTAATACATTGTGTACCATAGCATAAAAGATTCATGTAAATTTCGATGTCAATTTTAGAATCCCGTGTAGTTTGGGGACGATTTTGTATGAGGAATTATAAAAAAACATTTGCTACCACAATTTTTGCAACAATCATCGTAGTTTTAAGATATTTTTTTATTGGATGTTTGATGTTAAATTGTTGTTAATGATTGATTTATTACTTTTTGTTCTAATCTCATCTTTCTTCTTCCGAATTTTTTACACTGTCAATGTTGTTCCTTCTTTTCTCCAGAGTAGTGTCGATTTGATGGTTAAGGCTAAACCATATTTAAAGTCTTTTTACTGTTTTTTTAAAGCTTTTCATGTTTAAAGTTTTCAAGGGTTCAACCTCTTATATAATTATTATAATTATCATTTTTATCACCTTTACATCTCATTCAATAATGAAGTTATGTTTTATACCTAAAACCAGGCCTAACAAGTTTTAATTCCTTGACCATCAAATCGTCGAAATTATAAGTCGTTATTGTTGTAAAGAATTGTGATATCATCAGAGGTCGGGTGCCCGCGGACATGTCTAAGTTGAATAATATTACAAAGAGGATAAATCAGCGGTTAGTTTAATTAAGTTAGATTGTAGGGAGATGTATTTTTGTACCGTCTCTAAATTTTATCGATCAATTGAAATGAGTTAAGATGAGCACTAATCATTGTGAAGTTTAAATTGTTGTAATCAAGAGAAATTGTTTTGATGTTGTTATATATGTAGCTAAACACATTACTGTGAATTACGGTTAAGGGTCGATAATAATAAAATAGTGTTAGTGATTGTAAGATAAACAAAGAAATCTTGAAAAATAAAGTTCAAATGATTTCAAGTCGCAAAACATATCCTAGTTATATAGTAACAATGAATCCAGTTTTGATAAATCGTTATATCAATTATGCAATATGAAATAATAATCTTTAAAACAAGCCTTATTTTTGACGACTCCATAGCCCAGTTGGTAGTGACCCTGTTTGTCGAGCTAGGGGTCCCGGGTTCGATTCCCGGCCGGGGCAGACAAATTTCAAATAAATATGTGACAAATAATTGTTCTCGAATCATGGGTATTTGTGATGTCATATTTGTGTATGTCCATGCCACCCGCAACACAAGGAATCCCAGTGCGGGGATGTAATGTGTAAACGGTTTTTATCTATTATTTTAAAATTACGCGGTATTTTTAAATTCTCTTCTCTTTCTTCACTTAGCAGTGTTTTGTGCTCATCTTACCGGAGTATAAGAGACTATATACGATTGAAAAAACGAATACAAATTTATTTTACGTACCTGGTTTCGAGGAGAACGTAATGATCCGTCCACGCGGAATTCGAACTAGATAGTTAAGGAGCTACGTAGACCCCTTCTTCCTTGTCCCATTGCGCTCCTCCTTCACCCATCTTTGGGACCCTGACAGTATGCTACAAAAAATGGATTTTTTCACTTTTGCTTGGGTTTTTATAATTTTTTAATATTACAATGAAACAATATTATAGAATCCATGTTATTATATTTTGTACTTAAAACGATCTTACATTTAAGCTATAGTTATTTAGCTTCAGATCATTGGATAGCGGTCGTATTAAGGCAATTTTTTACCCACCACCGTCTTTACCAAGCCACACTGGAACAGCAAGGTTAAGTAGGCTTCAGGCTTTCTTAATGCCGAGAAAACACATACCCTAGAGTGGTATTGGGTTGAAACCAATACGCCTTTCGGCTTTGTGTGATTCACAGTCAGGTGTCCTTAGTGAAGTAAATCTACGGCTAGCGTCCTTAAGCCGCTTTTAATCTTTCCACGCTGTTTTGTAGGTATATTCTGTTAGCAACACTATCTTTCCCCCGCACTCTCGCTCCGCGGTCCCCGCACCTCATTGTAAAATGTATTTCTACGATGTTTTGATTTCGCTCATTCATATCATTGTCATGAGAACTCAGACATTATCTTGCATACTTTAAAATATTTACAGGCAAATTATTTATTTAAGTTTTCTCATCGTCTAAGTTATGCGTAAATAATACACAATAGTTTGTATTTATCAAAACAGTTAAGTATATGTATTTAACCTAACAAGAACGAACTGTAAATCAATTTGTTCTCATTCTGATTGACACTCAATAACTTTTATTGGGAATTTTGTTGACGGAAGAGGGATTTAGTTCGGTATCATAGTTAATAATTAAGTTTAAATCTGTAGCGAGGTCGAACCGAAAACTAAATTAAAAATTCTTAAAGTATTGAAAGATTAAGTAAAGATTGTCGTATTTTATATTCCATTTATTTGAACGGTAAATGGTTTCGTTGATTTTAGTAATAATACCCTTCAGACAACCTGATTTTATTATCTAATACGTCTAATTTAATTTAATGAGAGCATGTTAAAAAGTTAGCAATTTTATTGCGATTGACAAATTTTTGTAATAATGTTAAAATATAATACAAATTAAGTTACTTCACCTAACGATTAATAAAGTTGTTTCACTGCGGTTCAGCCGTTTCAATGTTTAATAAAATTACTTTGTTATGGGGAACTTGTTTCAACAATTCTTAGAGTTGGAAGTTGCGGAATAAGAACATGCCGTTCCAAGATACGGTACATTCAAGATTGACACGTTTAGGTATGATTGTATTCTTGTCTATTGGTCAATCATGTTTGATTGTTTGAGCGAAATCGATGATGTCATAATATGAGTTGTAAGTTTTCGTAATTAGCGTCCATTTTCGATACTGTTGAGTGTCGCGTCTCGGTGCCAATACATTATTTAATAGATCATAATAGTATATATATTTACAGTTTATAATACATAATATTATTGTTTACTTTGATATTAATGTACAGAATCCGTAATATTCATCGCCATGTGTTTATGGATACTCCTATACCAGATAAATAAAGGATGTAAAAATAATGTGTGTTTTCATTTAACCTAACAGGGTTTTGTAAGTTAGGGATAATGGATGGAAGGGAAAATGTACTTAATGCAAGTAGTCATAAGGTTGACATTGCGTTTGGGATGTGGGTACTTTTGATAGAATTAATTTACGTGAGACTGCGTACGATGCAGCGATGCGTGAAAAGGAAGCGAGCGAATTCAAAGTTTTAGGTAAATTGAGAAAATCCTTTTTTTTACATAAAATTACATGTGACGCTTTAAGAAAATTTGATTATTACAATGACACGGCGTAGGTTCGAAATTTGTTTAAAGATTCAAATTAAATGTGCCTAAACATAACCCATACTGGTGAATAGAATCGTACTGCTTTACCGTATTGCCCCAAGTACCAGGTAAGTGGTTATGAGAAAAGATTTGTACAGCAGTGGACTTCTAACAGGTTAAAGCGACTTTATATTTTTACCGTGATTGTGATTGTGATTAATACTTTTACACTTACACTAACACTTTTTACATTTCACTAAGAGGGCAATAAATACAATTTTGACTGTCAGTTTCAGCTATTATATTAAATTAATGTTTCTAATTCATAGACCTAACAAAGACCTATTCTTAATCAATACGGGTGTCATTTCTAATACGGGTCTAATACGGGTGTCATTTCTGATGCGAAGTAACGCATAAATATACAATTTTATCACAAACTCGTAACCCATTCCCGCTTTTCTTCAGAAAACCTACGCCTTACGATCGTCTGTGGTAACTTTTATTTAACATCCCGTGGCTACAAATCGTTTCCCGAGAAAAAAAATATTATGATCAATATACACGTATGATCCTTCCTAGATTATGATCCATACTACAAGCTACTTATATGAGAAGTATCAATTTAAAAAATATATTTTTATTTTTATATGTATAAGTAAGATTAGTGACTCATACATTGAATGAGGCCCATACATAAAATACATATATCAATTACAAAACTCAAAAAATTTTGGTACTTCCCGATGGACGTTTCATATTTTTAAAAACTATCGTAATCATTAAAACAATATATATACAAATATACTGAGAGCAAGTGTTTTGTACAAAATATTCGGACACATGAAATAATACTTTTTGAGGAATGACACTCCTTGTATTAGAGATGTATAGGGTAAAATCATTTTTTCAGTTACAAATTTACACAAACTAACTTAACTCATTTGGATTGCATATGTTTACACAGAAATATGGGTACTAACGGTAGTTATACATATATAACCTTGGTCATGGCGTAACATTGATAGTGCAGAGACAATCTTGACAAGGTGGCAGATAGTATGGGATGATATTGTATATTAGTCGGTCTATTATACTTTTAGTACATGTTTTTGTTTCAGAAACCATATCACAGACTATGCTAACAAAATATTACTGCACAAAAATTTACATTTCATAAGATTTACATAAACTAATGAATGGATTCAATTTTTGTGCTAATTGCAATTGGGTCAATTTAACGGCCAATTTAATTTAAATATTACAATAATATACTAATGTCTAACATTTTCATCACACAACTGTACCGCTTCTTTATAGAAATAGATGATAAACTAGCAGACAGTCCACTTGATGGTATGCGGTCACCGTCGCGCACGGACGTCCATATCACCACAGGATTTACGTGACGCATTTACATTAAATTCCTATGCAAATTATTTTACAATTTAGGTATTTTTTGAATAAACTTATGCATATCATGTTTTGCTTATACTAGCGTTTCAAAAAGGTGCTATAACATTGAGGAGAAGAAACGGCGAAAGAAACATATTAGTAGATACATCTTTTAATTTAACATATGAAATTTACAAAGTAAGTTTTACCCTGCGCGGAATCGGTTACGGCATTATTAATTCTAAGCGTCATTGTCATTTATCCATTCATCTATACTTCTGATTATACTCCTAAAAAAACAAAATATCAAATTCTGGAAGCGAAGGACTCGCTTATTAAATGCATATCATAGTAAAAACAAAAGTCAAACGTTCTGCACGGTTGCACAAAATAGTATTAACTTGAAAACCACCCTCGCTTCGCTTCAGAAAGACTTCGTCTTACGCTTAGAAATAGCATCTGCATTGTTTTAGGACTGGGTATTTCTGTTTGTAACTTTTTTATTTATGGACGGATTGCAATTTTAAGTCATGCTTGCTGCAATACATTAGCGAAAACCATAACGATGTCGGTTAAGCCGTTTCTAAAATTAGCGCGCACAAACGCACGGACAAATAAACAAACAGACAAAAATTCTAACAACTATCGTTTTAAGTTATTTTGTGTTAATGAAGGCAAAATAGTTTTTGTCATATTTCCTTCATGTACTAAAAGCTATTTTATTATAATTATGTATAAATTAGCGTTGTAACAAGCCCCTCTAATTCCTACGGCTTTATAAATATGGTTGGGTTGTTTTAACCCGCGTTTAGCCCATGCACTATGTAACTTCGGGAACATGCCAGTTGGCAGCTTGTAGCGACAGGCCGCTCACAGCTGTAGCCGTAAACTTGTTTAAACTACATTTTTAAATAGTTTACAGTAAATTTTCACTGAAATATTTTATTTAAGACCCTATTTGGCATTTGATAAACATTAAATAAGGTTTGAAAAATTAACACACATAAAAATATTAAATAAACGACCACATTTTTATTACTTGGATATTTAGTTATTTATTTTATGAATATTCTTCCTAATTTTAATTTTGTCGAATTAATTTATTTAAGTTTAAAACATTAAAACTAAAAATGCGCGGCTCTTAGTCGGGATTATTTTAAAAAATTGAGAGCATTTACCTACAAAATAGTTTCTGACATAATTCACTACATTGATTAGTTGAAATGAAAATAATCGTCAGGGTAGAAAAGTTTTCAAATAACATGTTAACGGCATGGTAATAGAAGCGTAGTACGTGACCCCGTCGAATAAGACATAGATATTCGCAAAACGCGGTATCGCAAATTAGGGGAGGTCTAGCGGTTGTCTTGTGAAGAGGGTTAGATGCAATGACATTATTTTTCAAAGTAATCTGTATTATAAAAGATAACTACGTATTCTCTTGGTAGTGAGTGATTGTCGGGTGATGGGTCCTAGATTCGATTCCCAGGGCGGACATTCATGTAACAGACAAACGTCTCTTGATTATTTGAGATGTCGTTGTGTTTTTCAATGCGACCCGCAACACATGTAATTTTAATGTGGAGAGTGATTGTATTGTATTGTACTAAATAATAACATTTTCTATACCTTACTTATTACGTTAGAATATTTGCAATAAAGTTGGAAAAATAAAAAGTGTGTATGAAGTACATATAACATTAATTTATATAAAACTTTATTGGCAGACCTACATAGAACTAGGTTATAGCAAAGGGCAAACTTAATGCCTAGTAGCATTCTCTGCCAGCCAACCCATGGCGATGGTTCATAATAGCTGACAGACAAAATAAAAAACTACAAAAATAATTTTATATATACATACATAAATATATAAAAGATATCACACATGTAATGAGAGCATGTGAGAGTTATGCCTCAACGAGATGTGGTGTATATACAGAGTGTAATGAGAACTTTGTAATAAGATAATTATTATCATTCTTTTGTTTTTCAGATAATGATCTCGAACTATTCTCCTGAAGGCGTTTTTAGAAGTGACCTACCTGATAGATATAGGTTGGCCATTTCACAGAAACACCCTACTAGTATCTACTACTACTAGTAGTACCCTACTAGTATCTACTACTACTAGTAGTACCCTACTAGTATCTACTACTACTAGTAGTACCCTACTAGTATCTACTACTACTAGTAGATACTAGTAGGGTGTTCCAGGGCGGTATTATCTGAATTGTAAAGGATAGAAACGGGTATGATGTAATGGAATTTCCATTTTAAGATTCTTAGAAGAAAGAACAGGAATCGCAGGGTTAATGAAAATAATTCCTAAAGGTATGGTGGGGTGAAAGGATTATGCAGAATAAAATACAGCTGAAGAAGAATCCTATAAATACGCCTTTGACTTAGAGTAAGCCACTTTAACTCACGTCGATAGTAAGAGATGTGATTCTTTCGTGAAATTTTCCTAAGCCATAAATGAGACAGATGCAGGTATTGGGTAGGCGTTATAATTTATTCTGAAGTTTTTCTGTAAGGCCAGGGTAACACACCTTAATCAATAATGGACATAACGACATTACTTTTATAAACATAACCTTTGTCTTCGTGAAAGAAAATATTTAAAGCGGGTCAGAGATTGTAACGAGGCCATATTTTTATGCCTTGTATCAGGAACATGTTCTCGCCAGTATAGGTTAGAGTCGATATACAAACCTATATTTCTTAAAAAGCTACCCAGTGGTAATGGGGATTCATTGTTTTTAATTAATGGCAAATTTTCAGAGTTGATCTGAACCTGTAGCCCGGAGCTGTCCAAAACAATAGCTTGGAATTTATTAGGATTTACTGACATTTCGTACTGGTATTATTAAGGCTGTCCAGATAAGCATTAACTTTCCTAAATGCATTCGATATTTTATTGACATAAGCATGTACATCAAGCTAGAAGTCGTCTACGTATAAATTATAGGCACAAGTTAACTGAAGCAAAATAATTAATAAATATATAAAATAAAATAGGAGAGAGTAGCGCCTTGCGACACACCATTTCTCAAGCTCAGCTCAATCGGATGATACGGCTATGTAATGTAATGTAATTTTATTGTGTTTGTTTATGAAGTCGGTTTCTTTTTAAAAAAGGTTTTTTTTGCTTACTACAGTTATCGGCATGGTGATGAATTCGGTCTCTTTTCAGAATAAGAGGTAGTCTTTTAATCTTTAAAGCTCCCAACTCGCACTTAGCCAGCAAGATGAACTATGGTCATATCTTCTAATATAACACTGAACTCTGCGCAAATTAGGCAAACATACGATCAAAATTTATAGGTAATTTATTATATTAATTTATTATATTTTTATTTTATTTATAAGTATTTTTAGGTAGGCACCTGTAATTTTAATAATAATTTCGACTCAATTTAAATTGACTGAATCCTTAAGTCATTGGGAGGCTGAATTTAAAATTTCTAAGCTATCGAAGTATCTTTTTGTTATTATTATCATGTTTGTTATTATTATTATTATCATTTAAATATTAACATCATAGTAATTTTATAGCATGTGGCTAAAGAAAGTTCTCTGGTTTACAAATGACAATTTCAAATCACAATAAATAATTTTAGAACATACTACATTATATTATAAAATAATATAAAATTATTGAAACAAGCACCTATAATAATTATTCTTTAATTTATGAACTCGGATATAACTATTTACATATAAAATGTTTATGACAGAGTGCGCCATGCAATTCCGATTAGATCCACACAATTTGACGTTCAAAATGGTGAAATCTCCTTCTGATTGCAAATTGGATAATTGGCCCCCGCGCTGCCTTGAATGTTAATTGTGAACACGAACCCTTGTATCATAGGTACCGGCGCCACTAAAAGCGAGTTTTATAACATGGAATTTATCCTTGGCATCCTTATTAGCCCACTGCTGGATTTGAATGTCTTCTGACAATGAGACCACTGAAGGACATAGTCCGCCACGGTAGTCAAGTGCGGATTGGCACACAACTTCGAGAACAGTATTGAGAAATAATTGGTAGTATCAGGCGTTACTTTGCGGAAATTAATTGTTATTAAATTGGTATTAATTTACTTTGCAACAATCCGCAAAGTTTGCGGTTAATTACTACTTACTTATTTTGGTTGCGGTTAACACTCGTAGAGTCTACTACCCTGATGATGCTCTGTTTCGGAGCGAAACACGTGTTGGTGACGGTATGTGTGTTGGTATATACTTTTATTTATCAAAGTTTTCCTTTGTGGGAGACAGGGAGATTCTGTGCGTATATAGAAGTATATACCATCATACATTGTGCTTGCGGATTGTTGCAAAGTAAATTAATTTAATAGTATTGAGAACTCCCACGAATACAGGTTTTCTCACGATCTCTTTCTTCACCGAAGCAAGTGATAGTTTATTGTTAATAGGCAAATAATTTGAAAAATTAGTGGACCTAGAGTCTCCCTTGTGGGTGCTGGTTTATTCTTATTCTTGGATAAAAAGGGATAAATAAGTACGAGTAATTTAAGTGTTAACTTAAGTTCCCATCTTATTGTCACCCTCTTCCAAAATATCGTTCGTGAAATGTTTTAACGCGATAAGGTTGCAATATTGAAGAACTCGTTGCTAACGTCGAATAAATGAGTTCATTTATCCGGTAACCGAGACTAACAGATGCGCCTCAACTCATTGTTGGCAATCACTATAAGAAGAGCGTTGCAATGAATTCAGTACTAGATTCAAAAATATTTCAAAAGTCTTAAGACAGTGGCAAATTTACAATAAATTATTATTAAACCGTTATTAATATATTCCATCAAGACCTTTGAATTCTGATCTTGATCTTATTTACGAGCTAACAAATGGGAAAATTTTCATTGGCACATATACATATTTCGAATACCAGACACTTTTGATGAATTCATAAGTGAGAAATACGTAAATATAAGTGTAATCTTCTAGGTACATATCCATGATTAAATGAACAAAATAAATTACGAGTAAGAATCAGTACTAATCGAGGACCTATTAATACGGCTCAATATGTCACCAATTTACCTTGTTTAACAACGAACACCAGCTCTATGACCTAACGTCACAGCTGCTTTAGGTCACTAACTCCACTCGGTTGAATCTGACGGCGTATCTTTGTAGGATACTTTAAATTAGAAGTAATGAACGTGCTTCAGAGGGTACAATAGCCAAGTCCTGGTTGTTATCGTCAAATAGCCATTGTTAAGCTATGTCGAAGATCATTACAATTTTACACTACTTGCGTTGGTCATTAACCGTAATACCTATCCGGTGAAGTAACGGATTGAAGTACGGTTTATATGCTTCTTTATATTTAATAATTAAATTAGTAACAATTAAAAAAAAAAGTCAATAACTCATAACCAGCCTAAGTGTAAGAGAAAATGTTCAAAATGAAAATGACCAACTGATTATATTATACAAAAAGTATTAATCGTGACTTTTACCATCCTCATACAATCCGTTACCGTGTAAGTAAGCGGTCTCAACTATCTGTCTCACTTTGTCAATAACTGTCTTTCTCTTTCGCATCAATAACATCCACCTTTATTACCCCATTAAGTCCCAGTCTTAAAGCCCAAAAAAAACAGTTGGATCCTGTTCCATCTAAACTGACGATATCATCAAGCTTCTCGCCACGGTGTACCATTCTTCATACGCTTAAACAACACTCAGCGAAGTTTCCAACGTTCTCATACATATTGCAACGTTACGATGTGTGCTGACGTTAGAAGCATGAAGATGAATTGTTGATACGATTTATAAGTCGTATATCAGCAATCGTATCACATTGGTTTCTATAAGATTGCTCACTTGGGCAACTTATTAAAGAACTTTAACTGCAATTGTAATAATAATAGTTATTACAAGACGAACTTAGGAAGATGTCTTTCTGGCATGAGCATCTTTAATGTGAAACGGAAATGCTTGAACATAGTGCAAATTCGTTTTTAATTTATCATCTTTTTATTCCGAGAAGAATCTCGTCATCAGAACTCATACTTAAATTTTGGACCTTATATGATATTTTAACCTATGAAACTTCTTGATCAAACTGAACCCCTCATATAGCCGTTATTCAAACACTTCAGCACAGCAATGTGTCACAGTTCTTGTGTTCAAACATCACTTACAAAAGTTAAGTTGCAAGTTTTCAAAGTATTCGCAGAGGGACGTTGGGATGAACGCACACATAAGACAAATAGAATAGGTATGTAGTGATATAGAAGATATAATGATATACAATTAATCTATTTATCCTCACCGACATTTAATAAATATAATTTTATTGGTAAAAATAATTTTCTAAATATTACATTAGTAATATTCAATTATATTATAATCTTATATTTGTTCCTTATATACCTTTGACCAATCTATTATGACCGTTGACGACACAACCGGTCGACTCGTTGTCACCCTGAAAACGAAAAATGAGAATAAAATATTAATTAACATATTACAAACTATAAACCGTTACACTTATATCGCTGTATCCTTGTACCCACAAAAATAACGCATAAATTGGAACTTAAGATTTAATTGTAAAAATATAATGTATATGAATGTTTTTACCTATTTAATAAGTGCCATATATTTGTGAAATTGATAAATACGACGATGTCGATTTCGATATATTAAAAAAGATTTACTCACTTTAAAATAACGTCATTACCGAAAACAAACATTATCTGCTTTATAACTATCTATCCCAGTTGGGAATAGAACGGAAGCTTCACTCGTCACGCAGAGTCGTGGCGGTAGTGCAAAAAAAGAATACAAAAATTTGGCGAATTAAAGCCGATCTGACAAATATGTCTTATTTTCACGAATGCGCAGAGTTCGCGTTTAGTGCTACATACGCGTTTATGCCCTATGTCCTACGCGCGAGACTGTGAGGATAGGTCAGCCGGCGACAAGTACAGGTCAGATATTTACTTACATATGTGACAAAAAAAAGTTTCATCGTGTCCTTATCACTTGTGTGTCACCTTAATATATATTAAATCATATATTTGGAAACGGTTCGCTTGAACATTTTATTGTGTAAGACACACAGTTATAGAATTGTACATCTCAAACCATATAAGAAAAAAAATATTCATGAGGAAATCGCCGCATCTTATCGTTTCAAACTCATTTCTTTGTAACCCACAAAAATCGCTAGAGATAAAATTGTGAGCGTTGACCCTTACATTACGGGGGGAGGAACAGAGGAGGAATTTTTCGCCGAGCCGTATATCATGCGCACATGATATCGGCAGAACTCTACTTCTATCGGTTATGGTATTAAAATCGGAGAATTTTACGCAATGTTACTTACACCTATTACATCCTTTAAAGGTCTGTTATGCTTGTAACTCACAAAGGTTAACACGTGATTCAAAAGACCTAGAGCAGATCTAGAAGTTTACGTTCCCATGCTGCTATTCTAGTCCCGGTTAAAGAGGTACTGATTAATCAAAGTTCCGAAAGTAATGGCTCGAATGCAGCAGAGACCTAATAGCGACTGCTGTGCAACGATAAATATAACGATACATTAATGGCCCAGAAACATAGCCTCTGTCATACTCACCCATGGCACTCGTGACCGCATCTGTAGCCTACAAATAGCATGTCTATAGGCTATGAGCATATCTACTATCACTTCGAATTACTATTGTACAGTGATGATACAAATGTTTATGATTATGCAAACAAAGCCCTCATAAATCAATATTAATGCGCAGTTTGCATATTGGGGTATATACAGTGATGGATGTTAGAATTTTGGTATCTATTATGAACTTATAAACCTATTTGAAGTTATTTGAATAGGCTGAATTTTTTCTGACTTTCGGACGGGTTGTCGGCCGAGAAATAAGCATTGGATCAACTTCTAAAGTGGTTCTGCGATACCAAAACACGTTTAAGCATATCACGGTGGATTATAAAAGAGGGATGATAGTTAGTTAATCGAATTATTTGTAACACAATACACTTTATAACCTTATAATATGACTATAGTACTTGGTATATAGCCTAGTGACTTCCAGCAATATAATCCTGACGTCATTATCTCGTTGGCTGTTCAACAGGCTGCACCACGAGCAATTGAGATTACCATATATTCAAGGATAGATGGACATCAAAGAGTCTGCTTGACGATGTTACACTAACAAATCTATCTAAACAAAATAACAAACCCATTCTGATGTACGATTTCCAAGTTAGATGTCATAATATTTGCAAAACATGAAATGAATCAAGATCCTTGTTAACTTATGTTCTTAAATTTTCTTAGAAATAAAATACATCAGCTTCTAAGCTCTCACGCAAATGCAGTTCAACGTAAAAGCTAGTTAAGGAATTACTTAAATATTTCAAAAACTCCTGATCCTCGTAATTTATGCGTATCGCCGTCAGCGTAAATCACCGCTGGACTTTATCTCTCACGCAACTGCTTTAGTCAAATGCAGAATCGTTTAGAGATGTAGGAATATCGCTCTTAGGTTAAAATATTGAAAATTTTGAAACGTATGGAAGTCTGGTGCGAATATTGTGTAATAATATAATGTATACCTATGTAGTTTCTATGTTATTTATACATAAAATACCTTTAAGCTTGTTTTTTTACATATATTTTAATAAGATACAACTAATAAAGACTTTCATTCATATTCAGCAATTTGATATACATATGTATTATAATGGGAAGTCTGTCTATACATATGCCTCGTTATAACCCAACAACAACGGCTTGACCGATCTTAATTTTCAACTAAAATATTAAATATTCCTTGGGAAAACTCCTCGGGAGTTTCTTGCCGCTTCTTCTTCCGAGACCACTCACGGTAGGGATTTGTTGAAGCGATAGCGTAGTTTGACGTTCGAAAAGTGTTTGTAAAAACCAACTTCGAATAAAATTTCATTTCATTTCATCTCATTTCATCTCATTTCATCTCATTTCATCTCATCTCATCTCATTTCATATTAAAGTCCTAAATATTAAAGAGGTGCCACTAGCAAACCATCACAATCGAAGGTCCTGATGATTTGGCATCATTTATGCTAACACATTTAATTCTATCCATTAAACAAGTTGCAATCAAATTTAGTGCAGTACTTTTAACAGGGCATAAAATACACCTATGGTAATTGGTGATGCCTCGCAGATTTCAAAAAATTATTTTAGAAGCAAAACACTTGCATGAGTTGTACAACGGCCTTTAGTAAAGCCGTTTTCTTTCGGGTGAGTTATGGTTTTCCTGTTGCTATAGATTAAGCATTTGATAAAGTAAAATATTTTCGAAAACTTTTCCGAGTGTAAGAATAGAATACAATAGAACTTACTCTCCGTCTCTCATTTTATTCTCATTATTTCTCACTCAGCAGATACTTATATTACTATATATTGATGCAAATCAAATATTATATTTTTTTATACCATAGAGTTATACAATTATATATTCTATAAAAATATTTGATCGATTCTAATACTCTTCTAATTCTAATAATTCTATTTCGATCGAATCTTATCATAATAATAAAAAGAGTATCTAGTTAACAAATACATTACACATATGACCGGAGGACTTCAAACGGTCAAGTAACTTAAAAAGTCGTACGATGTCTAAGGAATAGGTAAATCTCTAAACGTATTATTATCAAATACAAATATTGTAATGAATTATTGTTTATGTTTATTATACATTTATAATATTAATGTATTATTTATATACATAATTATACTGGCAGGTATAAAAGTTTTTCGTTATCTTGCTAGAACTAATGTTATTTTTTACCTACCGGTCCAATTGGGAATTCAAACCATTGAGGGACTCGCTTAGCTAAACACCATCAAAATTGGTCTAGTTGTTTAGGAGGATTTCAGAGACACATACGTACAGAACAATTTTATATATAAAGATTACGAGTCCCTCTTAAACACTTTTTGTCTCGGGAAATGGATCTGTTTCCGTGAGAATTATTTTGGATGCAAAAAATGTTTATACCGTATGGATTTCATTTGGTTATTTGCACATAATAATCCTTTTGTTACTATTTAAGTTTAATTACTAGTATTAAAAACAACCTTGGACATTTATAAACAATATAATTAGTCAGGAACAAAGAACTGAGCCCTGGGATACGCCTAAGGTAACGGGAATAAAAGGTTTTCGTAATTATCAAACCCTTTCATGACAACTTTTTGCGCACGGTTAAAGATGTAAGCTTTAAACCAACGCCAAAAATAACCGTAAAATTTGAGTTTGTAGATTAGAATTCAACCGTAGGCTCTGTCGTAAACTATACGAATGCCCGTGTATAAACTGATGTGTCTGTGAATAGTTCAAAGAAATAAGTTGTATATATTAAAAAAATTCTTCATTGTGGGAAGACATGTTTTTGTTTGATTATTTTTGTTTGGCACAAAAGGCGGACTTAATGCTAAAAGTATTCTCTTTGATCTAAGCGAATATCAGCGATGGCAGCATTTTAATAAATATAACGCATATAAAAGAAGATAGTACAATACGATAAAATTTTGTTGTTGATACTTAAAATATATGATGTAGATATGCAAACTATATCTAGATAAACTGACGGAATCGCAATGGGATGGTAATTTTCTACGTTGTTTTTAAGCCTAAAGAAATAGTACCTACAGTATTTTAAATTAATTTATAACTTTTTTATTTATGGACAAATATTAAGTGAAGCTTACATTGCATTGCATTGCATTGATGGATTAGTGAAAACCAAAAAAAATCGGTTAAGCAGTTTCTGAGATCATCGCACATAAACGTACAGACAAACAGACAAAAATTCTAACAACTTTTGTTTTATGTTCTATTGCATTAATAAAAGCCTATAATAATGTTTTTTTTATATATATATCGTTCATGTACAGAAAGCGATCAGCTAGAATTTTATTATATGTATAGTTTAGCGGCCCGCCCCGATTTCGTTCGTGTTTCGATCAGTAGCCTGTGTCCAACCGAAATTATCTTACTTTCAAACGGTAATAGAATCTGTGATATAGTTACCGTGGTTTCGGATGTTACCCTCTACGTATTCACAAACTCTCAAAATTCTCCCTATCTCTTTATAATATTGGTATAGATACTAAAAAATTGAATAAATTAGACTTTATTCGACAAAACGTATGAGAAATCATTTGATGATTTAAGCAGGATGTTAATAATTTAGTCAATTTTCGTTAATTGTCTAATTGTATAAAGTTTGTCAATTTGATATGCACGATTTTGAGGGATATATCCCTTAAGACTCTCCTTCTTGGACCGCGTCTGTCACTGCCATCAAATAATCTTGAAGATCTCGATAAACTTAACTAAATACTATGTGTAGCCTAAAAGGATATTTTAGGATTAGTTGCTGTTTTTATACTTATCGATTAAATCGCCATTGAATTATAATAGAAATTAGCTTTATATAATGAAATATAATCATAATTTTCAATCAATGTGTCGTCGCCTTACTTTATTTCACTATTATGAAAACAACTATTATAGGGTTAATTAATTCCATAGACTTGTGTTCAACACTAATGTAATTATCTAACATATATCTAATGATCTTATATAATGATAAATACCAATTATAAATATACCAATACCAATTATAAACATAATTAATTATTTATATGTGACCCACTTTTCCAGTTTTTGACTACGACTGCTACTGGACAGGGAACGATGATTATGTTAAATTTACTATCGAGTAAGACTCCATGTTTAACTCATACGTAATTTTTTTTCACGTAGGATACTGACGAAATAATATCTACAGGTTAATGTCAAGTGCACATTGCAGTATCTGTCGAAGTGAATTGGAGTTAATTCCCTTTTTATGGTAGACAGCAGTGAAATTGTCACTCAATACTTGATCATGGAACTTGACATTGATTTGATACATGAAGATTTTTTGATCTACATGTGTTATATATTAATTAACACATTATTATATGTATTTACAGGACGGCATGGCCAATTTGCTCAAAATTAAATTGTGCAATTTTCACACTCTAAGAGCGTAATTGCGCATAATTGAGCGCGTTGTAATTTAATTAAATGATGTTCAAAACCACTAAAATTTCCCCAGCATATTCAATAAAACCTTTTACACAGTTAGAAATGTATATATGAGGCTACAGAAAACTATTAAGCAATATACGATCGTGTTTTCCTTGAAAAACATAAATTTGCTGTACGTAATTATTCATCAGAAAGTAGGACTGGACGGTGATTAGAGCGAAAGTTTTATGGGAAACGGTAATTGGTTTATAAATTAATGAACCTAACTTCGACTTGCGACCGCAATCAAGTGGTGTGTAATCATTAATAAAAGTTCAGCTATTTATCTCTGAGGTAACAATAATATCTCCGTACGCATGTAAGATGGATAAAACGCTTATAGCTAACAAGTTGAGATTATGGAGTTGCGTGTTTTTATGTTACTCGCGTATGGGTACAGGCCTGCACCAGGAGTGACACCTAAAACAAAAGACAGTTCATTTTTTTTTAATTAAATATGACCCCGAGCACACACACGCGTACATTAATCAGTTAATGCGCAGTAACTAACTCATTGTCTCATTAGCCCAGCAACTAGTTTGAAATGGTCAAAACCCAAAAGTTTATCTACAGCCCTTATAATTATAAACGATTGTATAATATAATATAATGGCTTGTGTGAAGTGCTTATAAGCCAGGTGCTTGTGAAAAACGATTATAGCCTAAGAGTTTATGTATGTTTTAGTTCAAGACCTATTCCAACCTTAAGCGGTCGTGAAAGTTTAAGATAACTTATTTGCAGTCAGGAAACGATTGAGTGACTGCTAGTAACTTACCGAAGCTCGTGATATTATCCAAGCTGTTTTCCTTACCGAGCAATCGTAATTGGAGGCTTTCAAACATACGATATTATAATGCTAGAATTCGCTAAAAACCACTTTCAGAATTGAAAAGAAGAACAAACATATGGACACACAAATATCGTGTTAAATACCAAAAAGATTTCAGATCTATCTATGAATTACGGAATCATGAAAAATGAGTACTTATTTATATATACTAATATTAGTCGTAATTGGAAATGCAAATCATTTGTTCACTAAAACTATCAATATAGCCCAAAGAACTGATATCGGAATCGTTTTAGCCAGAGGGGAAATAATTCCGTGAAACCGGATTACCGGGAATATTACTATTACACGGAGATGGAAAAAAGTGAGTAGAATATTTCTGAGCCGTAAACTGCGAACGTATATTTTCCTCGTTTTTGCATTAACATGGCTCATCGCAAGTATGACTATATCATAAAAAGGAATTTTATTGGATGTTTTTGTACTTGTACTGTCACAAGTGCTGATAATCATAGCCGTAGGGATTATGTCAATAGTGAGTGTTCGCCCCAGAAGTAATCAAAGGGCGTATTGCATTTCAATTGCTACAGGCGTTCAAGTAACTTCGGTAGTTTAGAGATTTATAACATTACCTACGAATTTAGAAGATATAGAATCGAACTTTCCAGTGAGGTGCACTCACATTATACTCTTTACGTTCTCTTGTAATTTTCAAGAAGTCATTGTTGTAACAAGAAAATAAACCAAGTTGGCGCTACTTCCTCTTTAAAGATAAAGATAACATGAAGTAGATTGTAACGCTCTTAACTGGATGTGCTAGAACATAAGCGACAGCAGCAACATTAACAACAGAGGTTGTAGCAACAGGCACCGACGTGTTACCAGCTAAAGAATGAAAGCGGAGAACGCTCTCGTTGATCGGACGGACGCAAAATATTAGTACTATTTTTTGTATAATTAATTCCTTTTAATTTCATTTTAACATGCATGTATAATTTTGCACCAGTAGGCATCAACAAAATATACTAAATTAACAATATTCATGTTAATACTGAGCATATTAACATTGATATCCATAACAGAATGGTAGTTACAAATGTATTGTTCATTTATAAATTTACGCCATTTAAAATGGCTCTCTCGGGTCCGATTTATACGTAAATGCGGTTATTTAATTATCTCAAACGCGGAAGTAATTCGTTTTGTTTGCATTATTTCCAGGATACAATTTTTATATTTTCCAACATGTCATAGCAATTGTATGATAACGCTCACGTCAGGTGCCCCGCCCCCCGATGTTCGACGCGCACAAAAAGTTTGGCTTAAATCGGTCATTGGCTAAAAATTGACTTTTGGAACTCGGGCTATGCTCGCTTGAGTATAAGATGGTTAAGTAGTCAATAAGAATATATCGACAATTATCCAATACGTATCATACATCACCGGATGACCTACTGGTTACTATGATGACGAAAAGATTATTTTGTCAATAGCCGGCGATGTTGATGGATTCATTACGGTACAGTACGATGGTATCCGGTAATCTGTAATACTACGGGCGTATCCGACGCGTTCTCAGTCGAGAAGGAAGTGGTAAATACGCTTCTTAGCTGCACTCCAATACTACAACCGGAATACTTCAACAATACGGTTGAGTCAACAGAAAAATCACTATTTGTACTATTTCAAATCAGTTGTTATAGTCTTGGTTAAATAAGGTTGTTAAGAAAGTAGGCGTATTTGGCATTTACTTGGATAAGATATTTTTAAAAAAGGAATTGTGCGTCACGCTTTAATTATATGTAGCAGGGTTTACCTCGAGCAGGGAAACGCGGGCTTAGCCTCCAGGATTAATAGAGCCTCTTCACTTCACTACCTTTTGTAGCCAATGTGATTCGTCTCTTCCGCTAACCTAGTCTCTATCCCGGAATCATATATGACTCATATATTTGAGAAAACCTCGTACGTTTAATAATATTGCGAGCAAACTACTTTGATTAATTCCACCGCATTTGATATTGATAAGAAAGCTGACACTTTATACACATTGCGTCATTTTGGCAGCGTCACCACATGTTAGAAAATATTAAAACTATATAAATGAGGGTGCTGTATATAATTTTATAATGGTAAGCTGATTAGAATAATACCTATTTGTTATCCTCAATAGAGATCAGATTTTACCTAGCATTATTCCGTACACGGCGCACGCCCTGCTTACAATGCACATTGACCTGTGTTAATGTCTTTGTTGGTTGATTGTATGAAGGAGATATTAAGTATTATCTGTCTGCTTAAACGCGATAGCCTCGAAAACTACTTGACGGATTTTCATGCAGTTTTGAAGAAAGTAATTTATGAAAAAGGTGTTCGTGTATAGGAACGTAAACATTAAGAAAACATGAAATTATTATTAGCAATTTATTATTGAAATTCGAGAAAAACGGTTCAAAATTGTTTTCGGTGAATGTTTGGTAATAGTTAGATTACAACGTCACCTAAAGGTGTGTATTATAACTATGAATGTCTCGGCAAAACCGATTGATTGTGTAAAATCATTTGTTATACGAGTATCTTCATGTACAAACGCATCAACGCCAATATCTATACTAATAATAAAATTCTAACTGATCGCTTTCTGTACATGAACGATATATGAGAAAAAACATTATTACGGGCCTTTATTAACGCAATAGAACCCAAAACAATAGTTGTTAGAATTTTTGTCTGTTTACATGTGCGTTTGTTCCCTCTAATCTCAGAAAGGGCTTAACCGATTTCGTTCTGGTTTTCACTAATCTATTGCAGTAAGCGTCGCTTAAAATTTAAAGTTTGTTTCATTGCAATCCGTCTGTAAATAAAAAAGTTATGAATTAATTTATGTATTTATAATTCACAGAACGAGAAAAACCCAGAAAAATGCAGATGCTATCTTTAAGCGTAAGGTATTTTTTCCGAAACCAAACGAGGGCATTTGCTAGTCTATACTAATATAATATTATAAAGAGAAAGTGCCAAGTTTGTGTGATATGTCGAAAGAAATCTAAGAAACCACGGCATCTATTTAAAAAAAGTTTTTACTATTTTAAAGGTAGGTACATTATTCCAAATGGTTATAGATTACATGGTTTAAAAGAAATTCTGAACCACTGCGTCTGAATGAAATAATTTCAAAAACTACAGTTTTCTTATGGTTTTTACCAATAAATAAACCGACTAAAGATTTTAAGCATAATTACTATTAAAATTAATTAAATAAGAAAAAAATTATAAAACGCCTGATAAAACTGTGCGTTCAAATACTATTTGTGAATGTAAAAATCAAGTTTACCGAAGAGAAGCGGGGGTAATAGCATTATTTATAAAGATAATGAATTTCAGGCATGCTATGAATAGTATATCTATTAGTAGGACGTATCTATCAACAAAGGTTTGAGCTTTTAAATAGTTCTATTGGGTGTAGAGCAAAATGCAGTTTAGTACTGCCGTGAAAACGGCATACATACGAGACGGAAACATTGTCGTTTGCAACTTTGGATTTTCAAACTTAAAGCCTAGTTTTCACTGCCAACAATTCCTTTCCTTGTTTCAAAACTATTCACATTAATAAAGGTCTTACAGGAAAGCGTTACTTCAATATAATTTGAATTTTACCATCTAAGGAATAAAGTCGACAATCTAATGCGACGATTGTTGGAACATTAATTTTGAACAGGTACGAAGGAATATAAACTTCTGGAACAGTCGAGCTTTGTGTTCCAAACAAAAATGCAGCTCCGAACAACCATTACTGAACCAGTAGAAGTTTCTAAAAACCGCTAAAGTTTAACATTAGATGCGGTTAGTAGTTCTCGAGAACAACAACAAAAATTTCTTCCGCAAAAGATCTAATGTTGGCGGATAAAAGATCAGGTAGGTACTTTTATACGAGTCTTTCGTAGAAATTTTGTCGGCGAAGAAGCAGTAAATTATAACGACAATTACCGGCTTTATACGATTTTTATAGCCCATTGCAGGTATTACTGATAATATAATTATATACTTTCGTTATAGTTTATCGTTATCGGAGTTATCGAGATTTTCAAAGAGCCATCTGCGATAAAAAGACGCTTGCCATATGAAAATTATTCCATGATGAATGGTCCTCGTATTTCAGTTCACTTAACAATAATAAGGCATTAGAAGCAACGAGATTTATAAAATACGATAATTATATTACAAATTATTATATCAAAACATTTGTAAATGATTTGTTTGTGATTTAAATATGAAACAGTTTACAGTAACAGTAAACAGTAAATTTTAATACAGTTGTCTCCATAAAATTTTAACTTGTGCTTTTAAGTGCTATATATATATATATCGGTTCTCGTAAGTAAACTTAGTAGGTCTGTCTACGCTATTAGGAAGATAAGACTATATATATATATATATATATACATATTATATATA
>PDGT01000002.1:4551339-4586979 GCA_003671415.1 Megathymus violae
GACCAGACATAGACAAGACGACCCTAACATCCGGTTGCTAGGCACCCCTGTTCCGTGGAAAACCACTACCAAATACTTAGGAGTAACACTCGACTCTAGACTGATTTTCAGACCACATGTTCGTAAAGTCCCCAACTCCGCCAGATATTATATGAGCCGACTCAACAGTCTATTGGGAAGGCACAGTAAGATGTCCCTCAGAAGCAAGCGAACGCTCTACAAGGTTTGCATACAGCCGGTGATGTCATACGCCGCCCCTGTCTTCGCACACGCCGATCCCAAAGTCCTCTATCCCATCCAAACTGTCCAAAACATTTTTTGCAGGAAAGCAACCAACGCTCACTGGTGCGTGAGGAACGCCGACCTGCACTTCGATCTACAACTTCCGACAATTCAGAAATCTTTTAAAGAATATTGCACTGCATTTTTTAAATCCTCAGAGGAACATTCAAATCTACTTATCAGACAGGCAGCGAAATACACCGCCCCTAGTCTTACATGTCATCAAATCCGGAGGCCAAGTAACGCCCTCACAGATCCACCTGACAAGATATCTTCTGACTTGGACTGCCGCCTGGCAGCCATAGTTAAAAACTCAAATAATAACAGATAGTAGCATCCTTAAGATGCCACACAGTCTCTCCATTCGACAACACCTTCAGTGTTAACAACAAGCGTATGCTCCCTCGAGAGTGCCGCTAGCACCCTTTCCTTCTCTAAGGATGGGTCGCTTCATATGAAGGCTTAGAGGCCACAAGGCCAAAGCCAACTCGGGTGGTGTTTAGTGGGTAGGCCCCTAGGTTTCTCGGGAGTCCCACATAACCAGCGCAGCCGGCTGCGTTGGTATGCTATGAGCATTCACCACCTCCCTCCCACGCTTTTCCGGAGGGTAGCCCGTTTTCCATCTTCTGGGCGCAAAAAAAAAATATTTTACTATTTACAATATTGTAAGTATATACTGTATATACCTATAATAGTATTGTCTACTATTCCAGATATAGGTTCAGTAGCCCCACTGATTTCTAGATTTCTATCTGCTCTCCAAGACAACTATACCCTTCCCTATCGGTAATCCTGAAGTATGTATGACCTACGGTGATTTCGTTAGAACATTCGTTCGTTAGTTAACCAGAAGTCTCGAGAAGACTGCAGGAATTTATTTTCATTATTCGCTAGTTATTCGTACACTGCAACATTCTGAATATGAAAGGTAACTAAAATGGGATATGAGCTTCGAAGTCCCTTCCTCGGCCATAAAGGACCAAAAACTCCCTCATCCAGTTTATACTAATCATTAAAGGGCGAAGTTTTAATCTCATCAGTAGGAAAGTATTCGATGGCATTCCATTATTACGGAGTTTCTTCGTAGTAACGCATTTAGCGGTTTTCTTTAGAAACGCGACAGATTATTATCAAGTTTGCCGAAAATCGGCTTAGTTAGTCAAGAGTATTCAGAATAACTAACGGTAGGAAGCCCTACATTGTGGCCTTATTTAACTTAACATGTTTTTGTATGTTAGGAAATGAATGTATGATTCAAATCATATTTACGGTGCATTAAGCCCCTATGTAACAAAGTTTATTTTAAATCAGTTCGAGGTTAACAGGTGAAGTTTGCCAACCTTAGGTTGTAGATTGTATTTTAATTCTCTTACCCTTAAATATTTTAAGCAATACTTCCGTTTAACTCAAAACATATAATTATATAAAAAGATAATTTTGTATGTCAATCATACTTCATCATGATCATCCTCCTGCCCCTATCCCAATTATATTTGGGGTCGGCGCAGCATGTATGTTTCTTCCATACTTCTCTATCAGCCGTCATCTCACTAGTAACTTCTATTCTAGCCATATCATCCTTCACACAATCCATCCATCGCTTCTTTGGCCTTCCTCTACCTCTATAGCCATCTACCTTCATACTTAATACCTTCCGTACAATATGATCTTCATTCCTCCGCATAACATGACCATACCATGATAGCCGGTTTCCGCGTAGCTTTTCGGTTACCCGTACCACTTATTAAAAATTATAAAATTATAAAATAAAATATGTTATTTGAAGAGATCAACAGAAACTTTTTTTGACTTACCTATAAGTATCAAATAACAAAAATATCAGGTCGTGGGCAGTGGGCATTGACATTATAACTATACAGCGGCAGAAGAGGAATAAGATTAATTTAACTTCATGGTCAATTCAAATCAGGATTTATGGTCAAGAAATAAAGTAATGCCATCAAGTTCCTTTCAATGAAAATCAGTAAACTTCGTAACCTCCATTATACTTTTACATGGTGATAAAGTTTTTTTACCAAGTTGGCTAACTATCCTTCCAACCTTCCAACTATTGTATAATCATCTGTGAAATGCTTTTTAGCGTTTTGCTTGCGAAGTTGGAGATCGATACACGAAATCTCTTGATCTTCCTTCTTTGGTGGCACATTACTACTGTCATTTATAGTGCGGATGCATATCTGTATATTTAGCGCTACTTATGGTAATTAAGGAGAGGTAGGAGAAACTATATGTATGTGCACCTTATTTTACAACCAAGCCTTTATGTAGGAAACGAATATTTTCTTACAAAATCCACCCGATGCAAGGTTTTTTTATAATAGCATATTATATTTATATGTGATAGTATGGATCACCATTATTCAAGCACATTTTTAACACCAGATTATAATTTTTGCGTAACAAATAGTACTTTTAAATATGTGCGAAATTTTTCTAATTCTTTTTATACTATAAATTTCCTTTTGTCAGTAGCGATATCTTTTGAATCGAATTTATTTCTATTCTCCCTCTCCCATTAAATTTCGGCAGAAAACAGGCTAATTGCTGCCATGGTTAATTATCTTGAAAAATCGGTAACAATCTGCAATTACAGGCACTGGAGCTAAAGCAATATATTTTTTCTGCGGAATAAATTGCCCTTGATGAATATTTATCGAGCTCATTATCTGTTGAGAATCTAGGGTGAGAAATCTAGTGGGATTGTAGTAAAAATCTAGGGTAAATAATGTAGTGGGAGTGTAGGTAAAGATAATTAGTATAAATTATAGAAGGTAATTAATAGTGTGAATCCAGGACAGACCATCTAATAGTATTTAAGGGCAAGAAGAGATTTTACGGTTTTTTGTTGATATGGAAGAAGTCAATCAGGATGTAGTAGATATAGGTTGTAGTTGTTGTAGTAGATATAGGCTTTTCAGAACTTGCTCTTGTTAGTACATCCATAAAACAAGTTGCTTTAAGAAAGTCTGTTACAGTTATATTTATGCTGCAAGGACATAAAAATAGCGTAGTGATTGGACTGTCTGAAAAAGGAAATGACGAAGCATTCCGTATGTATTTAAAATCACTTTCTCCATCAATGAATCTCTATATACGTCTGCGTAAAAACTTCGACCTTAAATACAGATTTTTTACAGCTTACCCATCTAGGCCACATTTAATGATTGAGAAAAGAGTTTATGTCAAATATTAAAAGCACCACACATTTATATTAGCGAGTATGTGTATATTGCTGGTTTAAGCATTAAAAGCTATCCGGATAGTGATTCAACAGCGTCCCCTATCAGTTAAGCAAACTTATTTTCAATCCAGCTGTCTTTGTGCCTGTAGCGGGTTTTTGCTTTCTGGTCATCTTGACGGTCGTCCAATCGCTTTACCCTAAAGCTGCTACATCTGTAGATATCCACAGGCTCCAACTTACTACTCTCGTCTAACATATGAATCTCAACATCTCTAAGCATTTCTAATTTCCTTTGCATCTGCGGAAGTATAGTTTTCGCAGCATATCATCGAAACAATGTTCATTGTAGAGTGCTAGACTGAACGACGCACTGGCTCGGACATGAATAGTGCATTGCTAAAAGGGAGTACATTCTATGTAAGAGCGGACCTAGGAGCACAGCGTGAATGAAGAAATGACATAACCTTCACGAATAAATGGTTCGTTTTTTATTAGCCAAGCAAGGCTATTGATGATAAATGATAAACTGATGAAAAGAAAGTGAAATGTTGGCTAGTTCAACTAACATATATAAAGATACTGAAAATTTGCTTTGCAGTGATATTTTAATTAAAATAATTAAAAACTTTGATAATTATATGCACACATCCACACCTTTACACTCAAGAATCACACACACGCGCGCGCACACACGTACACTTTTCGAAATTTTTGTTTTTTTATTTATAAGGAAAACTATGAGTACCTACTTTCCCACAACACAATGAATCCTACTATGGGAGCTAGAAAGCAAAATTATGTAACAAAAGAAAAGCAATAAATTATTTCTCATTTTCCTTTTTCAATTATTTTCATTAATATATATTTATTCTTTTTTTGGAGTGGCGGCAGTCGGCTAGTTATTTTCTATTCGACCTTTTTCTTTCATCAAATTTCCAATTGTTTTATGTTCGTTTTTTTAAAAAGTCGAGTTTATTTTTTAATAATATGTACCGAAAATCTTTATAATTAATTAGTATCATTTATTTGATTTAATTTTCATAACAAACGATTGCTAGGATTGGATATATTTTGGTTGTTGAAATTATTATTTTATTGTAACCTTTTTTAAAAAGTTGTATTTAATTTTCATCTAATAAATTAATCTACAATTATAAGACACTCAACAGACTCGATCAAGTTTAAATAATGTAATTCGAGATGTCGACCAATGAGAAACCTGAGAAGCTTGAAGTGGTAAGTCGTGAGTGATGGATTCTTGGATTAAGAAACATTTAAGAAATTAGCCATGAAACAAGTGTAATGAATATTGCAATATTCGGTAGAGCTATTGTGATTTAAAATTATCTACACGATTTTAACTGTACTTTATGTTTTCTTTCGGTAATTTGGAATGCTCCTTTGCAGATTGATAGGCAATTTTATTAATAATTAATTAAAAAACTTTTACGCTGGAAAATATAATTTTATGCTATCGTGACGCTGTAACAGATAAATAAACTTCTTTTTAACCTTAATTTATGATGTCCAATGATGTGCTTGGTAGATTTAAGAAATCGAAGTTTATCCCGCTCGCATTACGGCTACACCTTGAGCTGTCAGCGCCACACCCCTGGCACCATCGTCCGTGAAATATCGAGTGGACGGAAATGACAGTGGGAAAGAAATCTGCGTTTGATGGCCGTCGATATTGCGTCTGTGGAGAGGGGAAAGATTCATTTTTGGGAATGGATGTGACATAGAACTTAAAGTTTTTGTAGGCTACAGATCCTTTACTGCTGTCACTGCATTTTTGGGTTTCAGTAAACCAATATACCATTTCTTTCTATAAGATTTATGTATAGACTCAAGTGTGTAGCGCTTATAAAAGATAAATTAGGAAAAAAATCGATCGATATTGAACCGTTAAAGGTGAAATGTGATGTCTTTTTTAAGTTGTTACTGTTAATTCTTTGGGTGAACAATTGATACTGATGTCAATAATTTTTTTTTTTTGGAGAAAACTGCTTTAATCACCACAAAAGTACATAGAGAACGCTTATTTATTTGACGGTAGTTAATATATAAATGTCTCATTAGTGCAGGTAGGTCACTTCACGAGTAATGCAAACGAAAAAAACCAGAAACTGGCAGGTGCGGCACAAATTATTGTTGCCAGCTCTTGGCACCATTTATGTATAGATGTATCGATAGTTATTATTTATAAACTAATCTTCTTCACACTAAGTAAATAGATGTTTCAACCAATAGAAGATTTAAGTTTGTATCGTGTATATACATTTACAGCTATTTGATCCCATTTGTGGTAATAGGATTCAAATGAAGATCAAGATTTCAATGGGTCTATTAGGTTAACGAGGATTTCACTGGAAAGGGGTTTACTTACATAAGTTTAATAGTTAAACAGCCTGTAGCTCAGTTGATAATGGCTGTTGTGCGATAGATTCTAGGTTCAGGAAAATACATTTTTCAGATAGATATTTTTTTGTATTGTCCTAAAGATTGTAATGTCTTATTTGTGTAGGTCTACGCTACCCGCAGCTTAAGGAATCTCAGTGTGAGGGAGGCCATTTATTCAACAACATGTCATTGCAAAATCTTTAGAGGATTTACCTTTGCTAACCTAAAACCTTCGAGGGTACAACTAAAACATTTAACATTGGGTTTGGAATTTAAGTGGCTCGAACCATTTTTGAACCCAAGCCAATATCCATTGCTCGTGGTGCTTTTGAACAACTGACGATTCTATAGTGTCGGTCCTTCCATTTGGTGGTTGCTGGACTATGTACCATTTAGTTTAATTGTAACGAGACTCGGGTATAGTAGTAGGCTTCTCTGCACGTCTGGCTGGTAGCCACGCTCTTTTTAGAATCAAACATGAAGTGTTTTATGTGTTTCGTTTGCAATGTTATGAGAGCTAGAAATAAGCGAGTCTTCAAGATCATCGATGATGCCTGTAGTTTTGGATGTCCATGGGTGACGGTCACCACTTGCCATCCTGCTTTCTGGCCGTTTCCTTCTATGTCGGCTATGTATATTCAAAAAAACAATTATTGTCCCACCCCGATACACAAAAATATTTATAAACTGCTGCTGCTAGCATTTACTTAGGCAATCGTGTACAACGTTAATGTACTTCATCGTTTATAATTACGTTACCCAAGATTTGTAACCATTGTTAGTCTACGAATTTTATTTTTGGTTTATTATAATGTTAGGTTTTTCGAGAAAAAATGAAGATAAATAACCGATTACACACTCACACGTCCGCGATAGGATTTCCTGTGTTGTTGACGAAACCACATACGAGTATATGACATATCACGAACACCCGCAACGCGAGACTAAACACTGATCTGACACACTAAGGCTTCTTCCGGCTAAAATCGAATTCGGGTCCCTTCGTTCAATGGATTCAGTGACTACTAACTGCGCTACAAGGCATATAAGGCGGTGAAAAAAATGTTCTGAGTCACTTTCTCTGGATCTTCTGTAGTATAAAAATTGTTAATACACTTTAGTTATTGTCTAATCGCTACCTAAATACCATAATTTTGCTTAAAATATATTTTTATTCATTATAAACAATTAATTCCTGACTGAAATATTACAGTATTACAATATTATATCATTTTCTTTAACTTTGTAACGCCTACCGCACATTCTCACTGACACAAAGGTTGAAAAGTAGAGAATAATACTACAAGTCTGAATATCGTAACCTGCTTTACTTAGTTTTTTTACAAAAAGGGGAAAATAAATAAATAATTGTGTCACTTCAAAAATACTCTTAATTTTTTATATTTATAATCAGAAATAGAGCACATGAGCTACGTTATGGTAAGTGGTCATCACACTGGGTGCCCACATCAGGTTCGTCACCAACACTTTGCAGGTCAAGCAGAAAACGATAAAACCGCTTATTAACTCACTCTCCAATTTGTAACCGATATGACCTCATTAATTTAAAGCCGTATAAAGTAATGAGAAGGTAAAAAGACGTAACAATTTATAGGACTTCTCAATCAGAACTCTTGAGGATAATTATTTAGGTTTCGATTTAAATTTATATTATCTATAAAATGTTTTTATCGACTTACCGACCACTAAAAAGGGATTCAATTTTATCGTGTACCGTTCCAATTTCAAATCCATTGATGGTGCAATAACCAGTGAAGTTAAAGCAAGTGGTAAGTAATAGGTATGTAACGTGTACAAAAAATGCGATAACGCTATTTTGTTACAAGAAGAATCGGGTGTCGTTAACATTTTTTGCGCCTGTAATATTTAACTTCCAAATTCCGGAATATGTTATCTGCTAATGAATGTACAAATTTTAGAAATTTTCTTCCTGCTTTGTAGTGGGTTTACTTTTGAATATATTCTGGATGTATTCAAATATTGTGAGTGAGTACCTAAGGCATGTGACAGCCTTGTGGTTCAAAGCACAGTTTTACATTCGTGTTGGATTCGAATCCGGCACGCTTCAGTTCAGTTCAGTTAATCAAGAAACTGTGCCAACTTGCAATTTTCTGGTGTGGTGGATTATGGTCTCAACATTTCTCAACTATGATCCAAAATTCGCCCAACTGTGGGAGATTAAGCTCCATCCTAGTTACAATAATTATCGTATACTGTCGCCGTCGATCACTAGTCCTTCTCCTTTTCATTGTTTAAATTCATTTATAGATATGTAAGGTTCATGATTTGAGTCAAATGAATATGTTTTAACACTAAGAAGAAAATATATATAAGAGGGAGGGTAGCGATGACGGGGCGCATTTCGACGAAGGCTGGCAGCCGTAATCAGAGATTGAAGAGTGAAATAGGATTGTACAGTGTTGAGGTTTTTTATTGTAGATATATCTAGATTTTTGGCGTCAAACTAGTTTCTTGATCAGCATGGTAGCAAAAACAGAGGAGACTGGCTAGGACTTGAAGTAAGATAACACCTCTTACACTCCGTAGTAAAGTTTTGACACCATAAGCCGGGTTTTGAGCACTTAAATTACATATATGCAAACCTGAAAATCCAACTGTATTTCACCAACAATAACCAATAGTGGTAAATGTCAGATATTTATCCAATAAATAATTTCATTACTATCCTCATACCAAGAGAGATGAGGATTTAAAAAATTCACTGGCTTCGACCAGAGCTGGCCCCGTGCCAGAAACAATGTGCAATTAAATGTCAATTAGTCTTTTTTATATCTCTATTACAGTTCAGAAGCTACGTTGAACAAAAATAAATTTTATCCTCATTTCTGGCACAAGAAATCGTTATTATTAATTGTAGTATTTTATACAACCAGTGTACCTTATTCGTAAGTTATCAATTACACCCACTTATTTAAGCAGGGAGACAGCGATTATTGATAGTTCGAGGGTATAATTCTTTATAGCCATCCAAATTATATATGTACATGACTTTTTTTGCTACCGGTCATACGAAGCCCCACACTAGGATTCCCTGTTTCAGGTGACATGGATCGTTCACAGCACAGTGAAGTCAATAATAATAATAAAATATAAAAGATAATAAACGGATTACATCATTGTAAGCAAGGCCGTTCATTCCCATCTGCAACAGCAGCACCGTGTTTTCTACTATACGATAAGAGATGGCACCAACATGTTCCTGAATTACGCTATCATAGTTTTCTACATTGTTTGACCGCCCCAAGCTTAATAAGATAGCAAGGCGGGATTAACTTTTCGTCATTATTGTGCGAAAATTCTCTATCGTATTAATACCAGACGAAGTTTGTTATCTAAGCCAGGTGACAAAAGCAAGTTGATAGTGATTCTGACCGCTGAGCCAAGCGAAAATTTTTGGGGTCGATTCTTAACCAGAACAGACATTTATGTGGCAGATAGATATTTGTTTCACTATGTTGAGAAGTTCCTTTGGTTGTTTTTTCCCCTCGATGTTGAAGCATCTTTCGAAACGATAGTATAAGCAAAAATGACGCACATAAGTGTATTCCGCAGGAACAGATCCATTTCCCGGGAAAAAAAGTATCCGGAATTATTATTCAAATTGATATGAGTTCTAAATATGCCAAGTACCAACTAAACCTGTTCAGTGAATTTAATATTATGCGTGTACGGACAGACAGACAGCCGATAATTCTAAAAAAAGAAGTTTAGGCATCTATATCAATAACGGAAGTACACCAATGTTACATTATCAAATAAATATTTGAAGTTTATAATATCAAAATAATTATAAGTACTTAGTAGTTACTTGTCATAATAATAATACTCGTAATAATAAAGATTTAATTCTAAACAAATATATAATACAAACTATCTTATACATATAAATACTATCCAGCATATCTTAACAATTCAAATAATAGTCAAAACTTATGAGAAACTATTATTTGCTGGAAAATAAGCTGTATTTAGAGAAAATAAAATAGAAATCGGATTGTTCGGTCCTTATCGTACTTTAAGCTTGTATTTGGACGTTTCAAACAGTAGTATCTCCTTTTTATGTTAAGGTAAATCTAACTTAATTCCTTGGACATAGAATTCAGTTTTGATTGTGGCTTTGTACACAATAAGTTATTTTATAATGTTTCGGAGGGTAGGTATCTCTCGACAATCGTATAACATGAGATTTATCTAAAATAACGTTTTAGTAATAACTTGGTTTTCTTTTTGTCTAGCTAAATTATTTTTTAAGACTTTTTCACGTTTTACTGAAGTTTTCATCGAAATTATTTACTTCGATTATTTGTTCATGGAAGCAAGTTATAATTATTAATAAATTAGTAATAATATGAAATTGTATTGGGTATGGATATATAAT
Organism: Megathymus violae; assembly: GCA_003671415.1. Lineage (NCBI taxonomy): Eukaryota > Metazoa > Arthropoda > Insecta > Lepidoptera > Hesperiidae > Megathymus > Megathymus violae. The sequence goes on from PDGT01000002.1 coordinate 4,561,644, forward strand.
TTCGGATCTGGATATGGGTACGGATATATGAATATTGTTTTACCGGTTTCGGTTACGGTAACGGTAATTAAATTATTTCGGATTATCTGATTATTCGGATAATTCCGGTTAAAGATATTAGATGATTTTGGACTGGTGAAAGAAATACAATATACAAAAGTAAATATTTATAAGGTAATTATGTAGCGGAACCCTACGAGGGCTGCTGACGCTGCCGACACGTGTAGAAGAACTAGGACACGAATTGTTTATCGAAAATACGAAAAGTGCAATTTAGCAATTTCATCATAGCCGATATTAATTAATTGAAATTGTAATTAAGCATTCCTATTCTCGCATCGATAGGCTAACTATAAGTTATAATTGTATTTTTTTTTTATAAATTAAAATGGTTTTAATTTAATTCTGGTTTTTTTGGAGTCTCCGAGCGCAGGAAACCTAATTAGGTAACATTTTGTTTTTTTTTATCCTAGTATTGTTTGTGGTTATGTGTGATAGGTATTTATCATGGAAAAAATATTAAAATTAAATATTAATTTCTGTCTAAAGATGAAAGCGACGCTACAAGTGTATCGGCTCAGACAACGGAAACCTCACATAACGTGTCTCATTTAGACTCCGGCCCTATCCGAAATTATTTGAAACTTTTTTATTGTATTTGGTTACAGTTTCGGACATATTTTTATTTCGGACATCCGATAGTTTCGGTTATGGTTACCGAGCTCCATAACATCCCTGTCTAGGCTCTCAGATAACCAACGTCGAAGTTAGCTGTAGTTGCATATAAATAGACCTGTATTAAACTTAAGATTGGTTGGAACAACAAAGTTCATTAGACGCAGTTACCACTTAATATCAAATGAAGAGCACGCTCGTTTGCTCCTTTTGTAAACGAACCACGTTGCTATGAACGGTAGGACTTGATTTAAACTTACATTCATCTGATATGCTTACTTAATACAGTGAAATTATTTTCTTAAATTATTTATTACTATGGCTTTATAAAACACACCAACCGTACAGGCTGACATATCAGAGTATTTGAAAGTTAATTAGATTACATGATTCGTATCACAAAGGCTTCTGAATGGGTCTTTATTGCAATTGACTAAGGTTGAGAGTGGAATGTTTGCGGGCTACAAACTGGTGAGGGTGGATTGCTCGCAATTATTTCTAGTTGTTTTTATTCTGAACGATCAAAGCTGGGGATCAAAGAGCCTCGCAAGTGCTTCAATTCAGGCTGTGGTGTGAATTACAAGCGATAATATAATATAATATCCTTTTTTATTTCAGATGAACATAAAAATGAATATATATACATACAGATTAAAAATTTCCAGCGTAATCTATTAACTGTTTCTTTTTTTATTTTCTGAAGATTTGTTTGCCAGTAGGCAGAGGCCTCCTCCAATCTTCTCCATTCCTTTCTGTCTTGAGCCACTATACTCCACGTCACTCATGCCACTTGTCTAACGTCATCGTCCCACCTTTTGTGCGGTCTTCCTCTTTTTCTTTTTCCTTCTCTAGGATACCACCGTGACACAATTTTGCTCCATTTGTCTTTTCCTCTCATCATATGCCCTGCCCATCGCCACTTGAGCTTTCTTATCTTGAATGTTATGTCTATTACCTTGGTCTTATTTCTAATGGCATAGTTTTTCAATTTGTCCGATTTCTCCGTGCTTATCATACTCCTTTCCATTGCATTCTGGCAAGTTTTGAGTTTGTTTATAACATCATGTATTTGTGCCCATGTTTGACATCCATCCGTGAGGACAGGTAGTATATAGGTGTTAAATATTTTACTCTTTAGGTACAAGGTATATTCAGGTTTTTATTTTTCATAACCTCTCTGAGGGCCCAGTATCTCTTCGAACCGTTGGTTATTCTTTTCTGTACTTCTTAACGAATAGGATCCCTTTGATACCTTTTTTTTACCTGTCCCAGATAGATATATAAAAAAAATTACAAGCGATATAATATTTTTATTTCAAAAAATATTGCTGGTATGAATTGATATGATTAATGCAAACGATTGAATTTTGAATGTTGGAAGTAATTGAGTTTTGAATGGTGGAAGTAACCCACTTTTACAGATGATTAAAACCAATTTTATCTGGTTTCAAATAATTTGATCAATTTAAAATTTGTTACAAAACATAATCCAAGACAGTTTGAGTTGTCATGTATTACTCTGTATTGTTACAAAACCAACAAAAACTTTGAATAACACACGATAAAGAACTTTTGCAGGCTAGTGTTAGTCTCAGTGTTATTGATGACACTATGAAAGTTTTCAGTTACTATGCATTTTGATCTAAAGGATGTCATCTCGCAAAATGACTTTAAAGAACAATTGTAACGCTATCAACACTGTTATCAAGAATATCGAGCGCATAATCGATATAAGATTTAAATAGTGCCAAAAAAATTTTGGTTTCCCTTGGTAAACGTTACAGGTGCATTTGATCTTCATAACACAATAAACAATTTTTCTTTTTGCATGTAAAAAGCATAGATCGAGAATATTATAGGCGAATGACGTGGCCGCGCATGTAACGAAAACCATATTTTAAATGTACAATTTTTATAATTTTCTTTTAAAATATGATTTAGTTTGCCGAAACTGCCGGAATATAGCGTTGTTATTGAGAAGCTTAGCGAATAAAATTGATGGTAATAGGGAAAAAATGGCACATAGTAATTCAAAATTATATTATAAGTACACCAAAAAGTTACTATCTTTCCTGTGTACTTATTTCTGTCTATCGACTCTACGGTTATAACTTATGAAGTAACATAAATTTATTCAAGTCAAAGCTTTGTTCTAACTATAAATTTATAAAATCGCTTCTCGTTAATCATTTGACCCCATCCAAATTTCTTAGTACTACTGAATTCACATAATTTTCACTTTCTGTCGCAATAAAACACTTTGCTTCTGTAATTTGATTCCGCAAAGAAACTATAGTCTCGTTACTTTAAAAATCAACTGAAAATATTACAGGAACAGTAAAAACTGTGGAAGGGAAAAGCGAAAATCTGTCAAGTGTGAGACTGAGACAAATATAAAGGTTCTTTAGTACATTGGTGATCTTTAATCGGCTGGGAAAAGTTTTGGGATTCCTGTATTAGGATTGGGTAGATGGTATATTTTTTATGTTTTACCTGATAAATAAACGAATTCTACCCTGAACCAAAGTGTTTTTAGCAACCTAGTGTTTTTAATTTGTTGAGAGAGTAGTAAGTATCCCTAGGTAACTACAGCAATACATTTGCGTCCTAAAGCTGGTCATTAATGTCTCGTACTACATGAAAGGCAGAGATAGTATTTCACCATTTACACCATGTTGAGTAATATGAAATAATAATGAAGTTTTCTGTCCATAATATAAATCCAATAATATTTTGAATATTAATTAAAAGCAGGGTTATTCGGCTTCGCAACAACATCTGCAAGTTACAAAGTTACAAGTTACAAAGTATTGCATTGCCATGTATACTACAAAATAAACCAAAATATACTGTTTATGCTTTCATTTGACTCAGGCTTCATTACCAAACGGCTCACTGCAGGGCAAAGTTCTCACCATGTAATTAAATAAATCTAGAGCATATACTACCCCGCTGCTCTATTGCAAATTTGTTGAGCCTTTCGTGGCCAGAACTTTTTATGGCACTCGAATATTTTGACCTGGTTAACGACTGCTTTCGAGTGATAATGACGTAGACGCTTAAAGAATTTCTCCACTGTAAATACGCAACATTCTACCACGAAAAAATAGCTTGAAACTGTCGATCACTTCGATTGATTATTATGACTAATAATAATAATGCCTTTATTGTGACTACGTCTAGTGATGACTAAATCGCAGGCTAGATTAACGATTCAAAGGCAATATCCGCTTCAAAGCCCAAATTCGCTTCAATATCTTCAATATTCTCCATTTAATATAACACTGACCAGTTTGATAAACTTACTTATCTTCTGTTCCCACAGATTAATGCCGCAGGATTCTAATTTAAAAGCACACAGAAATTAACATGGATATTTATATATATTATAATATGTAACGGAACCCTGCCAAGCAATGTTTGTCGGTAATATTTTAACCAGATGTAAGGTCTTTAAAAACAAGTTTTTATTTATTTAAATATACAGTATTTGGTGCTTTGTACGCTCGAGCTATTTTGATAGGACTTGTTTATAAAACCCTCACGTGAAGTATAAAAAAGGGTTTTGTAGTGCTTTCAGGCATACTTTTTACACTTAACCTTTTCCATTCGCAACGAAGGTTAGTCCCCCAGCTAGGTGATCATGAATGGCAAGCAGATATGCTTCTTTGTTTTACATTCGAACTTATTTACGTAAGCAATATAGTAAAATTCGATCTCTTTTCGCAGTGAAAATACACTACACTCGTTATGCGAATACATATATTCTTTTACTTTTTTTATGGAAACACCTAATTGGCTTTTCTATATTTCAAATTGATCAGTCACAGAAAAGTCTGATCGGCCATAAATGGAACAAAATAATAGAATCAAATGAGACTTAGCAGCAAAACATCTACATATTCCGATGATTGTGAATATGATTATGGGTTTACCACGATGTTCTTTCTCATAAAGTTTTCTTAGTTGGATAGCTATTATAAGCGGTGATGTCGCCGACGAAATAACCTCCATGTGTTTCCGCTTGTAGACCATAAAACCAGATAATTTCACAAGACACAAACTAAAACTTTGAACATACATAAAAATTCCTATATCTCAAATCGAATAGAACTCACCCTCGGCTAAAACTTCAAGGGGCGATGGTTATAGGAACTTCGACCTTAGAGCTTTACGATAAAGTTGTCGAAAATGCTGAATATGTCATCAATACTCGTTTACTCTGGGGTCCGTTTTATTGGAGACGGAAATCGTTGGAATCGATTTTATAATTGGTTGACGATAGCAAGAGATATTTCCGAGGGGAACCGGGTCCCTTGGTATTTGGGAATGAATAGAAAATAAGTATGAGGTCACGAAAATTCCGATCCTGGGGAATTTCGAATTTAGTAGAACTCTGCCTTTGACAATATTGTACAAATATACTGAGGTGGCGTTACTAATGCTCCTTATACAGTTAAGATTTTTTTATTAATAGCCGACACATTAGACACACGGGGCATCAGATAAGTGATAAACGCTACCCATTAACGTTCGTAACACCAAAAATACCAACTCGTCTAGAGCACGCTGCTGGCCAAGATTGAAGTAGGATCCTTTTCACTACTGGCCTCTTCGACACTGGATCCGAAACACGTAAAAACATTTCACGAGTCATACTAGAATTACTTTAGTAGCTAACCAGGTAGACCTTGAAATATGTATGATGTATTGTGCTTCAGTATTGGAGAGTCGGTCAACACTCGGATCCACTACCGTTTTGGCTGGCACCGTGTCACACCTGGGTGCTATACAGATATGAATATGTGCCTGTGACCAGTTAGTATGACACGAGTCACTTGCTTCTTATTATAATATATATCTTCTAGTATATATAGTATAATACTAATAATAAATTCTAACGGATCGCTTTCTCTATGGAAGAAAAAAAATATTATAAGGGGCCTTTATTAACGCAATAGAACACAAAACAATACTTAATATAATTCTCGTCTATTAATCTGTTTGTCTGTGCGTTTTTTCGCGCTAATCTCAGAAATGGCTTAACCGATTTCGTTCTGATTTTCACTAATGTAATGCAATTAGCTTCACTTAATTTAAAGTTCGTTACATTGCAATCCGTTAATAAATAAAAAAGTTGTAAATTATATTGTAATTTCTAATTTATAAAACGAGAAAAATACAGTTCTAAAACAATGCAGATGCTATTTCTAAACGTAAGGCGTAGTTTTTCTGAAGCGAAGCGAAAGCAGTTTGCTGGTAAAAAATATGAACAGGCACAATGTATGATAGCGAATATACTAACAGGAGTAAATAGGTGTCAGTCACATCATTGTCCATTGTTCAACAAGGTGCACTATGAGGTAAGTTGGCACACAAAGACAGAATGGAACGTCTTACATACCAAATATTTAATTAATTATATTACCTAAGGCCAAGTCTTCACAGTTGTAAACATTTTTATTTGATTCCTAATGACATCTGATGATATTATTGTATTACTCTAATGATTGAGATGGCTAAGACGGGGCATTATGTTGTTGAGTAAATAAAGCCATAGATTGATACATCTTTACAATCTAAGCCAAGATTAGGCCATCGCGTGGCTTTGATATTTTTCGTTGTACACAAGATAACGATTGCTACTTAGTAAGAGACGTCGGCTAATAATAAGAATGTTTATTTCTACAAAATTCAACCTTTATTATCAGGGCAGTAGCGCGGCAACAATTTATTGTTTTTATCTGCGAAGTAGAAGGAAGTTTATTATTTATTGTGCAAGCGCAGGTGGCTGCCGACGTTTATAACTTTTGTATAATGGGTAATTATTTTATTAACTTTATTTCTCATGCCATCTTCATCAAAAACCAAAATTGGTATACTGTTGTAGTCGGTTTTCTTTTCTGTACTGTTGCTTATGTTTTCTTAAATGTTTATGTGTTTCGTATTCTTGGTTGTTAGCACGCCCTGAGGATATGAGAGTGTGCAAGCGTGCGTGTGTAATGTACTTAACTTGTAAAATATCATAATTAAATAAATAGCTGGTTCGATAGGGGTTTAATTACTATTAATATAATTACTATAATATTAATATAAATAATATCGGTTAACATCATAGTTTTATCAGAGCTTGTTTCGATACATCACATAAATTTATTTTAATTTTAAACTTTTACACACTCATGTTTATAGCAGTGGTACAAGAATACATAATACTTGAGTTTATTTAAAACAGAAGCTGAAACACATATCTGTGCAGGCGCCTCGTATTAAGAAGTACTAAAATGTGGACATTAAAGTAATTTTATTGGAGCGGCTTAGAATATTCCCCCCAATCCCATGCTGGCAGAACAGGGTGTCGTAAGAGGCGACAGAAGCCAGCTTGCTTGGTGGTACGGCTTCGCGTATGGATTATATTATCAGTATTATTATTAAGACAATAATATTATTACTGGTATTATTATCTTTCCGCGATGCCTGCCTGGCTAGTTACCACCCTCCTGCTTGAGTCAGCTGCCAAACGACTCATCGTGTTCCGGCTGGGAGCTTGAGAGCCAGTACCTTCTTTCTAACCTTCTTCTCATTTCCTGGCCGAAAACGGATCAGTGATATTTTTAGTCTTGCTGATGTCCATGGGCGACGGTGACCACTTACCATCAGGTGGCTCGTCTGCTCGTTTGTCGAATATTAACATTAAAAAAAAATTGTAAGTTTTGTGATGACATTTATTCAGAATAAAAACGCGATGATTAATTTAAATCAGTTCTGAATGTTGTTAACTTTATATAATAAATACGACACAACTTACCAGTGACTGTGACCGCGGCTGAAAGAACCAAACTTAATAATAATGCTCGTCACCCAAAGCACTCACAATCAGGAGTGACCCAAAGGCTACCGAGCAAAAACAGTTTCATGAAATGTGTAATCCTGCAGATACATGCCATGCCTCAGGAGCACGCTGTGAATTGTGGTGGGAAAGGTACCCTCTGGCTTGCTTTGTCCCTGTCTCGGAAACTCTTCCGCCCGGACACGATTTGCCGTGACCCACATGGAAAGCTATTTATAATAGGCTCCGGACACGAGTTGGCCGCAGCAAAGACAATCTGTGCAGATGGGGCTTTTCTGGGAGAGAAAACGATGCATGCATGTATGTATGGTGCTTCCCCGGAAACCACGAAACACCTACTGTCCTGTCCCGTTTGCCCTAACAATTGCACACATGAGGACTTGCTGAGAGCCGCCGACAGTGCTGTCAGAGTGACCAGGTCTGATCGGGTAATAATTGAACTTATATCGAATCGAAAACAAGAAAACCGTGACTAGTCTCCCAAATAAGTTAGGAGACGTTATTACTTGACAATCCCAAATGCTAATACGCATTTTGCGAGTGTAAAACGACGCTATCACGCGCACTACCAATAAAAATGGTCCGTTTCTGTCGTGATGATTATAGGGTGATTCTCTATCTAGTGAGTTAATAAACAAAGATCAAGTGTCCACAACACAGTACGTTATCTCCCAGGGTACTGGACATGCGTAAAAACTGAGACAGTCGCGTAACGCTTGATAGATGGTGCGTCATACGCATGTGATGTGTAGATAAAAGATCTAGTGCAGTGGAGACACAGCTTGGACTGAAATTATTAGTTCTTTAATTATTAGGCAAAACAAATTAATAATAGTTATTCATTTCTATTGTAATGTATTCCTGTTAGGGGCATAAAAAGTACAAATTATACTCCGCAGTGTGGTTTCGGATTTATAATACCATCTATTGGCGAATCTTCGCACTATTCTAACAATAACATTTTCATATATACTAACGAAAAAAACGTATGAAAATTATGGTAATCTGTTCACTAATTTATGTGTGATGCACGTTATTTTCATTTTAAAGCAAGATTGTTTATATTTAGAATAATATTTCATCGATAATAAATATATTTTATGTATATAATTACATGACAGAATGAAGTAATGAGTAATCTAATTAGAAATACAATATAAGTATGATGCTATAAACTGATATAGTAAAAAAACATTATATAGTAATTTATGATGATAATATAACTATTAAAATAGTTTAATAGTTGCAGTCATCATCATCAGGTTAAGTTTTCGATAAGTATCTTCAAAGTTACTTGCATAGTTTTCAGCTGACAACTGACTGACTGACTTGGTTACAATTTTAATATTAGTACTGCAGGATATGAGACACTGGAGAGGTCTGGAGAAACTCAGAGAGCACTTCAAACTGTCCAATGTGGATTATTGGACAAGTTTATTAGACAATCTGAGAGTAGAAGTTCTAAGCCTGACTGCCAAGTTTTGACAAGTCAGAAGATCAGCTTTGAATTCAAATTTAATTTAGATTGGGGTTAAATTTTTTCAATGCTTGCAATTGTGGCCGACAATTGGACCGTTTATTTTGAAAGAGGTGTAAGTCCATTTTCTCTTGTTTCGAGAAAATTAAAGGTGAAAATGTTTGTTAATTAAAAAATGTAGGCAAATTATATGAAGTCTGGCAATGTTTCTACTGTTTTATCAATATGTAATTTGGTTATATAAATTAGTTTTAGGCGTGTTTGATTAAACTGATGTATACTTACGGGATGAAAATAAAAATACACCACTTTCAGAATTAGACAATTTTAAAATCGTTTAATTTGAATTTTGAAAAATCAAATATCACTTAAAATATACTTCATATTAATTCAATTTTGTTTACAAATAATGACACGATATAAAATAGAAGTAGTATTTTGAATTTGAGACACTAATTACACTGTTTAAATTACAAGATATGGACAGTATTTACTTGTGCTCTGCATATGATAGTGTTTCGAAATATGCATGATGCACCGGAGGAGTAATAACTGCTTGATATCTTTATATTTTTTATAAGTAATAGGCCTGGCATTGGCATTGGTACAAAGATACATGTTTCTTTATTTCTGTGTGAAGTTATTCAAATTAAATGAAATAAATATTTTCAAATGCCAAAAAAAAATATAGATTTACCATTTGTTCTTATTAAGTTATCCATTTTATGAAAAAAATAGAATAAGTAACCTAAACTAGTAACTCTTGACATGTAATGAGATACGTAATATAAAACAAATGTAAAATAAATACTGAGCGGCAACCATCTGCTAAGCCATAGTCAAACCATAGGAATTTTTAAACAAATTAAATACGAACTAGTTATACATAAAAAATTACATTAAATTAACAATTTCCAAAAAACATTTTTGTAAGAACTTTATAATTTATACTCAATATTTTCTGCAAAAATATATCTGTTTTATTCACAGATAATACACGCACAGAAAATAAAAGTATTTGGTTTTAAAATATAGTTCTGCACTGCCACAACCAATAGTGGTTATGTATTAATATATCCGCTAAAACTTTAATTTTATTAAATAATAATGTTCATGAATATGCAAGTAATTTTTATGGTCGAGTTCAATTGAGCGATTCTATAATATGTATTACAAAGAGAATTTTTCAGACATCTTGTACTGTTGGTATAAAAATCCAGAACAATTTTGAGATTACACGTTACGCAATCAATATAACCCATAACATTTAAATTGATTGACTCGGCACGGACTTGCACTCTATAAGATTTTATTAAAAACAGACCGACTATGCTAGATAACCGAGAGAATAGAATAACCGATATTTAGTATTTAATTATTTCACTTCTCGCTATTTACACGAGTGATAAAACATATACCTGACGATAAGTGAAAACTACCACTACCACTGTAAGATCTTTATAACTCCTCGATGCGCTTCGTACTGCCAGTCAGGACTGTACTGGAAGTAAGGGACTCTCACTTGAAGCACCTTATTTCTGTGCACTGTGGGAATTCAATGGTGAAATATTTTTCAGATTACTTATTTCCAGTTTATTCAGTTCGAGGTTATTTAAATCGCACTTAATTGTCCTACATCGTGTGATGAGGTGCTCAATTGGAGGGATTCACACCATCTCTTCACTAAGAAACATCGATAAGTCGAATAGTTTCCACCTGGGTTCGATTGAAAGGATCCATTTGGCTAGCAGCAGAGACTGGCCAAAGCAGCAGTCCATGTGCATTTAAACTTGCACTTTGTAAAGCAGTATCTTGTGTTGGCGTGAAATTTCGCTTAGTTCTGTAGCGTACTCTCAACTTCTTTATTGTTAGTTCAACCTTACTTTCTAAGTGGTTTCTAAGTCTATGATTGTCTGTAATATCAAAGGTACCACCCGTCGCTGCCGGCAATGAAAAGCGAGGAAATCGCTTTTTTAAACGGCTTTCCCACATTCTAACCGAAATAGGTTAAAAAGGTCAGCTAGCAGTGAGGACACTGGGTGACACAGAGCCCAATGATGCTTGTAACTTGTGCTATAACCTCATGCGTCATGAAGCAGTTCATTAATTAGTATGGAAGGTTAGATTCGTTGCAACTAAGAGGCTCCCTCTGATACCCCTGAGTATATGACCTGTCACTTGTCTCCCACAAGGTTTAATAAAAAATATCGATCTATGAACTTTACTGCTTAAGAATATATATTTCGTTTCTTCAATAATCTTCGATAACATTTTCCGACTTGTTAGCCAGTCTATTGTGTCAGTCAGATATTTTAGGTCATTGCCGATGTTTTTCTTATAGGGATATAAGTATTTTATGCAGCCTATATTGCCACTCACATTTACGTTAAAATTTCTTTGATTTTTTTTGTTATCTGTCCTTACAATATGGTTAAATCTATTGAAATCAAAGAATTATGTTTTACGTTACTACGTAAGACTAATTCTCCTTTTAAAGTGAGTTACAGATCATAACACTAATTAATAAATAAGATATCATTGATTGAATAAGACGAAATTTTTAAAACCTTTCTGTTACAATTTAATCTTTGGCGCCTGGTCAAGTTAGTAACAAGGGTACCGTAAATTCATTAATATTTTTCTCGCCTCGTGCACACGACGTGTGATGTTAAATAACGCGTGACAGATTTCTACTAAAACGATATACTTGCCTAAAACTAATATTTTTTTTTAATAAAATTCAGTTATATTTAATTGACCTTGATTGATACTTACTTTTGACTTTTGACGCTTGTTTGCAGTTATCATTCAATAGTGTAAGATACAGGTATATTCTGACAGGGGGGCAGGGGGGCGTTGTTTTACACCTTTTTAGGAGAATCCAAAGTCATAGTCTAACAGCTTTACTATATTTATATGTAGTGTGTCATGAGATTGAAATACTGACGTAACAAAATATGAATGCTGCAGAACAATTGTCACATTTACAAAGATTACTTATTACTGAATTTTATTAACTATTCTAGTCGCAACTGGCGTAATTCACACGTTAGTCACAATCAAAAAGATCAAAATTATCGGTAAAGTAAATTTTTATAATAATTTCTGCAGGTTCTATGAATTAACAACTGCCTTAGAAATTAAATCTTTTCACGTACAAACATTTACTATAAACTTGTGTTTCTCCAATTCAACTCGTCCGAAAGCTTAAATTTCAAATGGAGCGTGTATGTTACTTTAGAACTCATTAGTTTCTGTCAAAAATAAACTGGCATTCCATTACGCGTTGAAAGCAAGCCGTTCGGTTTTACCTTACAACTTTCTTTGATATTCGTATGCGTTGAACTTTACATGTAAAGATTCCGATTCTACTACTACAACCTACAAACAAACATTCATTTTAAACAAAAAATTTAAAACTAACAGAACCATAGATTTATTGTATCGTTGAGTTCACAACATGTATTATTTTACCTTCGATTCATTAGCCACCTAGTGTGAGCTACGAAACAAACGGTCTCGATGTCTAAACTACCCCGTCGTTCGATGTGACTTTGTAAAGGAATCACTGGCCTCTCGAGTTCTTATTTCAATTGAGAGTTTCTCAGAAGGCTTATCGACTAATGATTGATATCTAAACACGTTATCCGATATCCTATAGTTACGTTTTTTGTTATTATATTGTATCATCTGAAATGCCTACGAATATGATATAATATTTCTACAAAGTCGGTTATTATTATTATTATTATATTGTCACAGTATACATTATGTTTTAATGTATTATGAATGCCACTATGACATTAACACATACGATTAGTCGTAATCGTTAACAATAAATGCTAAACGAACAGTATACAGTGTCACGTAACCTCAACGACATAGCGCTACGGGGTGCTACGGCGTAGCAATATTAAAGTATATACGGACGTACCACAAGTGACGTTTGACAAGATAAAATAAATTCAGAGTATATCTTTGGATATATTAGCGTACACCTTTTCAAATATTGTACCAGAGTGGTCCAACCAAAAAGTATTTTACATAAGTTGTTTAAATTATTGTATTTTATATATGATTTTTATTGGTTTATAACTAAAGAATTTGTTGAAATATTTCGTAATTAAACAACAAATTTCTGACAAGGATTGTCTGGGTACCATTATGCAATTGCCAAATTGACGCCTTTAAACGATTTGCAACGCAATCCATCCAGTTTTCAGTGCATGAACGGCTGTGATGTAATTTGGCAGTCGAAGCGAAGCACAGCGTAATTTCGTTCAGATATTTAAACATAGTGAATGGATTGTTAGCGAATAAAATCTAGCATTTATTATTATTATTAGGTATTGTATAATTACAATATCTAATGATAGTAATTATGTTACACTAACAGCAAATTTTTGACAACAAAACTGCAGTACATCAATTTATTACTAATATAAACAGTTTTTATTATTTATGTAAAAACTGTTAAGGTTTACTTGCCTCTTGCCACATGTTTTCAAATTTCATGAATAAGGTCATAATCTTATTTAAATTTGATGATACAAATATTATTATTAAGGGCCATAAAAGAAGAGGTACATTAATTATTTGCGTCACGGCAAAACCAGGGAAATTGTAACTGTATGTAGAGAATATTGAAAATTAATACCTCGAAATATCAAACAGAGAATTTCTGTTAAATCTTGTCGAGATAGGATTATGCGATTTCTAAATTGGCGCTGTTAGACGCTTTTCAGTGCATGAGCGGCTGTGGTGACGTAACGAGCCGGTCGTTGCGAAGCATAGACTTAATTCGTTTTTAGCTCTTTGAACATAGTGAATGGATGCCACGAGCAAACGTGACAAGAATACGTCCCAATTATCTAAAATATTATAGCAAAAATTTATTTAAGTATTCGGATATTCAGTATCCAAAAACACTTATTATTATACTTATGAAGTTACTTATAAATAAATAATGGCTGTATTCTTTTACTTTAACCGTTATTGAAGAGGAACTTATTAATTACCCAAAAATATCGCGGGTATTGCGTCAATATGTTTTACGTCCACCATCCAACTGGGTTATAGGTACTTCTAATTGCAATTCCATAAAAATCTTCTCTGTATTTTTATGTCCATAATAGATGAACGAATACATGGTTATTAATAATATAAAACAAAAAATTAGTAAAAAAACAACATCTGTTTAAGGGAATGTTCAATATTTTCCTAGAAACGAGCTTTTGATCCAGAACGCTTGTTTCACCCTTTCTCCTGTCGATATTTCGCGTTCTCACACCACTTTAACAACACTCGTCCTGAAATCGACAATTGTCGGCGTTCTGCTCGTATGTAGGCCGTCGATAATCGCCATCGTGGCGTCGTGACCCGTAAGAGCTTCGTACACTGTATGCCGAATGATATATAAAGACTTCTTTCTAATAAAGTACAATAATAAAATAAATTTCATGTAAACATTAACATTTTTTTAAACAAAATACAATAATGTAGTAAAGTATAAGTTTTATTATTTAGTAAGTAAAGCTTTGTGATTTAGTAAGTAAAACCACAATTTAGAAGTGACATATTTTTATAGTAACACCATAATTCTTCATATGATAATAAAACTTCAATTTTATTTCAATCAGCTGAATTTATATTTTGTTTAGTAAGGAAAACAACTTTGTGTAGTACGAGTATGGCTTATAAATATTAATATTTGTAACCATAATTATTTTCATAAGATTGAGCCACAACATCATTCTATTAAGATTAACCGAAAACATTATTAATAAGTAAAATAAGAAGATCATGTTATGTTAATAACAAAAACATTTTATGTTAAAAAAATTAAAACATGAAGGTGATATTTTTTTGCAAATGAAGTGTACTCATTCGCATTCCCGTACGTAAAAGGTCAAGAGCGTAGCTTTCGCTTCTACGACGTATAAAACGTTACTTCCCTGGGATCTGAACAATTGAACTAAAAAGCTCAATTTTTCCACTCGACTTTCTGGTAAGTATTATTTTGTCAGATAAAGTATTTTTGAGTCATATGAATAAAGCAAAACAATCCTCTTCGAGTTGTTTGGTAAATACAAGAAGAATTATAAAGCTATTAAACATTTATTTAAAATGAACGTATGTATTCAGTTCTTAATCGGTACCTACAAACGGTGAAATCTTGGAACGACGTGGTTAACGTCGTAAGGGAAACGTGTCTCTCCGAAGAAACTTTTAGACTATGTATCGATACATAGTGATCAGTTGCGACCCCGTACAAATTAGTGGAAGGATTAATTGCCGACTGAAACACAGAGACACGGGCACTCTACTGTAGCATGTAGTCTACATATATAATAAAACTCTTAAATGATCGCGATCGACATCAAAAAAACTACTATTAGGGGCCTTTATTAACGCAATTGAACCAAAAACAATATTTGTTAGAATTTTTGTCTGTTTGTCTGTGCGTTTGTTCGCGCTAATCTCAGAAACGGCTTATCAGATTTCGTTACGGTTTTCACTAATGTAGTGCAGTAAGGGTTACTTCATATTTAAAGATCGTTTCATTTAAATCCGTCCATAAATAAATGAGTTACAAATTAATACATGTATTTCTAATTAACAGAACGAGAAAAACGCGGTCTTAAAACAATGCAGGTGATTTTTCTAAGCCTAAGGTGGTTTTTTTGAAGCGAAACGAGGGCATTTCCTAGTGTGAAATATTATTTAAAATAATAAAAATATTCTGTTCGTGTAAGGTCCCCATATATATTTATATGACGTGCATGAATTATTAAATAAATCATAAGAAGTGAAGGTCTGTTGCCTAAAAATACAGGTCAAAAGCTTAGCTTATTCATCAGTTTCTCACAAATTACAAAGTATATTTCATACCGTAGTTAGAAGTAATTCATTATTACTTATGAGCTTTAGGCGTTTGCGATTTTGCTTTGCATTTAAACAATCCCCCTTGTAGCGATTCCCTATGAATAAATATGATTTATTTCCGATCCCTGTAACAGGGGAAATATCACTCATATCGATTATTATCATTCTGGTCATGAATTTTAATATCAGCAATAAACTTTACGTTGATATTATATCTATAATTAAGGTCCTACTACGACGCAATACAGAAATCACATCCAAATTAAATCAATCCACATCACATTCACGCGTTTACACAACACATCTATGACTGTTAAGTTGGGTGTCCACTTGAATACGAATTATGATCAAAAATGTGTATGATTTGCCTTGACATCTTTACAAAAGTTTCAATCGGGTGTAGGGTAGGTGGAAAGGTGAACCATTGAAATAAGACCAAATTATATCCGGGCATACTGGCACCTATATGCTGTGACTTCACAGAACTTTCTTGTGAGGTCAAAAGATTTTGGGCTTTCTCTGGAGTAAATGACAATAACATAATTTCATATACTACACAATATAATAGCACGAATTCAAGAAATGAAAGTTATCCTACCTTTACATATTGCTTATGGATCTGAGTTTCAAATAAGACACATTTTCTTATAACATTTTGTTTTTGTGAATTAAAAATATAATAATTTTTTTAGAAATTGCTGGTAACTACGGAAATAGATTGAATAATAATTATTATTTTATGAGTTTTTACAAACACCTCTGGAAAGTAAAGAAAAATCATACCATAAATATATACGGCAGAAAAAGCGACAAAAAGCTTCCAAGGAGACTATTTTTGCGCTCACAATTACAGAGAACGCTTATCACTTCCTTATTGTATTTTTTAAATAATCGTCCGATTTGTAATAAATTTTCATGATAATTAATTAAGTACGATAACCTCACCTGCCACAGGTGTTAAATGTTTTCGGGACTGCGTATAAAAATTATATAGAACACAGTACGCATTCGCCTGGTGAGTGCTTACATTTAAACGCACTCGCAGTTAATCTTCCATTTACTATTCATGACGCATACTCCCGTTTCCCCCACTTCTCCCGAGCACCCGAATCCTCCAACCCCCAGACCCCAATACTCTCTCCACTATCAGCTTTTAATTAAATTCGTGTACACACAGCTCAATTGTAATGAGAATAGTATTTGGCGACTTTTGTTTGACTTTAATGATTTATTTTTACGCGAATTCAATTCCGGGGGCTTGAATGTTGATCAAAGCTCTATATTTTATATATGATTTTGTAGAACGTAAATGTTTTCGATAACATTCATTATAAGAGTCATTTTAATCATAACTAGTACATACGATTCATACAAAGATAAAATATATTTGGGAATAATAAGAAAACAATCAAATATTTTAACACAAAAAAGACCAACTTCAATTTGAAGAAAGCGAATTTCTTGGTTTAGTCTCCTATTCTTCATCGTTAGGGGTGGTGTTTTTTTTTTTAATTTATACGAAAAGAATAATAAGAATACCTCTTTACACGAAAAGGAATTTCCCAAATCAATTAAAAAATGACAGAGGTATAAGGTAGCAAAAGTAAAAAAAATCGATAGAATTCATTTTCACTTTTTTTGAAGTCGGTTACAAAATATTAATATCTAAATTAGATCCTTTGAGTAAGATATAGACAAAAAACATAGAAAACGTCGCATCACCAGAAAAACTATATTATACCTATACAGCTCGTTAAAATGTCAAGTTTAGAAAAAAAAATTTTTCGCGGTAAAATTTATATTTAAGTGATCAATGGTATTCGTGTGTAGATAACCGATTGGGCTTTCTTTAGATTATTTCCCACTCAGCCAGGATACAAAAAATTTAATACATATCGACTGCATCTTAATCTTATCTTATCATAAGATAATTACATACATTACATTTACAAAAAATTACAACGGTTAAAAACAAAATGATATAACCTATTAATATTTAAACACTTGAAATCGAATTAATTAATAGGCTTACGTAACCAATAAATTATAGAAAACTACTACTACTACTACTAGCTGTCCCGGCAAACGTTGTTTTGCCATATAACTTATTAATTATATATATCGCTAATTATAATAATTTTACTAAAAAACAATATCAATCCTTTAACGCAATAGAGTGTAAAATATTTTTTGCTATCCCATCTTTAGCTAACACAAACAAACTGGATGGTTTGCCCACTCAAGAGCATGCCATGTCCATTGTCCATGTGAAAAACATGGTGTGATATGAATTAATGAATTAATGATAAATTTATTTGAAAATAACACTGATATAGTAAAATGATAATTGTAAACGTCAATATTAGGATTGATGCACAAATAATGGCCGAAAACTGTAAGTAGTAAGAACAGAGATCTCATCCCTACTTCGTACTGTTTGTGGGTCAGAAGTGACACCGGTAGACGCCTGGCGGGGATAACTGATCAAGTGATAATTGAAAGTGGTATAAAAAATAAAAAAATAAAATTTGGGGTGGACCACCCTTATCACTTAGGGTTATAAAAAATAGATAACAACCTATTCTCAGACCTATTGAATATACATATAAAATTTCATCAAAATCGGTCAAGCCGTTTCGGAGAAGTATGGTAACTAAAACTGTGACACGAGAATTTTTTTATATTAGATTATAGCACACACACACATGAAAAAAATGAAGAAATGCGAAAAAATGCGATGATTTAAATATTTTATTTGTGATAATCGTAAGGTATACTGATATGTGACTTAGTATTTGCACAATCACATGTTGTTTCTACATACTTAGGTTAGTGAGTCATAATAAATAATCGCACCCTTAGAATGAAAGGGACTTAACTCAAATATTGCAATTTATGGGAAATGACGAAGAAAGTTTTCAAAAATGTATGGTGTTGAGTAAACTTAAAGAGACTGATGTATGAGATTTTCTCTTTCTCACTCATAATTCGGGTTCTTTTTCACCATGGGGTTTTAGAGTAGGCTTTTTTAAGTAAATTTATAGTAAAATCTGGAATTTCAGGAATTTTGAGTTAAGTCACCTTCATTCTAAAGGTGCAATATTATCATAAAATATGACAATACAATTGAATATACAGAGAAGCCTACATATTTATATTAGTGCAACGGCCCGCTACGACATCGTTCGTGTTGAAATATTTATTATATAGCCTGTGTCATTCCGGAAAAATGTGCCTTTAAATTTGTACAATAATTTGTCAAATAGGTGCCGTGGTATCGAATATTGCTTTCCGCATATACACAAATTCACAATATTCGCACGCTCTCTTTATAGTAAAATTAACATAGATTTTTGTAGTACATTGTATTAACTTATCATTTACCATTAGGTCAGCGTAAGCGGATAAATCGGTGCAGTACCGCTTTTTCTTTCGACTCGTTTTACAAATGTATTTTTTTCTGACTGAAACTTATTACAGACATATAATATCACTTATGCCACTCAGGAATAATGTAGCTTTCTACTGTGAAAGAATTTTCAAAAACAGTTCAGTAGTTCCAGAGATTATTAGCACCTATAAACCTACAAACTCACAAACTTTACCTCTTTATAATATTAGATTATAAATATGGCCTCCCGCACGGAAAAAGGAAACACGATTTTAGGCGTCACATTGGCTAAAAGAACGGGAAGATATACTTTTAATCTCCAACACACAGAATTTGTTCAAGTCTTATCTGATACATAATTTTCATACTTCTTTTATATTAGTGAAATTAAATGAAGTAATATTTATTCAACGTTCGTTTTTACAAACACGTATCGAAAATCAAGCTACGCCATCGCTGCAACAAATTCTTAGCGTGAGTGTTGTCGGACGAAGATGCAGCAAGAATCCCCCAAGAAGTTTTTTCAGGTTCTTCTTCTTTTGGGACGTTTGGAAAAAATGATGAGTGTGAATTTTTACGATGCATACACTGTTTCTTAAAATGGACATCATAAAGTTCGCTACACAGAAATATATATGCAGAATTGACAATGACATTTGACGTTGCGAAATTGATCAATTGTCGGTTGATAGAGAACATAGATTATACGCTTATAAGAATTGGAATAGCTACTTGTCAGTGCTTACAGAAAGCATTTAAAGTTTCACAAAGATATATATTAAATTCAGGTCCAATCAATCTTATCTTTAAAGTAATCATCTAGTTTGTAATAACCTTTCTTCATAAGAATGCTTTTGTCGTGAGTTTTTATTTACAATAAGGCATGTCTGTCAATTCTAATAGAATTCTATCATATATATTTACATATTTACCCATGAAAAAGCTACCAATTTGGTGTCTGTAATTTTGTACAAGTTCCTAAGTCAGTTAAGAGCCTTACTTAACAGCATAAGCAGCGCAGCTAAGGCTCTCTGACAAGGTTTCAATATAAGGAATCCATTATATTCGTGAGCCTATAGTAATGCCAAAAAATGTGGTAGAATTTACTAGTTCAAGCTCTTCCTCATTTATAACAATATGAGTTGGCTCTTGCCTTATATTGGGTATGCGAATTAAATACATTTCGTTTTTTTAGCGTTTAACATAAGGCCCAGTGTAAAATTTGGACCTAATCATTTGCGGGAATCTGAAACATAGATAGACATGACAAAAAGTCCTAAATAATTTTTGTATACGGTTCCATTTTAGTTTTATTATAAGTAAAGGTATTTAGATACAGATATAGAAAAGTAAAAGTGCTTACAATCGTGTACGGATGATGTCAAACATCCGTCTATCAAGCGATCTATTAAGCAAATACAAGCGCAAAACACACTTGCGCTATATTATATCGCTTATATTAGTATGAATAAAATTTGCAAGTACCAGTGAAATGTTTCTTGACCACTTTTATGCTTCTAATGATAAGTGAAATAGTGCATTTTGCTACGATAGAAAGAATAAATAGAAAAAAAAATTGAATATAAGTCTACGTAATAAAATTGAAATAATTACTTAACAGACCATACAAGGATATGAATAGTTCATCGTTTATAACACTTACCAAGATCGATCTATCAACAAAACACTTCATGCATAAAGTTAATTAATGGGTTGTACTCCGGAACAAAAGACGCTAAAAGCCGATATACTGACGGTCCAAAACTAATTACGGTCCAATGACGTCATTAATTTAGAGCTTTTCCACTGTATTGGGCAGAGGGTTCGGAATACGCTGCAGGAATAAAGTAAGCTTCGTAATGGATGTAATTTGGAAATTCATGGTTATAAACCTATCAAAGTTCTAACGCCTTATACTCGAGGCCAACATTCAAACTTTTACACTTTTTGATGGTATCTAGTAAACGGAACATAATTAGCCTGTTATTATTGCAAGTCAATCTCCCAGTAGCCGTGGAATACAGAATATCAGTAATAAGCTAGCAATTCGATATGGAAATGGTGTTCCTTCCCTCTAATTATCAGTTCGTCTGTCTGTCCGGCTCCAGTGCGGTTCAATTAGTGTCGTGTCGTTAATAGACTGTCATGAAGCAGTAATTGCTTGCCCTTTGTCAGTTCATACTGAGGGCTGTGATTCTGGCATTGTATAAATTCAGCGTATATTTTTTACGTGACGAAATTGGTACAATTGCTGCTAAGTGATTCTACTTATTAACTATGTGAATGTAGTTAGTTACGTGCCCGGTTGTGACAGATTGTCAGTTAGTTTTATTTATGTCATGCAACTACGAGTGTTCACAGCATGTTCTTAGTTTGTTTTGATATTTTCTGTAACTAGTCGACAGAGGATTGGAAACGGTAGCAGAAGCAAAAATGACGTGCATAAGTGTATTTACAAAATACCTTAATGGTTATATGAGTTCGAATTTGAATAAAACCTTTATACTTATATTTTACAGAACCGTTACACTTAAAGTTCCAATGTCCGTCATTTTTATATCGTTTTATTAATTTGCATGTTCAACACGTGTTTCCATTCACACTAGATATTTTATATTGAAATATGCATATTTGCGATGTGGCTGCCAACTTCATTATACTTTAATTAAAGTACATGGAGTACGAATATAATAGGTTGCAGCAAACACGGCAGACAGACCAGAGCAGACATCATCATTATGAAGGGCGCACACATTTCCATGATAAATTATTATTATTATGTTTCTGTGCCTCAGTCGAAAATCCTTGTTTTTGATGGCAGTAAGCTAAATAATATTTGTATAACATTTTCGTTGCCGTCCGACTGTTATACAACTCACGTAGGTACTCATAGTTTTAATTAAGGCGGTGGTACATTATCTTCCACCAGGGTGGAACCACTGTTCCCGAAACTTATGACATTTTCTCACTTTAGAATCTCATAATAACTCAATGTTACACCTGATTACTGTATTGATTTAACATGGAATTTTAACTTAATTTTACATTTTAGTTTTATAATCCAATTTTATTGTTTACACAAAAGTAATAAATCATTGCCACGGTCAAAATAAGACAAACTCTTCATAACAAACAAAAGAACGGAACATAGCGATATCCACTCGTATCATAGTATACGTATACGTGAGGACAAAAGTTCCAGAGCGGAGCGTAATTCCTTTATCCATTGTCCGGGGACACTCGCCAACTTTATTAAATCGGGCCACATTCAAATAATCGTGCTGTTACTACCACAATATAGTTACGCTTTGTGTTACCATCATTGTGCATTCGTATCAGAGACTTTGTTTAATTCTATTGAAAATATAATTTCATTTCGAGCTTTTCGGACAGCAATAATGCACCGATAATGTTTATACATTAATAATGAGCATGTCAATAAAAAAGTATGAATACATGTTGATCCTCTTGTCTATTTGATGTTGTAGGGGTGTAGTATTTGGTGGTAACATGTATGTTTCATTGTGATTATTCTGACATCAATTTACTTGCTACCTTACTCTCACAATCTCTTGCCCTGTAACTCCTAGAAAGTGTAGTAGTATACACAGCGCGTATATCTTGATAAGTCGTATCCATCAGCGGGTCAAACCTAGTGGAGAATTTAACACTCTTTGTGGGATCAGTTTAATTAGCGAGTGATCCCTCACTCAGTACACAAACACTACTTCGGCATCGGAGGCAGCCGGAGCAGATGAGTATTATAGGAAGCCGTAAAAAATAAATCGGAGACTGATCGTAAACCGGAATCTGGAAGCCGACTTGATCGAACTGTAAGGTGTATCGTATATCGAGATACATTAGCGTAATATTTTTGGTATATTATAATTTCAAATAGATTTAACATCTTGTTCTAACTACGCTTCAGGTCAGCGTGTTGAATAGGGGTTTTATTACATAGCAGCTTAATATAATAGCTAATTCGTCAGACGATGCTACGAATTATACTTCAATATCAGTAGTTTTGTAAATAATTAAAAAAAGGTATAGACCACAAAGTCACCCCGCAGATTCGAGTCGCAGAATAAGTATGAAATACAGTATCGATAAAGTTAGTGTGAGTATGGCCTCAATCGAGTTGTTCAGAAGTTATACATTTATGATTTGTATAATGAGCACAAATTATGTAGACACCGTTTATTAGTTAAATATACCTTGTAAATTACCACTCGGCAGATTTGTCGAAAATGGTAAAATGTAATATACGTAACATAAAGAATTTTCATATTTGACGTCAGAATGCTATATGAAGCGAAGTCCCTGATATAGAATGATTGAAGGCAAAAAATTCAATAAGTAGTTGTAGACACACTGTCCCCGATCTGACCCTAAACCCTTCGTGTCAATCTTTAATGTCGTTCGTCTTGTTAGAAAGCTCCTTATCGAAGGAACGGAGAAAAGTGACTCGTATTACGAGAGATATAGAGGACGCTTTTCCGATTTTCATTACAGAGATGTTTAGGTGAGCTTTTGTTAAGGTGCTTTCGGAATATTATTACTTAGGGCCTAGTGAAATCTTGCGAGGATTGAGTGACCTGCTTTACATTATAAAATAGGGTATCCTATGATAGGAATATCAGGAGCGCTAATGAACTTAGGTAACTTAGGTAACTTAATGAACTTGGTATTGTAGAAAGTGATATAAAAGTATGAAGTCTCTAGAAAAAATCCGTAAATATCTCGATTAACATATTTCAATAGTAGACATTTTTTGTAATTTATATGGAAGTGAGATACTTTAAAATAATATACGTCTTGTATTCTGTATGTATACAATGTATACAGGTCATAGTATCACTAAATAATGTAGAACGGTAAATAATGTTTCTATCCGTCATTCTGTTAAAACTCGGTAATCTCCAAAACTACTATCTGGATTTTCATGCGATTTTTACTAATAAATGAAATGATTCACGAACCTGTTTAAGCGTAATATAATATAAACAATATTTGAAAACGTAAGAATCGATAACATTTTGTGATATTCATGAATCTGACAAAACTAAACAATAACAGACGAATTGTACATAAAATAATAAAATAAATGAGACTGTTTCAATATTTTGAATAAAATCTAGAGTATGATATTCTGCAGGTCGTAAGTCTGTATAACATTCATTACATTTTTAATGTAATATTTTTTAATTATCATGAAATGCAGATGTGATTTCATTAAGAGAATTAATTGGATGTGGGAAACTGAATGTTACGCTCTGATAATACTTATTTATTTTGAATAACACGTCAGTGTAGGTCGTGATAATTATAATTATACGTAATAATAAACGTATAATTATACGTAATACGTGATAATTATACGTATCGGTAAGGTAAGGGATTTTATTTTAAACACATGTAGGTTGTTTGTGTATGAGGTGTAGTAAGTAGTTCCGCCCATCTTTAAATAGAACCTTTTCAGCTTAAGGTGCACGATGTTAATAAACAGACAAGTCATGCATTAAGATCTTACTATTAGAGGTCGCTCGGTTCTGTACCAACGAGTTAAATCCCGACGGTGCGGTACCCGTGCATGTTGACAGGTTTCTTCGAAATTCGTCGATGATGTGATGTTTTACAAATATCTACAGGCGACGTTCACCAGTTACCTGGAGCGAGAATAACTGCTTGTTTCACGATATATCAATAATAATAATAATAATAATGATGATGATGATGATGATAATGATGATGATGATGATGATGATGATGATAATGATAATGATGATGATGATGATGATGATGATGATGATAATGATGATGATGATGATGATGATAATGATAATGATAATGATAATGATAATGGTGATGATGATGATAATGATAATGATAATGATGATGATAATGATAATGATGATGATGATGAGGATGATGATGATAATGATAATGATGATAATGATGATGATGATGATGATGATGATAATGATGATGATGATGATGATGATGATGATGATGATGATGATGATGATGAGGATGATGATGATAATGATAATGATAATGA
>PDGT01000002.1:4587021-4642630 GCA_003671415.1 Megathymus violae
ATAATAATAATAATAATAATAATAATATATTTATAATTTTTATTTGCACAGTCTAATATTTTGCAATTTTTGGAAGATTTAGTGTCTAAAGTAAACCTACGTCTATGATATATTTTTTCTTACTTTATAAATATAAATAAACACGAGGGAATTTTCATAGCATCATGTTAATAAAAATTATATAAATTTGTTATTCAAATTGAATTGACGTCAGATGGTCGGCGGTTTTTAGTTGCACAAACTACTAATTGCTAAAGCAAATATTCGAGAAAGTTATGTAAAGAAACGAAATAAATTCTACTTGTAAATATCAGGCAATAAGTATACCGTTTAGCCCTTTACCCCTCCGAACGTCACGCTCGAAGAGCGGAAAACTTACAAGAATCAATATTGCAATTGATTATTTCTATCCCTCTGGCGACGTCGAGGATATTTATCTTGAACCCTTTCAAATAAAAATGGTGGATGTCAGAGAGTCTGACGTTTCTTTTAATTCTCCGCCTATGTATAAAGTAGACGTTTTTATGGTTGAAAACTGAAGAAATGTAAAATTGGATGTAACTATACTAAATACTGTAAATAAAAAAGCAATGTATAATAGTGTGTCCAGGACTCAACCATCCTTGAGTCCAAGCCAACCTCCTCTGTTGGTGGTTGACCATGCTGAACAACGGATGAGGGTATGGCGCCAAGTCCCTACTATTGGAGGTCTCTGGGCTTTGTACCACCAAGTTCAATCCCAACGATATTTGTATGGTGGTAGGGCATTTTACCCACCTGGCTAACAACCTCATAAAATCAACTGTGAAATGATTTTAAACTAATGTCATCGCGGATTTATTATATAACGGGTACTCACGATACGTTTTTTGAAACACTATACTGAAAAAAACTAAAACGGATTTAGATATCGCAATTTAAACATTATCTATATACCTTTTTATAGAAAACTAGTATATACTCTTACTTCATGCAAGTATATTTCGTATAGAGGAAAATGAATTTTAACCTAACTCAACTGCATAGAAATACTTCCTGTGAATGGTCATCCATCCTTATAGTTTTAGTGTTATGTTACCCGGTTAACTACAGCCAATAATCAAATGATGTAAAGATATTAATAAAACAAAACCTCAGCCATGTCCCCAAATTCGTTAACTCACTTAATATCTGCAGCTTGTCGGTTAATTTCTTCTGCCTCTTTCCCCCTTCCTAGGTCTTTTGAATTTGTTATTCGAACGCCGTGCTGCTCTGACCAGACTGCTAATCAATTTGAATAATTAAGACTGAATTGGCCTTTCTTTTCGAAAGCGCAGGCGTAGCAAATACTGCCCTTTTAGGAAGAAAACAGAATTCAATCTATTAGACCCCGTGCTATCCCGTATCCTACGTTGAAATCTAGTTACCGTTAAGTGCTTGTAATATTTTTTTTACATCGTTAAAATCGAATTTTAACTACTTTTCCCCATAAACGCGTAAAACGAGGAAAATCTGCACAAGTATTTTGTACAACATAAATATACATAATTACTTAAAAGTCGGTTGCTTGTGGCCAAGGTTAATGTACGCGATAAGTCAAGCGAGTTGAGGGAAAAATCCAAAAAAAGTCAGTGAGGTGAGTAGGTAACGAAAAAAATTTGTCGACTCATTACGCATACTTACAGAGAAGACAGCTTTCACAAGGTTTAAAAACACATACACAATACATGTTGGTTTTCTCACAGTTGTCAGCTGTAAATTCGTGGGGAATTTTCCCACATAACACGCTCCAAGCCTCAAATAATCCAATGCTGACCATCTCAAGCAAAGAGGATTTCTCTGTAGCCGGGACCTATAACCCGGCTGAGTTGCGATGTGCTTTTATTTAAGTTTATTTAGAACTGAGAAAAGTGTCGAGATAAATTGGTACATAATGCGGCTTACTACTAGGCTTAAGAGACTTTCTGTAGTGTTTTATAGTTAAAGAACTCTTTGGAAAACATTTTGGTTGTTACTCTTTTAGATATTGCTTGCTAGGTGTTTTGATGCTAATATAATTCAATATACTATGTATATGCAAATTTTACTCATTCTTAGCTTAGATTTCAAATTTAAAAATTATCAAAGTTATAACATGAATAAAAGAAGATAAAACGGCTGAATTTTATTTATTTGCAAAAACAAAGTAGAGGAAACAGCAGCAGTCTTATCCCTAGATAGCGAATACATGTAGACAAACCAAAAAAGTGCAGAAATACAAGTAGAAGAAATAAAGTTATACAGTATACTCATTAAAAGAGGAAGAATGAGTTTCTTAATAATATAAACTCAATATACTTAACGTAATCACAAAACAACAAAATTATTAACTGATTCAAATGTCATATGATTTCAAAATAATTCATAATAATAAATGGTAGAAGATAACTCTATTTTTCACGATTATTCCGTGACAATAATAAGAGAATGTTGGGTTTAGTGAATTGCCAATATTGTTAATGAGTTCTAAAGGAGAGAAATGCGTAAATTTATTTCTCAATACATAAAATACCGACACTTGCACTTCCAACCTATTATCAATATGTATATATGTAAATCAATATTAAATAATATGAAATGATATCAATATGTGTTATATATCAACCAATTTATTTAACCATCTCGTATTCCCAATTTGGTTGGGTCGCTTCGATAATAGGGTTCATGTTAGCTCTCAGTGTGTATTACCGTCTTTTATATCAAGACCTGTAATACGATGTACGTGGGCAGACGAAGGATTAGACGCCTTTCATGACTATTTATCAACTCCTTTCGAGATTGTCTCGTCGGCAACCCAAACAAGGCCACTTTATCGTGTCTTCCACTAATCTTTGTACCATATAGTTGTTAGTTAATTAAAGTTTGTGAAAATCGTGTGTGTTGGAGTTTTTTCATAGATGTAATTATTAAGTCCTTTCAGTCGGTGACCGTGACCAACCAAGGAATAATGATGAATAATGATATAATAGGATTAGATTATATTGTAGAGGAACCGTCATGACAATATAATATATGTATAATATATGCAAACAATCGAATGGTTACGTAACATAGTGCGGAGCACAATTACTATATTCATTTTGGTGTCAAGTTTTCTACTGAGCAAGAGATATTATTCCAATATCTTTGTTTTAAAAGTTGACCGAAATATATAAGTCGTTTCCAGTAAGAAAATAAATGGGGCGATGTTAACCCGTTTTTAGGCGCGACAGTTCGAGGCGCCAACCTGGCCAGGAGACGAAAATCAGGCACTGTTTCACAGAAAGGGTGTTTAAAGACGGAGAGTTTTTAAATAACATAACAAGAAGCGCCTTGAATCCGCTATACAAAGGATAGCTAAACACAAACGTTTCGTAGATAAATCTTTATATTTGATATATTCAGATTTGCAAATTCAACATCATTTAATCATTTCGGTATTCTTTAAATACACTTAAGCACGTATTTTTTTGCTTCTCTTACCGTTTCAAAAAGGTGCTTTAACGTTGAGGAGAAGTAACTGTGAAAGAAACTCATCAGCTGATCTTTTAATTATGGCAATTACAACGTAGTTTGGACTTACGCAGAATCGGTTTCGGGACTATTATTTTATTTTTATGTTACTAAGATATACAGCATTATATCCTTTATCTAGAAGCTGTTCTATAACACGTCGATTTGAAACCTTATTATAAAAACGAACTCCAACTCTCATAAAAGAACGCTGAACCTTGTGAAGACAATATGAAGACGCAACCAAATTATGCCTCGTTATTATTTGACGATTGTGTGTATCACTTTTCAGCTTGTACATATATAATTTTTTTTCGAATAAATACTAAATTACTATAAATATATTGATACGTTACGGTGAGTATACCTATTTCTTCACGTTTTTTTCCTTAAAGACTCACGTGACTTTTATCTATATTATATGCATAGTTCTGATTGTTCTTTCATACAATACAAATATCAAATCAATGTCTGCTGATTTAACATCCAGTAGTATACCATAAGACTATGGAAATGGGCAAAATAAAAAAGTCTAGCTGTTTCTACGTCCGTAATCAGTCTTATCATTCTAATAGCGTAAACAGACATATACGTGTATACCTGTGTGAACCGATATATGGGCGCCCCATTGAAGTTTACAATCTAAAGTGACACCTACAAAGACTGTAAACTTTCCATAGCCATAGTTTCGTTATTTAATTTTAGGAGTTTGCTTGCTTTCTGCACATTTGAGAATGCAAACTATATATTTCGTTCTAAGAATTAAAAACGAAATTGTTTATAGTAAACCAATGTGATACATGAAACAAAGCACTGTTTACATCGTCAAAATTTAATTATTTTTTTTAAATCTTTAATATCAGAGACGTGTTATCAGAAAACAGGGCACGCATGGTTGTATTATTTTATTAAAAATAAGGCAAATCGTTAATGTAAACTAGAAAAAAGAACGGACCTAGAATGGAGCCCTGTGGTACACCCATTACAATTGATGATCCCGATGACTTGGCATAATTTATACTAACTCATTGAATCCTATCCTTCAAATAGAACACAATCAAATTGAGAGCACTGTACTTGACGCCATAGTAAATAGGCTATACTATAGATAATAGTAATTTTTCGTATTCTTACGGACCAACTACATATTAGCCAGGTTTTATCTTCGTCTTTTCAATACGAATTTAAATTTGTGTTGAGTTTTTCTAAATCAATTTGAAAACAACAAAGTTCGGAAAACGTAAAAGCCAGATTGATTCGATGTGGCGTCAGCCGCAGTATAATCACAGATAAAAAAATACCACACGTCAATGTCAATCTACGTTCAGCCATGATCGCTTCTATTGACAAACGTACCACGATTTTATTACTTCAAAATAAAAACAAAACTTGTCGAATAAATGCTACTTTTACTTTCTACTGGAGGATGCCCTGCTTACATAGTTTTGTACTTTGCTGCCAACTAAGAACTTGAAATTTATTTGAACAATATACCTTATAAGAGCTATTTATTTAATGAAGTTTGACAAGCCTAAGTGATGGACCAAGTAAGCAAATTCACGCGCGGTCGGTAACTTAAATAAATGATAAAAAGGATCCTTACAAACAGGTTTTTATGTTTTAAAAAGTTTATAGATTTTACTTAACAATTTAATAAATGAAGTCCCTCGCATTCTCCAGACATGATCTAGTTAACCGTCTCCAGTAGAGGACAATACTCAGTTAAGTAATGCACATACGCAATGTTTAACGCAATTACTCTTGGAGTTGGTTGTCATTTCAACAATTTAAGCTATAAATATATACAATATACAAAGAATTAACATTAAAATTTACAAAAATATACAATATGTAGATCTATTTGAACCAAAATAATACTACAGATTTTATAAGTACGAGTATGTCGTCTTCAAAAGTAACTACATAAATTAAATACGAAAGTATTAACATTCTTCAGACTAAAACATGAAATATGTAAGTACTTAACTCTAAAATTTTATTTCTATAAAATTAAATTTCGTGATTTTACTGTAAGACGTAATTTCGATCTCGCGTCGTAATTACATCAAAATTACAGATAAAAATATAACAATTTCGTTGAATAGGTTAATAAAAATAATACCTTTAATTTATATTTCATTCTAGATTTGTTTGGAGTCCATCACTGAAAATAGGACAAACATTTTATTAAGCTATATTTTTATAAAAAAAACTAAATTAAGTTTATAGATTCAAATCTTCAGAAAATCGAACCTTACAGTTATCAGATCTTAAGTAAATTAAAATGTATTTGTTCTACGTGTATATATTTGTTCATGTATATGTATATATGTTATGAAACGATTATAATTAAAATATTTTAAGATTGTCACCCAGTTTGTCACCAGGATTTATTGGTTCTGATTAAGAACTAGTTAATTAAAAAAAAATATGAAAATATTTCATTATCTGACGGTTATTACATATTTTACGTACCAATTTACGTTGTATTTTATGTACGAGTAAATTCAAAATATTTAGATTATACTGACATTTATACTTTAATGGCTTCAATAAAAACAATTTTTTACCGATTTACCTAGTCCATGTCACTGTCGAGCGGCATTCAGCGTTCCCTTTGCAAATTTTCCAAACGATTTTCGCCAGTCTGAATAGGTGACAACTTTTGTTTTAGACAGGAGATGAGAGTTGAATTGCTTGCGTGTGCAGTTAGAATCGCGCCTTTTGTACTTATCTGTAATATTGCAAACTCAATTTTAAGTTACGTAAATTTTACTCCTCGAGATATGAATTATTTTCACATCAATAGAGAGTATAATTTATTGAAAGTAATGACTTCACAGTTCCTAACAGTTGATTTACCGAATAACGTTTTAATAGATATATTAAAACGTATATGAGCGATGAAAAATAATTTTGTTGTAATGGTAAATATTTCCTATTGCACAAATTGTACAGAGTAATGAAAATTTTATGTTTATTTTATTGACAGTTAAAATGCTAAGTGTAGTGTCCTGTGTATACACTTTTGTATTGCTTATACTAATTCACTTCCAATTAACGCGTTATATTTTGGGGTGTAAGGGTCTTCATCCATCCTTAAATCTAAGACAGCCTACGCTACTCGTGGTGCACCTTGCTGAACAACGAACGAGGCTATAGAGAGAGATCCCGCCTGTTAGAAGTCGCTGGGCTCTGTACCATCCAGTTTAATCCCGACGGTCTCTTTATTGTAGTAGGGTATTTTACCACCGTTCTAAAATCAACCGTAAAATGTTTTAGAAGTGTTTCGGTCGCAGTGTCGGAGAGCCAGTAATAATGCGGGCCTCGCGATTTGGTGATGCATTTGATGTTACAAATGTAAATCGGCGACGGTGACCACTTACCATGATGTGGCTTGATTGATCGGTTGTCAACTAGTTACATAAAAAAATTATAATCAATATGAAATCAAGGTAATCGCGACCGTCTATTATACCACCTAACACGAGTCCGATATATGACGATGAAGCCACATACGATCATGTACGAGTAACTCATTTAGTAACTCGACCTACGTGCGAGGTTTTTTTACATAAAAGTTAGTGCTTGACAACAATCCCACCTGATGGTAAGTGATGTAAAGTTAAAGATTTTCAGCACACTAACTTATAAAAGCCTATTCACTCCCCTTTTGAAGAATCCCACATCATAATATTAGGCGAGAACAGTATTTGGTCGTAATTGATGATGTTTGTAAGGTCTGATACGTCCACTAGCAACACAGAGAATTCTTGTGCGATGACGTCAGAGTCAACTTTATTTAAAAGAACAACATTGCAATCATCAAGAATTCTAATGGCGACGAATTCTATTCCAAATTGTACTGATATACAGAATTGGGCTTTTTTGTCTCACCGCAGTACCCTAAAACCAATCAAGCACCTATCCACATTTAAAAGCGTATTTTCCCTCGATTTTCCGCTAAAGTTCCGTCAACACACTCCCCTCGTCGACTGTGATGACACCCTTTGTGTAACAGACAGACACGTTGACAGATGTAATTGCTTTTTATATATATTTAGGTACAAATCAATTTGCCATAACATAGACGCGTTCGAAAATTTTGGTTATTTGTATATACGAAAGGACTTTCCATCCTTGACTTGAAGTTAATCTCGTAATCAATCTTAACATTATATTTATTTATTTTTTTATTCTTTTGTTAAAGATTTAGTTGACATTTTCATCTTGGTCGTCAACGGTTACAGGCAAACCGGTGATTTACTATCTTGTACCCTATTTGTTTGTTTTGCGGCTATTACCTAAACATTTAAACGTAAATAATTATAGTGAGTACCTAGTGTTCAGTTTGATAATTGAAACTCATTAAATTGACTCAAAACTCCCTTTTACGTAGAAAATGTTTTAAATGAAATTACTACTTATTTAATTATAATTATTTTAAGCAATATACTTACGCCCAAAATGCTTTGTTTCGATTTCCATTTCGAAATAATATAACATGAAGATAAATATAACCAGGAGATCATATGGATATAAAAGACGAAAGTCGCAGGACTAAAGGCGAAGAAAGAAGCATGAACATAGTAAACGGTGAACGATTTACGATGGATGATGTATGATGGAAGATTGACGATGGATCCTAAACGACGGACAACGGACAACGGACGATGTACGACGGACGACGGTCGGTGAACGATAAATAATGGATGATGAACGATGAAATTATTAGATAACACTAGTGAAATAGGCTAAAGGTGTTCAGGCCAGTTTTTAAACCAATTAAACGAAGTTTTTGGTTTAAAAATCGCATAAACAGCCTTTGTTGCGAGAAAAATAAGCTCGACTGTTCTTCCAAATTTATAACGGGTTTAATTGGTTTTCCAATTTGTTTCACAACCAAATTGGTGTTGGAATAGTTAAAGAAAATACTAGCAGTGTCAAGGGAGCAGGTAGAATAGGTTATTTTCTCCTTGTTCACTCTATTCTTTATTGGAAGTCACAAATATTTTTTTTGTGATTTTTGTCGTAAACTTCTGCGTGTACAAAATATAGCCGTTTAACTAGTGATGCATCTGATTGTCTAACTTCTGTTTGACCAATAGCAGTCATATTTCTATATATTTGTTTATCTGTATAATCCACAGCTATGTTCGTGTTCAATACAACCGTGCATTTGCTGGGGTGAGCAATTTACGCCACGCACGACAAACTTTGTTGTAATTAACATGTTTTAATTAGTTCACGATCAACGAGCATGAGCCGCGCGTGATAACTCTACACGCTATTATATTTCATTAAAATTCACGAAGATATGTTTCGGATAATACATTCTATTCTAATATATAAACACGTGTATACTTTCTATCAACATACTAAGTTAAAATGAGCTCATACATTTAGGATTTATTATTATTGCGCTGTAGCTATTTATTTATACATAGTTATAAACTGGTATCCCACCGGTCGCTTTGCTTCTTAAAACATGAAGTTTACATTCACACATAATAACTGCACCCAAAACTATTGTTATATATTTTTATCAGGCGTTTTATAAATTTTTGAGATTTTTCCACACACACACACATGTAAACCTTCATTGTGAATTACACTATCTATTTTCACTAAATCTATTCTTACTAAAGTAACTGTTTGAACTTTCTTGAAGTAATTTTTTGAGATTATCGCGTTCACGCAGATATTTAATTATACTTTAAAACAATATTCGTCAGACCGTGAAATAAAATTATAGGTCAGTAGTTAAATATACAAAATGAATACTGTTGGCGTTGCATTAGAAATTGTTCTGGTGGAGGTTTTGTTCTGCGTAGTAAAATCTGGTATATGGTCAAAGCTGTCCACAAATATGAATGCCATGGATGTCACCGATCGTTGTCGACGAAGGACATAAGCGATAAACTCGCTTGACATCTAAACTACGAGTACGAAGTACTCACTACATATTGTTATCCAACAGTTATATGTATATATTACAAAGGTCAACCCAGTTTATAGAAGCGGGGAAGTAGGGAGAAGCAGCACACCTCTTCTCCGTCAGATTTGCATACAGCTACCAACTTGCAGGATTGCGTACTTTAGGGATTTTATTTGAGCCCAAAATATATTACGTTGTACGGCATTATATCTGAACTCGGAACCTATTTCCGTATGTAAAGATACATGTTACTTTTGTTATTTTGAATGTAGAGTGGTAATTTTTATAAGCGCGTTACATTATAAGATATGCGTTAACATATACATGGGATAGGTACTGGCGCAGTAAAGGTTTGGAAACAAGCCGTGTATCTTGTTAATCGACTTTCCAACAATACAGGCAAAAACGTTGTAATATTTCACAGTTATATTTAGACCAAGCTAAATTATATATGGCTAGCGATCTTCAAAAGAAGGTACCTGGTGTTGGCAATGCCTGCCACATCAATGATGCGGCATTCTAACAACATATACAAAACCAAATTTGGACCAATAAGCGATAAGTATTCCCCACCATAAACGATAGGAGTGGCCTGACAAAGCGAGCTAGCGCATTATAACGATACCAGATATCGAAGTAAGACGTTGTCACTGTCCTCTATTATATCTCTTATTATAATCTCTTATTATAATCTCTTATTATAATCTATTATTATAATCTATTTATATTGTGAATTGATTTGTTTATTGTGATCTCTAAAACGTGTCAAATGCCGCCTAAATATAACTTCATCTTGGTTGGTTCTTTTACTTGTAAGGGTTAGCACCGGGGGTATTGCCCCGACCTTTAACCGACAGAGTGGACCTCAAGCAGGGATTTGGAGCAACTTGGATTTAATGTATAGGGACCTTTACACCCTATGTAAAATAGGGAATTTAATACTATTTACAGTCCAAGCGAGCATTTTTTCTCCAATACAGGTCATAATTGCACTTGTGCTGAATAACTTATTGTACTTAAATTTTATTTAATAAAAATATGTTGCTAACCGTATTGAAAAACCGTCTTAAAGTTATATCGATTTTTGAGTAACTAATATGCATAATATTGAATATGCTTCCAGGATTCAAACTTGGGTGTCTCATGAGAGATCGACATTCAAATTAGGTTAACACGACATTTTTATTGAATCTAATCCAGGTTAATTCGTATTAATTAATGAAGTATTTACTTTATCATATTAATTATCCACATAATAAAGGTGAATTAAGGCAGTTTTTTACCAAAATGAATATTATTGAAAAAACAGATACCTTTTTTATGAGTTAGTTGGCTCGTTATTGTCATCGATAACAATTGGTAACGAACAGGGTACAAAGATCGTGTCGGCCAAATACTGTTTAGCAGATTTGAAGTTTTCAAAAGTTTTGGGGTAATTTATTTTTATTATTGTAGCTGAGAATAAGCAGCACCAGCTCAAGCAATGACCTCCGCTCATGGATTTTGTAACATCAAATATATTATTGACTACAACCAAACATTTCACATTTATTTCTAGAAAGAACCTTTAAGCCTAACGAGATTTATACACAAATATTTAGGCCCATATACGTCAAGGAATCTCACAGACCCAGGACATGACTTTTCAACTGACAGTATAATTAAAAATATTATCATATAATAATAAATCGATAGTACCAGCGTACAAATAATCCCAGTAACTTTTTTTAAGTTAATAGCGGACAAACGAGCAGACGAGCCACCTGGTGGTAAATGGCCACCGTTACCCATGGACATCGGCAAGACCAAAGATATCATTGATGCGTTGTCGGCCAGGAAATATGAAGAAGGTAAGAAGGAAAATACTGGCTCTGAAGCCCCCAGCCGGTACACGATGGGTCGTTTGGCGGCTGACTCAAGCAGAAGGGTGGTAGCTAGCCAGGCAGGCTTTACGGAAAGATAATAATACCAGTAATAATATTAATGACTTAATAATAATACTGATAATATAATCCTTACGCGAAACCCTACTACAAAGCAAGCTGGCTTCTGTCGCCTCTTAAGATACCCTGTTTTGCCAGCATGTGGTTGGGGGAGTATACTAGCCCGCTACAATACGGCCAAAACTAATATCTAACTAACTAAATCTTTACAGTAATAAACACGTGTTTTCGTAGCTAAAATGTGTTAAATCTTTCCCAAACTTTATGTAAATGCGATCCCTGCGTCCGAAATAGTCCGAGCTGTTGTTGACCTTTCGGTGTTTGGTACGAATATTAAGTGTCAAGCTGTATGTTGTCCAACTTAACAAGTGTCACTATAATACGATCCTATTCACAGTTTTAATGGAAACGTCTTTGGACAGCTCACCTGGAGCGCTCGTGGATAACATAAATTAGATAATACAAACTAACAATATTCTAAATGAATATGGCGACTTATTCGTTCTTAATCTGTTCGTTTGTTTTAATGATATAATTTCAAAAATTACTCAATATTTTTTCATGCGGTTTTTACCAACAAACATATTGGTTCAATAGCAAGATTTAAAGTAATGGGATGAGTATGAAAAAAATCATCAAAATTGATAAAAACATTTCGGATCCGATCACTATGTTTGGTATCACGTAAAAATATATTTAGTTGAAACTTTGCAAACTTAAAACTTATAGCTCACTATCTGAGATACTTTGTATTTTCGAAAATGAATCTAGGAATAATGAGATTGGTAAATATCTTTCAAATACTTTTTGGTGCAGCCAACGAATAAATAAAGTAAGTTTTAACTTCATAGAATTCTAAAAACCGATACTTTAAAAAATATAACCATTGGAAAAATTTAGTTGCAACTTGGGACATTTATAAATCATACCATATCTACGATACTTTATAATTTGGAAAGCAGATCTGTTCCTGCAGGATAATAGATTAAATGTAATATGAAAACTCTGTTAAGAAATTAGTTAAAAATGTTTCAGGAGCTGTTATTGTAGATACTGCAATAAATAAATTATGTTTTTTCTACATAGAATTTGAAATGCCCAAACCCAAAAGAATAAAATAGGGTAAACGTGAAATTTATAAATAGTTACA
Source organism: Megathymus violae (assembly GCA_003671415.1). NCBI lineage: Eukaryota > Metazoa > Arthropoda > Insecta > Lepidoptera > Hesperiidae > Megathymus > Megathymus violae. Next base: position 4,599,563 of record PDGT01000002.1, read on the forward strand.
AAGATATGAATAACAATATATTGTTTTGGGACATAGCAAAAATGTTTGAAAATCGCCTTTATTATATATAGCCTGAAAGGTTCACGCTTGGTACACTTAAGCACGTATAAGGATCACCTCAACTTAAGACGAGTTATCGAGGCAACGCTGGCTCTGAAGGAGAATTCTTGTTACATTCTGTTATCGTGTTCAACATGGGTCCGTATAATACAATGTCTCAAAAACAAATTTAATTTATTCATAATGATTAATTGAAGGCAATTCTATTCATTTATAACACTCCGCCATTCAATTCATTACATTTAATGTGAGTCTATATATTTTGTTCCTATTACTTAACGCACCTTAAACTTGTAAAAAATATTCGTATATTTAATTTTAATTCATATCTAAATAACTTTACGCAAAATGGTTACGCGATATGTGTAATGCAATTCAGAGAGAAATGTTCTCAAAGAAAGTCATAACATCACCGACTTGTATGTTTAAATATTAACCACAGTGCCTCTTCGCACGTATTAGATTAAGACACGTCCGCACCTTGTGGGGTAACCAAACTAAAGAAGATTAGGAGACATCGTTTGTAAATAACAGATATCACATTTAAGTCGTAATATTTATTTTAACAGTTCCAAGTTTCGGAATGAGGTACGCGGATATCGCAATGCACAACGAAATCTTAGGTTGCTGTATATGGACATGTAGTAGAGAAAAAAAAAATAGAATGAAACGATCTATTTTTATGTGAAATTGAGACTTTTTGTCCAGTATGATAAGCGTAGAACTTAGTAAAAACCTATGTACTCTTTTCTTGAATACGCTCACATCATTACGGTTTACGTTAGTTTTACTGCATGCTTTCTAGGTATAAAAATCTGAGTAAAAGAAAAATTTTTCGAAAGTTTATTGTCAAAACATAGCTTGATTGCAAATTATAGTTAAATATGAACGTTATAACTGGACGTTATAATTGTTCTTATTTTATTTATCCAATTTCATATCGAATTCAATTTGTCCTGTTCATCCATTTAAAAAGAAAAGTCACCCTCCTCGCTCCAGTCGCAGTTACAGGTGGGATGTATTCGCGAGTCGAGCGCTAATGACGTCACACGTTGCCATATATCAACCACATCGAATTATGATGTTTGCGGCTTGCCACGTGTTTTATGCAATGTCCTTTTATGATACCCTGTTTTTATTTATGGTTTATATCGGAAAAGAAAGTTGATTACAAATTTTTAGGCAATACATACGATAGGATTAATATGTACAGAAAATGCGGCAAAGACGAGAGAGAGAAAGGGTGACACAGAAATCTCATACGAGTACAACACTTACTAGACAGGAGCTTGCGCTGTTGCTGCAGACCTGCTTCTGCTAAAGCTTAGCCACCTCCAGCACGAGATACCTAATGTCATTATCCCATCCAGTGATTAGCAGGTTACAGCTGGCCAAGAATTTGCTTGGACAATATAATGGATGGAGCAAACGACCCAAATTTCATTATGCCTTGAAGATAATTCTACCAATATTTTGTCTCACCTACTAACCTCTTTTGTAGCTTCGATATAAAAGCCGTAGAAACACCAGTTACATTAGTCTTCAAACGAAACTGCCTAACCTGTGGTACATTTTTCGTAGTAATGAACTTCTTTCTTTGGATTTCTTCTTTGTCACATCCAGATTACTTTTCAATATCTGTTCGTTCGTAGTGGTAAAGATTTTTACCTATTTATCTAACTAGTTACTACCCTTCTTCCAATCTAAAACAATATTTTATTATACTGCAGTTAAGGAGTGGATTCACCGTTTTCTTCTTAACTGACAACTCGTCAGGGACATCTTTGGTATTACGGATACTTATTAGCAACCGTGACTTATCCACGTCATTGTGCGCCTGGTAGTTTACTAGATATTATAAATTCGAATGTAAATGCCTAAAAGTTGCAATAAGGATCTTATACCGGATGGACTCCAAACATTTTTCCTGTTTCCATATTACAAAACGATCCAATTCCAGTGCTGAGTTAAAGGGAACATTACCTACACATGATCCACTTTAGGCCGTACCTTAATAGGCACATGCCGTCGAGGGGCCCTTATCGAAACTTACATTTCTGGATAAGTGTCAAAGAGCCGCGTAAATAAGAGTCACGTGGCCTACCATAACAGTAAATTTTTATGAGCCACCGAATAGATTTTGCTCGTGATTTTTTCTTTCGATTTCTGAATAGGCATCTAATATCGGTTTATCCTGCCATCGAACGATTATAGCTGTATTACTGTATGTTTTGTTATTGGTAAAATTAGGTGCATTTTAGGTTCTTCATTATAGGAAAAACAGTTTAAGGGAAATATTTAAAGGTTTTTTAGTATTTTCTTTGTCTTGGGACAAGAAATGTAATAGACCGCCGTGTTAATGAATTTAAGTAAGTGAGAGTAAAAATAATTTGCTCAGAGATCTCAGTCTCAATTAAAATGTGTGTGTATTAGTTTTAGAGGCTCTAACGTGATCCGCTATGCCTGAATACTTTAATATTATTTAATATTATATATAAGTACTTATATTTTGTTCAAAGCCTGCCAGATTAAATTAGTTTTAGTTTTATATTATGTATCATTATTTACAATGGGCATTTTTCATTTCGGGAAATGCATGTGTTCTTGCGAAATCTACATGTACTAATATTATAAGTGCGGATTTTGTGACTTTGTGTGTATGCGGAGGCTAATTTCTGGAATCACGATATCTATTTGAAAAATACTTTTACCATTTGAAAGGTGCATTAATTTAGGTGGACATAGACTATATGTCCATCCAACATTAATCGTTAAACCATATATTAACATATTTGTAAAAAATAAAATTTACTACGGAAATTCTGTCAAGAAAATTTTTTGACTGTTTTTCTACAGCTATCCCATGAAATAAATATATTTCGACTAAAAAAAACAATACAGCAATCAAACGGGGTAAAATTGAAATTTATTATACATATATCCAACAAAAATGACTAATAATTATTCCATTAGCTACCTAATTGTAAACTTAAAGCGTAGGTTAGGTTTTAAGAAAGACGAAAGAGAAGAGAAAAGACGAAAAAAAAAGCGAAATACGGCCGTGTTACTGGTAAATTATTGATGAATTTCATAAATGTAACGAATATACATACATAAGCCACCATAAATGTATTAATATAATAGGTACATTATTGTATTTAATCAGTAATGAAACGAGGCGTAAGTTTAATTAGAACAACAGAATGAGAATAGTAGGAAGCGTCTAAACTGCAAGTATTTGTAATATGTACACTGAGAGTATTTGTGACAAATGTTAACACATTATAACTACTCTTTTATTAGCTAATTAGCTATGCTATGTGTGTACTAGTATATAGTATTGTATCATATTGTGATCTTATTGTCTTTATGAAAAAAGTTGAATACCTGGGAATAATTACATGCAGTATGGATTCATTAAACGGTTATAATTCAGTATACATACTACATACGTTCATTATAATCGCAAATAATTGTGGTCAACATCTGACATGAAACTGCTGTATTTTATAAAATATAGAAGAAAATTTGAACTTCGAAGGAATCACCTTAAGAGCACGATGCTTGGCTATCTGAGAGTGAAGAAAATTAAAAAAATAGTACATCCAAGCAAAAGAGCAGACAACTTGAAAAATTCAAACGATGTTTGGCCAGTTGCTAGCGCTTTATCAGCCACAATAATTAAGTTATGGTTTTAAGCTTGTTTTCGCAAGTAAAATATTTACTTGAAAAATTTAAAGATTGTGAAATTTAACAAAGTCAACATTATATTAGCCCAGTCGGAGGCCAGGGTTCCATCTATAATGGCCGTTCATGTGACCTAAAAAATGTGTCTAGAGAGAATTTATGCCTTTCAAACCGGATACCGTGAAAGCACAGTGTAAGAAACAATAGTATTCCATCGCCTTTAAAATCGTAATAAAACAGATTTCGTTTAGACTTGCTGTACTTCATCAAGGTTATTACGTATATAATTATATAAGCAAAATAAAAATTATAATACGGATGGTGTATATATATATTTGCATTTAGTCTCAACGCTCTTCCCCAAACGCTGTTATAGCTCCGGGAACACTTATCACCCCGCGCGCGTCCCGCACAATACTAGCTTTGACATATCTTTTTACCAACTGAAAGGGAGTTCGATAAACTGTGGATAGATATGCTATACTATGGATGTAGCTATGTACTATGGAACATTGGAGGATGAAGTGTCGATGTGTCGCAATAAAGGGGCACGTAAATCACGCCACAAGGCGCTTGATTTACTGCTTGAACGTACTGTTACGTATGGTACACCCGATTAAATTATGAAAATTCAGTTTTTTCAAAGAAGAGTTAGAGACTAGTAAGAAGAGTTTTAAAGCTAATTACGTCACTTTTGTAATTTTTAATCCAGTTAAACTACCTTCAAGACTGTACATTTTTTTGAGAAGGTCTTTGTTATGTGTTGCTTTTACTTGATAAAAAGTTATTTTAATAGAAATATTTTTTTCTAAATATCTCCCGACGGTATCTCAAATGACGGTAAGCTCAAATATTGTAAACAATTATATTTCAAACTGAAACGATTCGTTATCAGTTATAAACACATGCGTTATTCTTAATATTTGAAAATCTATCCTTAGTCACTGGATCATCAACATTCTTAAGGACTGAAGCTGCAAAGCTGATTTTTGATAATATATACCTTTTATTAATGCGTTAAATTCTTCAAAACGATTTTTGAAAATTGCACGGCTAATGTGGCACAATTGGTGATGTAAAGTCGTCATTGATATTCAGATTCTTTCTTGGTTTTAAATAAAAATACCTATATGTATTTTCAGAAAGTATTTAAAGCTATTCCAAGTATTTAAAGCGATATTTGTATGGAAAATATGCAGACCGCAGTTAAATTGCTTACGGTCCGAGGTTGAACCATACTTTTTTTTATGTAAATAACCGACAAACGAGCAGACGAGCCACCTGACGGTAAGTGGTCACCGTCGCCCATGGACATCAGTAAGACTAAATGTATTACTGATAATTATCGGACAGGAAATAAGAAGAAAGAAAAAATGTATTGGTTATCAAGCCTCCAGCCGCAACACGACGAGTTGTTTGGCGGCTGACTCAAGCTGGCTGGCAGGAGGGTGATAGCTAGCCAGGTAGGCTTTACAAAAAGATAATAATACCAGTAATAATACTAATGTCTTAATAAAAATATTGATAATATAATCCTTACGCGAAGCCCTACCACCAAGCAGGCTGGCTTCTATCGTCTCTTTCGACACCTTGTACTACCAGCATGAGATTGCGAGAAGTATTCTAGACCACCCCAATATGGACAAAATAATACCACACTACTTACTACTATAACTAAAATACCATACTAAAATATTATCAGAAAAGCTTTTAAAATATTTAAAGTGCAAAGCCTGAAACAACAATATTTATCAATTTAAAAACCTTAATATATTAATAAATAATTTAAAAACAGCTTAATTGCGGTTTCACTATTTATCGTCAGAAACCGTCACCAGATCCTCACCATATTCAAAGGGGACCAAAATCAGTTTATAAAACTCTTTTTCAAAGACCTTTTTTTAAACACCTCCGCCTAAAGACGATTAAAAAGCCAATTTAAGCAAGCGAAGTGATGAGGAACAGCTGTCTTTAAAATAGACGTTTAAAAGGACACATAAATATAATTTAAGATATTGCAGTAATTCATATTTATATAAATAAAGTGTCAGCCGCACATAAATCCACATACATACCTGTAATGTAAATGGTCTGAAACCCGACAATATTTCAACGGATCAAAATGGTTAAACATATATTTTAAGAATAGGCTCGACCAACCTTTGCTGACATAGTGTGGGCAGATAGACTTTGCGGTGTGTGCAATGGACGAAGAAATCAGTTTATATCTCCTGCGGGAATAGAAAAGTTATTTAGGGATCCGCAGGAACAAAAGTTATCTAAATTTCTGAGCATTACGCATGGACGGATTGGGTCCATTAGCGGCCCGTTGTAGAGAAGTCACTTCTTATAACTAAGACCTCCATAGAGCGTACTCCTCTAGACAATTTAGTTAATTTAGTAGAAAGCTGGACTTGGGTTGTAATAACCTCAGATTCCTCCTCATAACTATGTGGCGTTAGCCAATTATCCGATCGAATTAAAACAGAACAATCTATGACTTCGATAATATTATTTCGCTACGGGAAATTTCCTACCAGGTTTCCTGGTTCACCACTAGGTTCAATCATGCCTGTGAACATGCTCCTACTTTTCAAGTTATGAACTTATACATAGTAACCAATATTGGTTGGATACATTGTAATTTAGTAATACTGTGTATCTCTTATCTTATTGTGTACCTCAACAGTATTTAGGTATAGATATCACCTTTCCGTATTTAGGCTCTTTGGGTTACAAAACTTGTCGAAACTCGAATAAATGAAATTACCTATTTGATCTTTATTTTCTGCAGAACCTTCATCATTTCTTATTACACGATTGACGTTCACATAACACACCGACGACCGACGAAGGACGTGATTGAGAGTGAAGGAGAAAAAAATGTTACCATCCTTTTCGAATCGATGTTGACACGGTGTCCATTTTCTTTTGAATCTACATCTAGGTCATCTTACTAAATTGTCACACCAATGTAGGATAACGAACAAATACACACCGAATTTTAAATGCTATAGCTTAATTTTATAGCTTCAGTGTTACCATAGCCTATATATGTATTTATTAAGATAATGTATTATTTATGAAATTTATGTTGAGTAAATATATTCCTGTATGATGCTATAATATTGGTCCTGGTTTATTCAAGTCTATATTATCTATATAAACTTCATAAGAGTATACAGTAGTTTACTTACAGTTATACTTACAGTATACAGTAGTTTGTGTCTGGCAATATCATGTACGATGTCGCTAGTTGTTATTTTGTGGCTGTGATGTAGTCAGTATCGTACATACATTTGGTGTGAACTTAAATGTGATTCGTGTAAAACTGCGTTTTCATACAAATCGGAATTCGTTCACGACGTTGTTTTGTCGTGGCTGTTTCTGGGTAGATAAAAAAACTTGAAAATGCTTCAAAAACCTATTTGTGCTACAAAGCACTGTATCGTTGTAATCTCCCTCGGATTTGCATACAAAAGCTACTTCTATGTTTATCGGTAGTATCTCATTAGTCGCTTGTAGTCAACCAACATCTTTATTTGATTCGACCGTAACACCGAACAAGGAGCAATCCGTGGTGGAGTCGGGATACTTTTTACGCACGCACGTTTTTACGTGATAATAACATATACCATTTCGCCCGAGGTCCTTTACGAAGGACAATGGCATAAAAGATCTAGTTAAGTTATAGTTACTATCAGTCACTTATGTTAGTACAAAATGTAATAGTCTAGATTAAAAGCTTGTAACAAACGAAAGATTTATTCCGGTTTGCTTTCATCAGTTTCATCATATTTACTTGTATACCAAAAAGCTGTACAGGCACAATTTCCTTAGAAAAATACTAATTATGTCTAGGAAGAGACCTTTCGTAATAGGTGATTATTGTCGATTCCGTAGTCTGGTTGGTTTAGCGACTCTGCCTGCCGAGTAATGGGTTCGATACCCAGCCAAGGTTACCATTTATATGTCACATGTGCATCTCTCATCATCTGTAAATGTGCATGTCTTGGGTCAAGCATGTATATTATGTCTCATTCGTGTTCGTCCATGCCACCCGCAACACAGGGAATTGTAGTTAGTGGATGAGTGTAAAGGTCTTTTGTGTTTATTATTGATGTCGCTCATATTTAATGCACAAAAAGCTTATCAATGTGCCATTGGTAAAAAAGCAGTGTAAAATAAGGTACTTCAGCGGATCTCCAACACTGCAAATGAAACATTAATTCGTAAATAGCTAGGGTTGTAAGTTGCTAACATGCGTGAGGGGCTTGTGAACTTAGCTGAGTGGCAGGGCCCAGAAGTCTCCTAATGCAGGCACTGCGTCAACTCATTGTGCAAATAGGGAGCATCAATTAGGCCACGAAAGGGTTTGATGGACATAACTAACTGATCATTCGCTGACTCTTAGTGAGATTAAGTGCGGCATCCCAGGAGAAATGCCGTAGGTTACATTAATAGGTAAAAGCAAAAATTGTGCTTATAAAGGTACATAAGAAAAGCATTTTCTACATTTTTTAATAAAGAATCGTATTTGAAATGATGACGGTTCCGCACGCACGAACTAGCCCTCAGTTGTCTGCGAATTAGCGCATTAAGCAGAAGCCGGATAATACATTCGCTCTTAAAAACTGAAACGATTCCTTTGCAACAATAGCTATATGCTCATTGAAAGTAAGCTCCTGATCAAATGTGATACCCAGATTTTTCATTACCATAATCCTGCATATTTTGGTCCTGTCAATTGTATAATTTAATATTATCGAGTGTCTCATACCACTGAAAGTCATTACATTGTGGATTATAAGAGGGGTCCATCGACTCTTGAGCTCAAGCCAAACTTCACGTTTCGTGGTGCATTCTGCTGAACTACGGACGATGTTACGGCAAACGCTCTCTTCTGTCGGAGTTAAATGGGCTCTGTACCACTAAATTTCATGTCGAAGATATTTGCATGGTGAGAGGGTATTTTGCTCACTTTGTTAGCTAATATCTTAATAATATATCACACATGTGATAATATAGGTACCTCACTCCATTATCTGCGTCGGTCTTTTTTTTTCTTTTTAATGTCTTTGATATTATTGATGGTATCAGGTGGCTCATCTGCTTGTTTGTTGAGTAATTATATAAAAAATCCATGGCAACAAGAGACACTTCAAACTCCGTTGGTAGGATCTAATACGAATAGAGCCATTACTGATAATAATTATGAAAAAGGAACGCAGCAATGGCTGCAATCGGTCATACGTGACCAATCTCCAATAGAAGTACTGTTCTCCGGTCGATCACTAGTTTCTAATGATAGTCATCAGCATTCACACGAAACTTTTTTAATAAACGTCAATGTTCGCACGTACACATCTTTGAAAGACTGTCCTGCGTTCAGAAACTTATACTTGTATGAATTGGCAAAAATGAAACAATTCACTACCATTGGACAATCGATTTTATTTTATATGATAAATTTAGACGTGGTTTTTAAAAAAATATATCGGAAGCAACGTTCTTTAACGATTGCAGTAGAATATCGACCACTAAGCGAACGCTATATACCTACTCGAGTGCTCAAGCTTTAGATAAAAGTTCAAAAAAGGATTAGGTTCTCAATTCGTCTGTATTTTTTGTTTGTTTCGTCAGAACTCCGTATTTTTTTGTTAGAAAGGGTATTCTTCCCGTTTGTTTCCACTCAAATTGAAGAAATAGCACTTTTCAGAGTGTAAAATACGAGATGAAACCAAGAAATTCACCTTCTTCAAATTGAAGTCGGTTTTTTATAATATTTGAGTTTAAAAAGTATTTCTTTATGAGTGTATATTAGCAAATACGATGTAAGTGCTTGTTTTTTAAAACTTTTATTATTATTATGTTATATTATATATATGTATATATAGTATTATGTTTGAGTTTTACCATATCAAAAAGGACATCTGCAGACGATTTGTTTGCTCCGTAGTGAGTAGCAAGGGACTGAGTTTATATCTTTCTACAACATAAACCCGCAGATACGTGTATCTGGTTATAAAGAGAAAACAGAGCCACATCTCGTTGGACGAGTAATCCGCGATACTACCGGAACAATGCCGCATTGTTCCGAGAAAAGCTGTAGGGTTGTAAGTGGTAATTTAAAAAAGTGGTTTACCTTCAGGTCAACTCAAAAACTTGTAGCTCGCACTCAAAGTATCCTTCGAAAAATAACAGATTAAAAAATTTTTTTCAGTTACTACAGTACGAAAAAATAACTGTTTTTCACCCAATTGAAGTCAAAATTTCAAGTCAATATTTCTTGATTCCTTTCGATTTGAATACCCCTTTAATTGCTCTTCATGCATTTTAGGGATGTATATATTATAAAAAAATGGCAAAAATGTTAATAATATTATTTAAAGTATCACATTAATCTGTATAGCGGTTATCACGTGCAATAAAAGACAAAACATGTTGTAAAATAAGTCTGTTAACAAAAAAATAAATATAAAAATATGACGCCTTATTGTTTTATCATTAGTAAATTGATATATCAATATCACTTCGCAGAGAACAAAATATTAAATTATATTAAGTTATTAAAATATAACAGAGAACTAATTGTATGTAGTTTTTTTTTTTGCGCCCAGACAAGAGGAAAAGGGCTGCCCTCCGGGAAGCGGGGGAGGGGGGTGGTGAATGCTCATAGAATACCAGCGCAGCCGGCTGCGCTGGTTATGTGAGACTCCCGAGAAACCTAGGGGCCTACCCACTAAACACCACCCGAGGTTGGCTTTGACTTGGAGGCCTCTAAGCCGTCAACTGATGCGACCTCCTTTAGGGAAAGGGGGCGCTAGTTGTATGTAGTGTTTGATTAATTCATTTTATACAAAATTATATTTCCCGGGGATTGACAACCCTAGTGCCGAATGAGCGGCTCTCACTTATAGCGCAAGGGTATCGCGTTGTTGCTGTTTTTTCCACATTAATCGTTGTTGACGTCTCTGTGTCGAGGGTTTTGCCGCCACAGATGAAACTGATTCCTTTTTCTCTGTATTAAGGGTCAATATAGAGTGAAGGTTATTTTCAAAAAATATTGTTATTGTTTTTGAGATGTTAACAGTTTCGGACTTGAAAGGAGAGTTGGAGTCATATTTTGTTAACTTCGATAATTTTTCATCTCTGATTAACTTAGAAATAAAGTTGGTAGCGTACGTTTTATAAATAGCCAACAAAACAGCAGCCACACGACATAATGTTCAGTGGTGTCGAGTTGTGTACATTTACAATAATAAATGTTATAGACTCTTACTGGTCAAGTAGAAATCCGCAGTGCTGTTAACTGGCTTTCCCATGCCCTGAATAAAAATACCAATGCGTTAGCCAGCCAAGATTTTATTTTATTGGAAGGTGAGTGATATAATGTCGGATCGGTGGAACTGTGGTTATGTCAAATTTTTTCTAGTAGATATTGCTGGGCACCTCATCTAGAATCTAATATAGTAAATTCTTTAGGTATCTTAGAGTTAATGACCATCGGACTGATGTCATAGGTTAAAGAAATGTATCAAACAGCTGATGATTAATAGGTACCAGTGTCCGTGACATTCATAGCACCAAAGGCATCACCGCCGTGTTGTCAGCCACAGAGTAACATACCTAATAAAACCGCGGGACAGATTTGAATGATTCTTGATATATTTGGATCCAAAGCTTAGCGAGTGGGTTATTTGTCAGTCATATTTTGGGGTCAGTTATAAATGTAACAATGTTGTTATCAATTGTTATTTTTAACTCAATGTAATATTTATAATTAATCAGGTTGCAAAGGTGATAAAATCACAACCGAAACAAGAATATTCATTATAAGTTTAATTAATGAAAGAAAAAAAAAATTATTGCGTGACTTCTGATTGTGAAAATCGGGTAGGGTAGTTGATATATTTTTAAAAATAATGAAAAATTTTATGACATTCAGCGATTTATAGGCCAGTTTCTAATGATTCAATCTGCCTGGTAAGTGGTCCCAGAATCAATTTTCCAGAAAGTGGAGATATTACGATACGGATACGACGAATAAAACTTTATCCTCGATCTTGTCATTATTAAAATCCAATAACCGAGTCACAATTGTGTTCTGGTGTCCTTTTACAATCCAAAATAAATGGATCATTGTGATGAGGGTTGTTTCTTTGTGATTGTATTGATTGATGATTATGTTTAATGTGATTTAATTTCTTATGTTTATATAACTCGTATTGCAAGGACTATAATGTCTGAAATTTATTTATTAAAAAATATTCCTTTGTGATTTGTATGCAATAGTTATGATAAAGAATAAAAATATGTGTGAATTCCAATTCAACCGCAGTATTTACGGTATGCGTTATTTATTTTGTAAGCATATTTATTAATGACAAAATTTACCTGTGTGCAACCTACATCCATTTGAGAGTATTAAGTTTCCAGTTGCAGGTCTGCTGAAAGAAATTTCTTAAGAATTCAGTAGTATCTCTGTACATTTCTAATGTTTGTATTGCAAAAGTTTGCAAGTGATTTATTCAATAAATAACATAGACAACATACTGCTGTGGAATGTGTATAGTATTTACAAAAAAATATTGAGTTTGAATAATATCGCTATTACTATAAATTGATGAAAGCATGAAAACAATTTCAATTAACATTTGTTTTTATTTCTGTCAACCCATTTATTAAGTGTCAGTTTAGTGGAAAAATATTTAGGCACTCAATATTTATGTTGTTATACTGTTAATATTTCAAGAAATTATTTTACCGTTCGTAAAAAAATATTTCTGGTTTTAAACAGCTTGGACATAAAAATGTATCATGTTCTAATAGTATTTTAATAATTGTAACTGAGGTATCTATATGTTGAGGGCTCATGTTTATGCTGGAATTTACCCCTTTTTTTGTAGAAATGAGTAGGTTATTTTGGCATATTCTACAGATAAATACTATAAACGATATATAGAGTTAGCTACCGTATATGAATTTATGAAATAAATACAAATATTTTAGTAAAACTTCCTTGCCTATAACGAAGTTTTTTAAGATTACATTATGAGTATTATTTTTAATTTCATTTTTTTATTATATATTAATTTTTTCCTTAATTTATACATATTAAAAAACAACCATACTCGTTTCTACTAAGAAAACATCATTAATCTCTTTACGTTTTTATTTCGCATTTAAAAACTTCAGCGTTTTTCATGAGGCTCAATGTTCATTTTGACAACAAGATTCCAAAGTTAGTACGTGATTTACCGATTGGAACTTTTAAGCGACGTGTAGGTACACCTTGTAAATAAAGAATAGTATGATTTAGAGAAATATATAAATGACAAGCAATATGACAGACATAAATATATAAATGACAAGGACGCCTGGAAATAACAGTGCCGCAACCAATTCCGCGCAGGTTACAACTTAATTTGTAATTGCTATATATTTTTAAAGATATACTGAGGAGTTTCTTTCACTGTTTGAAACGGTACTACAAGCAAAAAAATAACAAGATTACTTGTATTTGCATAATACCTAATTGATTTAATGATTTTGAATTGGAATTTGAATTTAAATTCATTGATGTGTTTTTTCAGTTTTTATCAATATAAAAACTAAAAAAGAGAAAAAAGAAGAAACACAGAAAAAGCAACAATAAATTTTCGTTTATGTGTTTTAGCATGAGGTAAGGAAACTCACATAGGATAATGGCCTGGAGATTGGCTCAATAAAAATTAAACCAAAAAAACGGTCATTAATACATTTAGAAAATTACGTAGCAGCGGGAATTAGCCTGAAGATTCAACCAATTTCAACAAAAAAATTTTAACAAGATAATCAGGATATATATATTACTTAAAACACATAAATCATGTGGGCAAGACAAAGTATAACACAAGTAACTATTGTCTTAACTGTGCCAAAAGAAGTTTTATTACACAACAAATTAATACCTAAACCGGCCTTTAAAATCGATACTTCGTGTAGGTACTAAAATTGTATTGCATCGACGTATTAAAATTCCGCAATGCATTGCTCTTTGTACAATCAAAATAAAAGTGCAACTGCACGCTTTGTTCGACGGCTTGTTAGTGTGCAATCAGTTAAATTGGATTATGTTGTGAATCCAATTAACTTTACATATGTTTTTACAGTGGGATTCTGTGCGGATTTCTGTTCAAACATTTTCTTTGTATTGGTAAAACTAACTAATATCAGACCATAAACTGCTACATATTTATAAAAGCCAACATTTAAGGGTATGATTATAGTCAATTAACCCTTCCTTGCCAAAGAAAACTTTATTAAGGTAACTTTATTGTAACAAATAAAATACTCACCTTAGTATAATTTACATTAACGTCAAAGACATCAAAACGGTGAAATTACTCTCAAGAGATATTTATGAATAAGAAAACGCGTATTTAATTGTATTTCACGTGTTCAACGTTTTATTCATTTTCATTTTGTCGAATCTTTATGTCAAATAAGAATTTTGAGAAATAAAGATCTCTAACCTTAATCTTAAATATTTTTTGAATATAAAAGAACTTAACATTTAACTTATGTTTTTGGAATATTCATCAGTGTATCTGTCTGAACTCGCATCAAACTATAACATTTAACAGAATTCGATGATTTTTGGCATATTTAGAACTTATATTATGGATCAATCTAGAATATTTTTCATTCAGAGAAATGGATTCTAGGGTTATTAGTGTATAATAAATATAAAAGGTAAAATCCTTTTTGATGTTAAGGTATGTTTGCTAGCGAACATAATTATTATTAGGAAGCGGTGGGTTCCGTCCAACCTTGAGTCTTAACCGAACCGGACATGGTCGGCAGATTTCTCCTAAAGGATGTCGTTAGGCCTGGAACCTATTTTATTCCAGACAGTATTGGTGCTTAATGGTAGCTTTCGTTACCTGCCTTGCTTGCTGCCACCCTTCTTTTAGATTAAACTAACATATATTTAGTGTTCCACTCAATTATTTTGGTAGTTAGTGTCGGAGAGACACTTAAATAACAAAGAACCTTATAACTTAGAAACGTTTCAATCCTGTAAGCTTTGGCTCGTCAACAAATAATTCATAAAATAAGAGTAAGCACGTCTATGATGAACTGAGGATATATTGCTGAATCACAAAAATAACATTATTGGGCTAAAATTTACCAAAATTCTACCAACTCTCCGCTTGTTCTAAATCCAGATTGCGACTTATGACTCTTATATTGCAATGAAATCTTTCTATTGTGGACATTTCTGTTCTCAGTTTGAGTGTTTGTGTTCTTGTCTTAGGTGTTGGTTACTCACGACCTAGAAAATCCTTATGGTGGGCTCCGAGTGTATAGCATTAATTCTATCTTGGTACCTGATACTCGTCCACGGTGCGATTGACACTATGTATTTCTGTGTATCCCAGTGCAATGCAAGGGATCCTTAAAGACCTGGATCGTATGGCTTCCTTTTCGAGTTACGCATTGGTAGCATCTTTGGTATTACAAATATCCAATGGGAACCATCACCGTTTCACCAAGTCAACTGTTCATATGCTTATCAATATTACTAATATCATAAACAAAATTATGCACGCTTCCATACGTAAAGATATTAAGAACACTTAGCAAAAAAATTACTAAGTTTTTACGCGTTTTCGTAAACTATTGATCCACATATGAGATACAAGAAGCTGTAGCCCCCCTCAGACTTCCCCGCTCAGGTCCACTGTCGCCGTACAGTTAACGCGAACATAGCTAACTTTACTTATTTATGTGGTACGTGACGTAAGAGTCTAGCTACAAAAATATTATGAAGAAGTTTGGCGAATGTTCGAAAAAAAAAAATTTTTGTAAGCTGTGATGGGATAATAAGTAATAATAAAAGAAATGGACGAATATTAAACAATTTTATTACTACACGAATTACGAATCCTTATATGTAGGTTTGAAAGTCGATTACTATAGTTTTTACCTGTGACACAATTTCGATGTTTTTAATGTTTTGCGATTTATTGCCGCATAAATCAATTTCAACGAATAACTGGTGTATAATTCCGTGACAGTGTATAGGGTAGAAATGATCATCCGATAATGAAACCTTCATATATATGATATATATTTATTTAAGGCAGTAAACAGATACAATAGTATTAATATTGTATGTATTAATTTGTAATAACACTTCACTTGTTATTATTTGCTATACTAATTTGCGTACCAAAATAATAAATGTTAATCTCTGTAGTTTCTTTAATTACACTGGGAAAATAAAAAAAAAATTACCAATATATATTCCTACCTGCTAGTTTCGTATTTAGCATAATAATAAAAAGTTCCAAACACCACTTCACCGAGTAATTATGTACTATTGTAACAAATGTAAACAAATTACACGCTATCGCTCATACCTTTCACCATAGACCATAATAGATAAGTTTAGAGCTAACAAAAGAAAACGCGCTTTATTACAATCCTTACCGCGTCTCGTTTAGTTCGGATTTTTGCAGCTAAACCAAATTAAAGCTTGAAGCGCCCTCACCCCTTAAAATTCACACTTCAACCGTACTATTTCCTGCAGCACTGCATTTAACAGAAAGAAAAAGATTTTAGATGTTTTTGAATGTAGAGCTAATTAACTTGAAATTTACCGAGTGAATGTTACGTTGATTTTTTTTAATACTTTTAGCCATATTTAACAAAGCTGTTCACAAATTGCACGGAAAAAAGATATGTATTTTACGCATATTACAGTTTGTTTTTAAATCATTATCATTATCAAGATGGTATAACATATATACACTGCTGAATTTGAAAATTAGTTGGTAATAAGAAAATATTTTTATACTAACTTTAAATTACAGCCAGACTCGCATTTGTGAAGTGTAGATTATATCAGCACTTCCAGAGCTAAGCGTTCTATGAAAAACTTTGAGATTAAATATTCCAGCAAGTTTATGTACCGTAAAAAAGTTCGTTAGCCCATTCTCTCATGAATAATATCTACAGGGTAACGACATTACGAGGGCCTTAAGTAAATCATGAGATCCACCTCGACTTCACTACGAGACTTGTACGACCGTCAGTGAAACAACTAAAGCGATAAGCCTTAAGCTCGAGGTAATTGTAAGTTATCAAAATGATTGCAAGAGGGTTACTTACCCTATTGTCAATTATAATTGATCGAAATGTTCAGGCAACCTGGGGTGCGTACAGTATCCTCTTTTTTTTGTGGAAGATTCTTCATGAATGCCCATCGATTAGATGATGGACGGTCTATGCTGGACCTATGTATCCCGGCTTAACCCACCACAGGTGTTGGGATGTACGAGTAACTTGAGTTTCCCTATTTGGTCTTCTTCATTATCCTACGTCAACTTACAACCGAATGATGCTAGACTTCGGTCTCCCTTCAGAATGAAGGAGCTATTAACAATTAAGATTAAGAACAATCATTTATATGTCACATAAATATTTTTCCGGCCGGGAATCTCACCCGGGTAACCTTGCTCGGCAGGCAGAGTCACTAGGCTACGGAGGCGTCAATGTCGGTTATAACCACCCATCGCTACTCGCAGGAGATATAGCAAGTCTCTAGCTCATGTCTGAGAACAGCACAAGAGCTGGAGTTAACTAGATTACCGCCATGTGTCCTGGTCCTGGATCTTCATTTGTTTCTCACGATCACGGACAAACTTTTCCAATTACCCACTTTAAAGCTTTACATGGTACTGCTATCAAACTAGCAGGCTGCACTGAAAATCAGTGTTTACTATTTCGGTATCAGGTCAGCATTATTATGCTAAATGTTAATTCTTGCTGCGGAGTACTGCAGCTTTGTTACATGTTTAAAAAGGTAGTTCCCATATTACGATGCAGTATGTATAAATATATTTAAATATTAAAAGAATTGAATATTAAACAATTTCTACTTAACATCGTATTTTAAAACCTTACTATTAATGAACGTGTTCTAATTACTATTCTCACAAATTTACGTCTTTAGTTTTTTAATAAGTCGTGTCGTAGGGTTGTAAAAATTTGACTTCAATTAATTATTTTCTCATCTAAGTGCTGTTAATCAATTTAATGATTACATTTAACTATAAAAGAAAAGCTATTATCTCTTGATTACTGACCGATAATTGAACTAAAACAATTAAATAACGAAGTGTATCTTTAGATTTCATCACCACATTGTAAAATTAATATTTAATTATTAATAATTAATAACCACTGCACGGTTTTTCCTGTAGTTATTATTAATATATAGAGTAATTTTTGATGGGCATTTAAGTTTTTAGTGCAAATATTAGTAAATTTAAAAAACACACGATGAAAATGAGTATCAATTATGTTGGATACAATTATTATACCGTTACCTTAATGATGATATATCCTGAACCGAACTGGTAATTGATGTGTATAAAATTGTTAGTCTTTTAACATGTCCAATCATATATGTTAAATAATTGTAATGATTCGTAAAATTTAATTATAATTCGAAATTATTACATTCTCAATTTAAAGATTCTTGGTCCAAATAGGCTTCAGCTGGCCTTCATCATTCTCACAGCCCGAAGTGTGAAGTCTTGTTTCATGAATAACGTACAAGCTGAATGAACGTGGTCATATTAGAACAAACGTCTCAGATGAATGGGTACAGCGATGTCAAGGGTGTACGATAATGCTGGTCAATAGTATCTTCACCATAAGAAGAAGAGTAGGCTCTTTAAAGTAGAAGAATGTAAACACAGTCAAGGATAAAGCATATTCATTTCATTACAAGTAAAACTCGGAAAGTATTCTAAGTACGTGAAAGCGAGTTACAGCGTCTTAGTGAACTCCGAACAATCACAATAAGAGGAAAATGTTCTCGTGGAAACGATTAATAACTTGGCGGTACAGACAGCGCCAGGGGAAAACTTGTGGGCAAAGTTCCGAAAAAAATGTTTTAGTCTTTTTTGTATGCGTGCGTACATGAAAAAGGTTTTTTGAATTTTTTTTTTCATTTTAATACGGACGTAGCAAATAGACTTTGATGTATATTAATTGGGCGTCTTTAGGTATCCATAACTGTTATTTACAATAAATACGGAAATTACTCAACAGGATTACAGTCGTACAGATCCACAGCGAAAATCGGTGATCCTATTTATTGTTTTTTTTTTCATTTAAATTATGTTCAGAATTAGTTACTTAAGTTAAAGAAATCTCTTTAACTCTTTTGCTGTAGTTACAATCCTAAAATATATATAAACCTGAGAATTCTTCAAAATATTTAAAAGCAAACTTCAGTTAAAAATTAATTCTTAATATTCCAAAGTAGTTTATCTTAGACATAGCGTAAAACTAGGAACATATTTTTATAGATAAATATGGACGGGATAAATCATGTCCAAAGCTCTCGAATCATCGGTAAAGTTATGAAACAGAAGCCTTATTGTTATTTCTTTACGTAACTTTCTCCATTTATCTTGTTTCTTTGATGTTCCTCGCTAACTTTTTGTAGTTTCAGGACGCTTACCTCTACAAGTTTTATGATCAGATGACTCTCTGTTGGATAGTCAGTGAACCCGAAGTAGTTACAATAGTTAGTAGTTAGTTGCAAGTAGGAACACCATCAACGTCTTTATAATTTTATTTAAATCGGTCAGACTTGCGAACAAGTGTACCTTACAAAGTAAGGGCTTATATTTTTAATGAAAAATCGAAACCCTTATTAAGCCAGGTCACGAGCAAGTCTGTCGCCCTTGTTATCCGAATTTATTCGGTAGAAGAAATGTGACGGTACAGAATTCTAACCCATAAAAATAAAAAATTATTTCATTATCCAGCAGTGAAACATCTGGCGACATCAGCGTAATGTCAGAACTGGGGAACTAGCAATGTCAAAAGAGTAATTATGAAACAAATGACTTTAGAACTTATGTGAATATCGTAAAGTTTATTTTTGATTGGTTGTAAAATTAGAGCTCGCTAGCAACGTTTCGCTCAGAATATCAAGCGAGAACTATCTAAATTTCTGATTTCTCGCTACCAGGATCCGTCAAACTTAGTGCGTAGATATTCCTAACACGGGAAAGGGTGTTGTTTGCTGGTTTTATAAGATTGTACCATCGATGCTACGTAGGTATCGAGCAATAGTAACGCAAAAGTAATATTTTTCTGGTTTTATTCAAATTTTCAGAGTTGTGAGTACGTATCGTTAGTTTTCGATTCCTATCAGCAAAGTTTTGAATATAAATGTGTGTTTTTTAATTTGTGGAATAATAAAACGATCGACGCCGTGTGTTTGAACTCACAGTTCAATATTATATCAAATGGATTTTACAACTTTTACCATGAATACAAATATTGCTAAGTTTAATGCTAGGAAAAAAATGAAAATATTAATGATATATCTTCTCTTCCTGATACGGATATTTCATCGGCGTTTCGCCCAATCTTACATTCATGGACTATGAATAAACTGTTTTTTTTTTAATTTTTTATTCAAAAATTTAACCGTTTTGACCACGATAATAACTCCTAGACTATTAATAACTGCTATAACATTTAATGGCCTAACCAAAGACTGCGGAAGAGTTGCAATTTATCTCCAATATGATATTCCATGTAAAATTATCTTCAATTTCCCTTTACTTTATTCTGAGTCTGCAAAGTCTCTATTTCTAAAAGTAATTCTTAATTGCACACAAATACTTTTAAAGGTATTCTACAGCCCCAATTTGAATGTAAATTACTTTGATATACTTGAAACACTTTTTAATGAATTGAGTCCAATTAATTACATTTTAATATGAAACTTTAACACATGTCCAATTAAAAATGATCGTTGCTCTATTAAATATGTGCTGTCTTCTTTTAATGTTCTCATTCTCCATTTGTCTACTACACTCTATTTCCCAACTGCAAAACTTCTTTTCTCAATCTCTTATATGTTTTTTTTTTCACATAGAGTGTGCACACAGGGGCAATTAGTAGCCCCCTTTTGATACCACGATTTCATATATTTGTCGTATCATCTACAACCTCCTAAGTATAAGTCCAATATTCATTTCGTCGTAGTTATAAGGGATATTTATAGCCCGGGAGGTTTTAAAGTTCTATATTGGTGGGATTTACTGGTTTCACAGAAACAAAGCAAAGTTTAAGCTGTGTCCCTCTGAAATGAATCAAAATCGTTTCAAAATTTTACAAAATTGCTACAATCGCCTAATATGCTAAAAGGCGCTATTTCCATAATTTCAATTTACCAAAGTCTGAAAATTCCTTAGATCTGCAAGATTTGGCAGATCAGGATTAATGACCTCAATAAATATTTTCCATCTCAAGCTTCAATCATGATGTCAAATCAAATACGTTAGCAGAATTGTCAATTTTATTTGTTTTTTTCTGATAAAAGTCAATATTAGTTATCTTCTCAACAGTCATGGATAATGATGGTCTATGTTCGAAAATTACTTCGCCAATGCTTTTTTTATTCCTGCTTATCCTTACTCATATTTTAAATGTTTCTATATTATCTTATTTGCCGTAAGCCTGGTAACAGGCAACCATTAGACCTTTAACTAAGATTTCTTCTATCTTTTCTGTTTTTCCTCTCTAAGGCTCTAGAACATATCATCCATCGACAGCACTCTAGCTTCTTATCTTCCGCATTTCTGCTCTCTCCTCATCATTCAGGGTATCGCTCAAGTCACAGTACAATCACTACATTACTTTAAGTAATTAACTGAAGATATCCGTATGGCCATCCATGATAAATCCCTCAAGTTGTTAGACCTATTAGACTTCAGAAGTCCCTTAATATATCTTCACCCATCATTTCGTGGTTTAGTTCTTATCTTCGGAGTCATTCGAAACGTGTCCGTCTTGATGACAATTTGTACGATTGATATGATGTAGTCGTCTTCGTCTTCTTCTTCTTTCTGTGCCTCTCCACTGCTGGAGGTTGGCGGTCAGCTCTGAGAACATCTCTGCATCTTGCGCCAAGCGAAATAAATGTTCAACGTTGGCGATGTTCGTCCATTATCGGTTGTTTTTTTATGTTGGTAGCCGATAAACGAGCAGACGAACCACGTGATGGTAAGTGGTCACCGTCGCCCATGGACATCAGCAAGACCAAAGGTATCATTGATGCGTTGTCGGCCAGGAAATGAGAAGAAGGTAAGAAAGAAAGTACTGGTTCTCAAACCCCCAGCCAGAACACGATGAGTCATTTGACTGACTCAAGCAGGAGGGTGATAGGTAGCCAGGCACACCTCACACCTCTCACGTTCCTTCTTCTCTTCTTTACGATCACGTTATTTCCCGTTTTTATAAGTTTAGCTCCGGGGATTCTTCGCATCCATGTCCAATTGAAGGGACGCCGAGACTCGGGACCATTTCTGTTGTACGGTTCATGAGCGCTGATTTACTAGGGGTAAAATAATGGCGGTGGTATCCCGTTGTCTTCCGCTATTGCAGTTTTGTGATCGTCGCGCCATACTTTATCTGCGCTTACAAATGTTTGACTTGAGCCCTTTAAACTACTATAGTTTTGTCCTCAAGCCAATAATGAGGTCGCTGCTACCCAACCCCAAGTCACAATAATTACGCCTTTGTGACAAAGCTTGCCTCTTCCGCTATTTCCACCGTTAAGGTGTTTGCCTGTAAACCTAGGCAAGGGAGTTGCGATATACAGCACTGGGTCCTCCCCTGAACTTAGCCATCAACATATCTCATTGAATCGAAATATAGGATGCCCACCGCCGCGACGTGGACGCGCCAAGGAAGAATAACTCAGGTGAACGCTAAAAAAGATGAGTGCAATG
The DNA here is from genome assembly GCA_003671415.1 of Megathymus violae. Taxonomy (NCBI): domain Eukaryota; kingdom Metazoa; phylum Arthropoda; class Insecta; order Lepidoptera; family Hesperiidae; genus Megathymus; species Megathymus violae. Next base: position 4,622,128 of record PDGT01000002.1, read on the forward strand.
TTTCCAGAGCCGGGTTAACGGACTTGTATGTGACCAAGCTCGAAAGCTGAATTCTGATGTAGTCTTAGTAATTGGGATTTCTTTTTTATTCTTCTTCTCCAATTTTTTCTGTATTTATCGTTATTTGTATTACTTTCACAGTAACATAATGCAAATAAATGTTTTCTCCCTTTCAATAATAACCTGTAGTTTTAGCTTTTGATTCACGGTAATTGGTGTTAAGTCAATCTGAATCAGAAGTCTATGATTGTCTCAATTAATGTCTAACCGCCATTTAATGAAATGATAGTCAAATTGATAATACAACATAATGTGAAATATTGTATTATGTACAAAAGTAGAAATAATAACATACTCACAGAAAACACGTATATCGTAGCTTTTACAATATTCTTTAACAAAGTGACAGGCTAAAAACTGTAAAAATCATCCGATACACGTTTTACACAATTATTGGTTGCATGTTTAAACGTTTAATTTTTACTTAGCTGGCGACGTATCTGTGAAGTTCGTAATTTTGACTGATAACAATGGACGGTGACGAACAGTTACTATTAAGTTCATAGTGTATTTAAATAATTACAATTTACTTTGTCACACAATATATTATTAATATTAAGCATAAAATAAAATCATCTATGGATCACACTAAATCGTAAATGAGTCAGTGTTAATTGTATTCAACCGTTGAAACGAAACGAACCGAGCGCCTGTCGGTTTCACATCGCAATAATTTGCATTTGACATAAACTAGACTCGATTTAGCCAGGCGCTTGTTAATATGGTTTAATGTGAGTTATACGTTGTATCTAATTGCGAATTTTGAGTTATACTGCGGTTTTTGATTATGGAAATGAGCGCTATGGTCATTAATTGGAATTGATATTATCGTCAAATTATTTACTCATACGACCGCATTTAGGGTGATACGTAATCGATGCATCTATAAATTACCTTTTAGGGTTTTCATGGCTATAAATAATGCAGTAAGCACCGCTTTTACCAGTATCCATTAATCAGTTACGATTAATAATGACTGCATTGATTACATTTTTGTATTTTTAGATGTTCACCGATCACAACTACTGTTTTTTGCTTTTATGTCGTTTAAGAACTCATTTATGGTATGTATGTCCTTTGTCAGGTTCATCATGTGCGAGTCACAAAATATTCCGTGGCATGTAAAGTAACATAACCCAACAGGCTTCCACATACGTATCCTCATAATGGAACGCCATGGGATCGCAATATAGACCGAGAGAAAGTAGACTAAAAAATTTCCATCTGAACCCAGAAGAGACGCCCAAAGCACTTTGTTTTTTACTCAGACCTTAAACCAATTTTAGAAATCTTAGGTACCTATAGAATTTACAACACATTAGATATTAAACGCGATTGACCGAAAAATCCATTTTTCGTAACAGAGACAGATATATCTAACACCGATATTAGACAGAGAAGGATATATCGACGGAACCATAGAAAAACGATACAATTAGAAGTGTTAATGAAACAGAAAAAAATCCCCATGTAAAATTCTATCTAAATAAAAGATGTTATCGATACTTACTTAGCAACTCTTTTACATATTTTTATTATATTACTTACAAACTTTGTATAAAAATTTCAAATAAAAATAAGTCATACGATACATCTTAATATGTTACTATAATCTAAAACAAAACTACTCTACTAATTAATTACTAAGGTTGGAATATAACCACACGTTCAAAGGACGTTTGGTTTGGTTTGGACGTTTACGGTTATTTTGCTAGTATATGGTAGCTGTTACTTAAAAAAAAGAGAAATTTTATAGGCTAATAGTTTACATTTATTGTTTTATCTAGGAAAAAAATTGCTTGAATCAATACAGTGTTCATTTGTCTTAATTGAATGATGATAAGTCATAAATGTATATATTCATTAATGTATGATTAAAACGGTAAACTATAACTAATCTCCGCTATCTTACGAATGAATGTTTTTCATGACAGTAATATTTTAACAGTAATATAAATAACTTGATATACGGTATGTAAATTAAATTTTCCTCCCTAGGTATGTAAATAAAAGCCTTAAAGTTAGTTTAAACCACACAACTATTGCCTAATAACAGATATGCTGATCATGCCACAAGTATAAGATGACACTTTGTTGTGTATGCCTACCTACTATTAATATAAAATACGTGTATATACTAGCCGACAAACGAACAGACGAGCCATATGATGGTAAGTGGTCACCATCGCCCATGAACATCAGCAAGACCAAAGGTATCACTTATGCGTTGTCGGCCAGGAAATGAGAAGAAGCTAAAAAAGAAAGTACTGGCTTTCGAGACTCCAGCCGGAACACGACGAGTCGTTTGGCGGATGACTCAAGCAGGAGGTAGCTAGCCAGGCAGGCTTCACGGAAAGATAATAATACCAGTAACAATATTAATATCTTAATATTAATACTGATAATACAATCCTTCCGTGAAGCCTTACCCCAAAACAGGCTGGCTTCTGTCGCCTCTTACGACACCCTGTTCTGCCAGCATGGGATTGGGAGGAGTATTCTAGGCCGCCCCAATACGGCTGAAAATACGGTTTCAACAAGCTTGTAAACATAATCATTTTTGAAATTATTATCATATTATTAGTAATGCGTAATACGTAAGCATGTTCTGGACTTATGAAAACGATTTCAAAAATCATTCTTTTAAACAGTCATAAGTACCGTATTGCCCATTGGACCAGGTTACCACGATTTTTATTTCATTAAACATTGTTAATTTAGACCCAATTAAAACATATTTTTACAACCTACGAAATTATAACGACTAATTAAATTAATGCCTTTGGCTACATAAAATACAAAGTACGAACCAGCATAGCTCAAGATGTCATTCGTGTTACGTGATCCTCTTTGTCATAAGTAAACATATGCTGCTTGCCTAAATCCATTTTATATGTTATATTGTTACTAAATTAAAAAAATACCAGTTGTACATACTTTACCTAGTAACCTATTACTGCAGCTAGACAACAGTGAGAATCAAGCAAGTCTAAATATTATTGTTGTGATATAAGATTAAATTTCGAATGGTACTTGAAACTTAGATATTACTTTTCTAATACCAAATGAACAAACACAAACAAAATATCACAATAAATCAAAACCTGGACATAAATATTAATGGTTAATATAATCCGGTGTTACTTATGCCACGTCAAGGGACAACGGGAACTATCCTTTACGCGCTCCTTACATACAACTCCAGGCACACGTCAGTACTGTATCATGTCCGTCATAAGAATTACTTTTTTCTTCATAAAATTCCCCGCTTGACAACTACCCTCCACCTTTTGACCAGTTAACAATTACCATCCTACCGGTACACATCAGCAAACCAATGTCTCTATCGAATACATGTATCCACTGCGATTAGAATCTCCTAACGTATATTATTTCACGTCAGGTTACTTATCTAAGTATATTAAATTACATGAGTTTAACCACATTCATTTAGGCATTACTGTGTTAGCTGTCACCATGATCCTATATAAGCAAATACGAAGACATCCACAAGACATTTAATTCAACGCACTGTTAATTTCAGTAATGACATTTCTACAAAATATCAAATTCTGTGGGAAAGGGGTGTTTTGAACGCGTGCCAAGTATGATGGGGGCTAATAAAATTAGCGTTCAAAGTTTTATCTCTAGAGGAGGCGAATAATATGTTAATTGTGTTAAAATAGCAATGTCATGTCATAGCCTACGAGTGCTAAATATGAACACTTTGATGATTAATTAAACATTATAAAGACATTTAACGAGATAACGGTTAAAACTAACGCGACAGTTAACGTAGGGCAAGACAAAGACAGATATAATTAATATCTGTTACTTGTGAAGCTTTTTCAATCCAATGAAAATGAAAAATTTATACGAAAATTTTCTGTATACCCTTCTTCAGCATATGTAACTATTATATAACTATCATTATATAACTATTAAACTAACATTATATGACTGTTATATTACTATATAATAGTCGTATTAATTAACTTCGTAACTTTTACGGGGTACTCACGATGGTCGTGTTCTATTGTCGAGATGTCGAAGACTAAAAAAATCAAGAGGTCCTTTTACGGTTATGCTGTTACGGTTGCTTTCCACGATAATATAAGGTTAATATTACATCTATTGATTACGTCAAGTTGAATACTTATAGGTTATGGCTGAAACCACATCAAAATCTCTTGGAATTTTCAGCTGCTAAGAAATAAGTGAGAATATAGACATATTTTTTGTTCATTGAGTTCTTTAAATTAGAAATATACTTATATAATCGCATGTATTTAATAATTACAAATATGCCATAAGAAATTAATTTGTTGAGTAGTTTTCCATAGACTCGTAAGACTAGTGGCCCCCTCCGGCTTCATTATATATAGACTGTGTTCATTCGGAATCATGTAATTTTCAAATGGTTAAAGAATTTTTGAGCTGCGTGCCGTGGTTCCAGAGATTACCTTCCACATGAGTATATTCATAAAATTAGCACTCTCTTTATAATATTACTATAGATGGAGATTCAAATAACTTTGTATTAAAATATCGTTTTTATAAGATTAAAAACGATATTTTAATGTTTTATTTATATAAGATATGCAAATAAATTGGGAAGTTGCTCGACAATATAAGTAAGAAGGATTTCTAGTCTACATAACTCGTAAAGGTAGGTGTTGTAAATTCAAAGCTGCGTAGGAAGTGGAAGTGAGAAACTTTTAATCTGATCTCTGGAACGCTTTCCCTCTGTTTAATTACATTCCCACTGTCAAGAGTACTGTGACCAGGGCTTGAGGTGACATGGGACATGTTTTTTGTTCCGCACATTTTAAGGATTTGTTAAAACTGAGGTATATTTAAAGTTTTCTTTAGTTTATGGTTACTTGGTAAATATTTAATATACTTTCCTTTTGTAAATGATCCAAAGCTAGTGTAAAATAACATAAAATAACAGTCGGAAGGAGCTGGGATCAAAAATCTGTGTAGATAATTTATTATTATTTTGCCAAAAAATATACGACTTTTATTATACGCTATAGAGAAAATAAATTGTTTGTGCGAATTTAACTAAAAATAATTAGTTTTGAGAAAATTACGTACGATTTTAAGTAATTACATGAATTTAACATTTCATTAAAAAATAACTAAATTGTTGGTTAACCGACTCTTGAACTGTTTGAACATTGGATGTCTTAAAGGTTCTACGTATTTACGTATGCTAGTAATTTATTCCTAGTAACCAAATAGAAGCTGTTACGGCATTCAATAAACTTTATCCTAACCATATTGTCAATCTTGTTAATTATCTCAAACAAAAAAAAAAAAAAAGATGTCACCCATGGTCACTGAAGCCCACCGCAAACCGGAACACAAAAGACTTCAAAAAAAACGTTACATTTCATGATTGTTTTGGGAAGATATTAGTCTCATAAAACAAATTAACACCAGGTGTACTGTCAGGATTATATTAGATGGCTGAGAGCTTAATAGAGTGTAATGAATTATTAGAGACATGACGTTGGCCTCTTGTTCTAATAGGATGCGTCATAAGCAGGGAATAGGACATTAAATTCAAAGATTTATAAAGCCCTTTACACCCTAATCTTAATCAAATCGCTGTAAATTAAAGGAGGATTCAAGTTAACTAAGTTAAGTTATATAACTAACTATTATGAAGTAACTATCATGAAATTTATGCACAAAATTATTATGTTGAATGTGAAAATATCAAATTATTAAAATTATATCTGTGTATCTGTAATTAATATTTATCTAATCTGCATCTTCTCTTGCTAATATATACTACTAATATAAAGAGAAAGTCACTATTTTGTCACTTTATGTACATATGCGGAGCCTAATCTCCGGAACAAAGGCAACTATTTGATAAATTATTTTACCATTTAAAAGGCAAATACGGATAGACATAGGCTATTATAATAGAAAATATATTCTCTGTCAAAAGAGACTGTGAGACAGACTATCGAAAACTTCGCCACGGGTTCTCATACGCTTTTTACCAACAGACAGTACACCAGAAAGTGTCAGAAGCATGATATCAGGAAAAAATTTATTCCCGCCTTATAAAAACTAGCAACAATTATTTCGGGTGCCATATATGTTTGTGAACGTAAAAATCAAGATCCCTGAATCGAAGTGAGAACGGAATGACTAGTCTCAAATTAAACTACAATTCCAACCGAGGTTAGCCACAAAAGAATCTTGAAATCTGCATTGTGAATATTCGAATCAGATAAAAATCATATCTCCGCTGTAATTCTGTGATCTCATAGATTAAACTTATAATTGATTCCAATAGAAGTGATTTACCAAAAAAAAAAAAACGTTGTCTGCTCTTTATGACAGGATTGTTAATATAGCCGGGTGGTTTTTTCATAACAACTGTACCTTTTTGAATGACTTATGAATAGAGAAAGCGAAGTCAGTAGTTTGTATACAACATTTTATGCTATTTTGCAGAAATAAATAAACATTTGTTTCGTCATTATAGTAGTTTACACTCACCTTGTGCTGTAAGGAACCATGACTCCAGTAGTGATGGTTACTCTCATTTTGTTGGGGAGCGTTTGTGTATACCTACACCTAAAATGTATACTTTTGTACAGTATAATGTAATTTTTTAGCCTTGAATTAATAATTGTTGAATTTTTTGAATGAATGTCTAGTCGTACGTGTATTAGAACATATCAGAATAATAAAACAAATCTTGCATAATTCAAGACAAATGTTATATTTGAATACTGGTATTTTTAAGTAAAATTCTTAAACTTTAAATACATCAAATTAACCACGGTTTCTACATTGTATCATCTGAGTAATCAGCTGCAAGTATGTTTTACTTTAGGGATTCCCAAAGTGGTCGATATACACTCCTGGGGGTCGAAATCGATTTCCTAGGGATCGACATAAACGAAAATTGATTAATCGACCCCTATTAATTAATACAAGATCTTATTTGAATCTTACAAGATACTGTAATGTTTTGATACGTGTTTTTTTGTAGGCTTTTGAGGTCGACATATCGCACCCTTAGAATGAAAAGGACTTAACTCAAAAATTGCAATTTATGGGAAATGACGAAGAAAGTTTTCAAAAATATATGGTCTTGAGTAAATTTAAAGAGACTGATGTATGAGGTTTTCCCTTTTTCCCTTTCTCACTCATAATTCGGGCTCTTTTTCACCATGGGGTTTTAGAGTAGGCTTTTTTAAGTAAATTTATAGTAAAATCTGGAATTTCAGGAATTTTGAGTTAAGTCACTTTCATTCTAAAGGTGCGATATAGTAAAACCGATTTGGAGCGTCGAAGAGGTCTAAAAATCGAAATCGTTTTGTTTTTTTTTTTAGGCTTTTGTAAGTTAGTGGATGGTAGTGGTAATTTGGCAATGGGGGTCTGAGATATCACTTCATTATGGAAAAGGGGTTTCTTGCCCAAAATACTTTGGGAATCCCTGCTCTACTTTAACCCCTTGCAAGGAATGTATCATATTTCCTGTCACTCTGTGTATTTATCATGTATGATAGTTCATTAATAATAAAATCAAACAGTTAGATGCAATGCCGCATTTCTAAACAATGCTTTCTTCTGTAAAATACCTATCTAACTCAGTTCACTGAACCAGCTTGTTTCACTATAGATTTAGTCACTACTAACTCACCTTCGCGTCGGAAAATTCCGCGGAAACAGATCCACTTCCCAGAATGAAAACCATCCTACATTTTGATAGGTTACACATATGCCAAGAATTGTCAAATAGTTAAGTGATCTTATTTCAGAATCAAAATCCTTTCTTTTGCATAAAATAAGTAAATGCTTGACAGCCATCCCGCCTGATGGTAAGTGTTGATGAAGTCTAAGATGTTGAACGCACTAACTTATAAGAGCCTATTCAATCTCCTCTTGAAGACTCCCACATTGTAAGAAGACGGGAACACCGACGCGGGCAAGTTATCCCAGTCCTTTGCAGTGCACACAATGAATGACGGCGATGAATGAATAAATTCTTTATTCGTATATGTACCGGCATAATACTGGTCAGTACTTTAAAGCAGTAAATATTATATATTTTCTGTCATCATTTTTATTATCTAAATAACTAACAAATAAGCTTAGTAATCATATTTTAGGCATGTGCTTGGCGGATCTCGTATTCTTACGAATATCTATCTCCATACAATGATGTCATGGCGTATATGAAATGATCACCATGACGACGTGTCGTAAGGTGAACCGGTTTTAGGTACAATGACGATGGTGATTATATGTATGTGTTAGTGAATATTCTTAATATGATGCTGGAAGGAATATCGCTTACGGAAAATGTTTTTTACGACAATTACTGCGGTAATTATAGATTATGCGGCTACCGTTTAAAATTTCTTTTGTTGATGTAAAATTTGTTTTTTATGTCCTCATATATTTCAATTGGCAGTTATAATTTTTAAGATAATATAGTCTTACAGTACATGATATTGATTATATTTTGTAATAATATTACTATTTTTGGGACTCCTCGCGTCTTTTAATCTCTTTACGAGTCAACGAATTTAATTAATTATTTTTTCTTTGTATGCCACAGAAAAACGTCTCTAGGCGACCAATCTCCTCGTAGGGGTGGCTTGGGCAGTATGAGACTCATCGAAATATCCAAATACCTAAGCACGCATGGAGATGTTAACATTTTATATCTATGTGGGTGGTGTGGACATACACACATATGACATAACAAACACCCTTGACCCAAGAACAAACATTTATCTGTCACATAAACGCCTGTCCTGGCTAGGAATCGAATCCGGGACCTCACGCTCGGCAGGCAGGGTCACTACCAACTGAGCTATAGGATATTCTACCCAATGTTTCGGGATACGCAGGGTCTTTATGTGTAAATTTTATGATATTGTTCGATCGATACATAAACCGTATAATATGAAGGTTATGGCGCAATAAATTGACGCTTCGAGGTGGAAATATCGCCGAGGCATCAAAATCTGAGTATTATTAGTATTATTAGTCATTGCTTAAATGAGCATTGTTAAACTTTTTTGTAGTAAACGCTGTTAAGCATTTATTAAGCTCTTACCAATTAACTTTGGGTAATATTTTTTAAGTCATTTATTAATAAATTATTTATAATCATATTTGAGAACAAGTTTAGTATATTAAGTTATTTTTACCATTGTGTTGTCACGAAAAAATAATGATAAACAATCTTAGAAACATTTTTTTACACACACACAACAGTAAGAAAATGTTTCTAAGTTTTTTTTTTCATTTAAAAAATCAAAATGGGCATTTCTCAATAGGGTAACAAAAATCATACTAATTTCAGAAACTGCATATGTAACAAAACATATGTAACAAGATACAAAAAAAATACAATATATTTTATTATAACACGATAGCGGCCACTTGATTTCATAAATAACAAACTGATATAGCTTTTAAACTATTAGAGATACGATGATGGAAATTCAGGTATTTTTTAAAGGATAATTATTTTTTTTCAAATGAATTAAAGACCAAGTATGTAGCTATAAATTATTTAGGAGCTTTATCACTACTTTACGAACGAACACGAAATTCAACTTCTTTACCAGACTATTTAGGTATTATTATTATTATTATTCAAGTCTGAGTTTTATTTATAAAATTATAGTATAATGTAGCACAGATGTGGCGATACTGATTCGCAAATCAAACCATTATATTTTTATATTTTTTACTTCAATAAAACATGTAAGCACACGGTTTTAAAAGTTGGACTCATGCAGGATTCGAATTCGGGTTTATGATGTGAGGGAACGTTGTTAAAACCTAGGCTGTCATCGCTGAAGTTTTACAAATTTAATACAATATAAATGACCTTATTTTTTTATATAACATCTGAAGTGAAATAATAGCTGCGAAAATTTTAATTTTCGTTTATTAGTCTGCGACAATATTCGATTTACCAAGCAGCAATTTAGTTGCCTATCGAACGGATATCCGAAAATTGCGAAAACGGCAAAAATTTATGTTTTTAATATTATTCGGCTGGTTTCCGAACCGGAATCCAATTACGAGTGCATTCTGTATATGCAGGGATACCACTACTATATCCTGATGCGTCAATAAAAGGAAATTGTACCTTGTTTTTACACTATTATGGTTTGATATTGTATGAAGTTGCTGAAAAGCGAAATGCTCAGGTTTTCAATTGGCATTCTGATAGATCTAATAAAATTATTATTAGTTAAATATATTGCAATGTTGCTCGTTAAACCTGACGGCGACCAGACGTCCCTTTGTCAAAGTTGGAGAGGATTTCGCAAGGTGAGTAGACATCAAATTGTCGGCCGTAAGGACTTCCCTAACAACTTGTTCGGGATATTGAGTTAAAATAACATACCCATAACATGAATAACATAATAATTCAGCTTACAACACGTCCTAATCGTTCCACGATCGGAAATGGAGATCACAGAACAGTTTACAATATGGATTCAATGCCTTCACACAATAATTTTAACAGATGGCAACAAGACCGTCAATAAAGTATGTTTTGAGAACATAACTTATTTCGATATAATTGTTTAGTAAAATTAGATGACATAAGAAAGTTGTAAAAGTGACGCCTGATGACAATTTCTTGAGCTGTTTTGCTTTTTTGGTGTCCTGAAGCTATAAATCTGTTATACTGCATAAGCTACTCACAAAAAACTTTCTAACAATCCATGACTTATTAATTGATAATGGAATTTATTTTGAGTATAATATAAGTGTTAACCACAAAATACCATATATTAGATAACATTGATACAGTCACAGATACAGATAATCTGGTCACAGGTACTGTTTTGCGATCTACAAACTTATGCTTCTCGGGTCCCCATAGTCTTTAACATTTCGTTCCTAAGAAGCTAAATGTTGAGGCACTTATGCGTTAATATGAGATAGGTATAGAATAGGATAGAGATTCTTCATATTTTTGTGGCTATAAGTTGGTTTTAGTGGATAAAATGACTATATGTTCACGTTCCCATGCTGGTTTTTACAAAATCTCCGCGCCCCAATACCAATAAAAGCATACAGTTAAAGTCTTAATTAGTTTCTCTTCAACAATTTGTATGGGATAACACAATCCCGGTTTTCAACTAAGTGTTCTTTAACTGTAGCTATTCAAGGTTGAATAATTTGACTGCAAAATCTATGAACAATAAATCATCGCTGGGAGGAAGAGGTGTGCTATTCCATTGTATCCTTCATTCAACATCATTGAGATCAGTAGCTCTCTCGTTGTTATATAGTTACACTTGTAGGATAAGAAGCGATTTGGAAAGGTGCTATCACCATCACAGTTTATAACTATCCAATTACTACGCTCAAGGTCTTCTCTTAGAATCATTTAAGGCCATTATCATCGATTTGAATGCTGGCCTAGCTTCTTCTCTCAGAATTGGTTAAGGCATTATTTCGTAAGTTGACGAGAAGCCCGTTGGCCAGCTTCATCGTGGGATTATTGGAGTCAGATCGATGATGAAAAATGGATATGAGAACGACGGTGATATGCCTATAACTTATCTAAAGAAAAATATCGTGTAGAAATCTCTATACCTGAGAGTTATCAACAATATTTTTATAGATGTGTGAAGTTTGCCACTTCCCGCACTTGGTGCTCTTGGTGGGTTATCCTTGAAATTGAGAGAAAATACCAATGTTTATTTATGTCACACATGGTACGTTAAATCTCGGTGCAGTGGTGTCAGTACATGAGCAATTCATCTTTTAAAATGTCTACAGAAATGAGAACTTAACAGAGCTGATACAACAAAATCCCTATTTCAATCTCGGGAGGCTAAGCAACTCTTAACTCAGCAAAACCATTTATTGAGGGCTGATTTATTTTTATTGTCCACGATGCCGTAACGGCAGATTGGATCGACGTAGTTAGCGAGACGTCTTTTTGCTACAAGTTTATTGGCGTATAAATTGTTTGGGTATAAAGGTACGGTATACAGGGAAATATTTATGGATGATAACAGGAAAGTTGTCGCCTATAACAAATTTAAGGTAATACGTATCAAATTTTTTCTACGTTTTTGTCGGGTATAACATAATTGCTATTCCAGTTTTATCAAGCGACATCAAAAAATACTGTTTTGGACGGACCTTAATCTTTGATTTGTGTGATCTGGTTTGATAGTGTGTGACAAATATTGAACAAATTTTGTACATAATGAACACGACTATGTTTTCTTAGTCATCATCACAACTTAGGCGATCATTGCTGATATTTAGTGCGCTCTCATATTGAAAACGTATAAAGTCATGGTCTACCATGCTAGTCGATTTATTTGGCAAATTAATTACATCTGCAAAAACAATACACAGGCCTTTGAGGTGTAAGTTTTTTCTTAGTCTTTACCTTCGCCGAAGCAAGTGATAAAAATATTAAAAGCATTTTAATTCTGAAAAATTGGTGCTCTGTACTTAACACGGATTCTAAAACGGATCCTTCATGCGTTATACCAAAATCCAAACCGGTTCTTACTGCTTATGTCACGGCAATAAAAGAGGTGAAGGGCTATTCGCATCGTCAGGTAATATTATTATCTTTTTATGTGGGAATTATCATGTAATATTCTGAATTTATTGTTTAAGTTCTTAGTGAAACTAACTTTATTATTGAAAATAACCAGCAAAATAAGATTAGAAATGTATAGTTTACAGCTAAGAAGGTTAAGATGTTGTCACAATTATTACGTCTACGGTGAAGGAATTATTTCAAAATAAAAAGAGCTATGTTGGTACCAGTACCACTAAATGTACTACCATTTAAAAAAAGTGGAATAAAAAACAAGAACTTAATGTTCTTCTGTGTTCTCAATGAAAAAAATATGGACGAATTAATTCTGGATTGGAGTAGTGTGCTATATGCGTTCCATTATTATTAATTAATGTAATTAAAAATTTTATAAAACTATATTACTGAAATATCAGAATTATTAATAAAATTTACACACTTCACATTTATATTGGCTTAGTCCAACGTTCATCTTCTGTTGTAATTTAACACACTCGTTAAACAACAATAAATCAAGGGTCACGTATAAATTTAATATTTCAGGAACTAAATCTGGTAATTGAAAACAAAATTATTATATAACTAAGTATGTTGTATTATTAATTAACGTCCCACGCGAACATTAATGATTGTAAATAGGTAATGTATTTTTTGTTATATTTTAATGGCAATCCAAGCTCGTTGTGTTAGTCATCACTTACCATAATTACAATTGCTATTAGACTGCAACAATACTAAGATGCAGAGATTTACACCAGAGATTGTTTAGTAAATTAGAGTTCGTGCTTACAAATGCAACTGACCTGTTTTTCCGTACGAAACACCAGGATTGCTAAAATACTATGGTATTCTCCCGATAAATGGAGAGAGAGAAAAAATAAAAAATGCGTTCTAGGCTTTCTTTCTCGTGATACCTTTGATGTCAAGGATATCCATGGGTGCTATGAAGCAGTCCATCTGCTTATTTTCCGCAATTTGAGCCACTACACCTGTCAAATTTGTATGAAGGTTTTGTAAAGCGCCTTACAATTGATATCCACTATCGCCACAAATACATTGTTACCTTTCAATTCAGGAGTTTTTTTAATTTTACTAGCCGACAAACGAGCAGACGAGCCACCTGATGGTAAGTGGTCACTGTGGACATCAGCAAGACCAAAGGTATCTCTGCTGCGTTGTCGACCAGGAAATGAGAAGAAGGTTAGTAAGATAGAACTGGCTCTCAAGCCCCCAGCCGGAACACGACGTGTTGTTTGGCGGCTGACTCAAGCAGGAGGGTGGTAGCTAGCCAGGCAGGCTCCACGGAGAGATAATAATACCACTAATAATATTAATAATAATACTTACTTAATAATAATACTGATAATATAATCCACCAAGCAGGCTGGCTTCTGTCGCCTCGTACGACACCCTGTTCTACCAGCTTGGGATTGGGGGCGAGTATTCTAAGCCGCCCCAATACGACTATAAATAGGAGTACAATAATACGAGAGTATCATTGAGTCATAAACGACTTTATCGACAATATTCCTTGTCGTGATATTTAACTCTTGGACAGCGTAACTGAGTCTTTAACCATCACGTTATCAAAAGAGACTCTAGAACCACAGTGGAATAGATTCGGATCACAACGATAAATAATTATCATTAAATAATATTCACTTACGCAATTACATTATTACTCATAGGAAATTAGTATGCATTAAAATATTTAATTGTAGTCCCTTAGTACATAGTGTCAGATATCAACACAGCGTTGTTGACTCATTCTATATGTTATACTGTCAACATTTACATCTACCTCTATTGGCATCTGTAGGTTAATAGATTTATTGTTCCTGTGAACATAACTTGTTATATTAATTATTGTTATTTTATGTTGGTATTGTTTGTATATTTAATTTAAAATGTCGCATAAATATCATATTATAGTATTAACTGCTTATTTTAATATATTTTAGATGCGTATTAGATACTATCTTATATAATACAACGTATTTATATATCTCTGAAGCGATAGTCTCAAGGTAATAGAAGGACTAGCGAAAGGTTTAAGTGTGAGGTTTGTAAATATTATAAAACAATAAACTATGAAAATATTATGAAATCGAATTCCAATTGTTTCAGGTGCGGTTGTTATTAGGGAAGTTATTCACTGTTATAAACAGGTTATATTGATAGGCGCTGTCCGTCAATGATAAAATATTAATTGGGATTTTGCAGCACTTCTACCCTATAGTACTATATACATAAAAAATTTACAACTGTTTTTCAATACATAGCCAAAATATACAGGATTAACCTAGCATCCAAGGAAACTACCCGCTTTGATTGAATGGCTCGGCTTGGAACCCTTGGACCAATTTCGGGGGTGTGATATTCGTCCCGGCCCTATAACATCCTTGCATCAATTTTGTTTACTATGCTTAAAAACCTTGATTTCGTAGAATGATATAGTAGGGTTTCAGAGAAAGACGCAGATTTCCGTACATAATATGTTATATCAATTATTTAAACGGAACTGTTACCCCGCCGTCACTTCACTTTGGGAAAGATGATAAAGTATAAGTAATGAACAGCTATACATTTTCTTGCCTTAATCAGTCTTTTTCCCGAGTTTTGTGAATTCCAATGAAAGGCAAGTCTACACGGTAATTTCATGTAGGTCGATTGTGCGCATCAGTAACAGACGTCCGATCCTTGTCATTACTAAATTGCTAATTAGTCCGTTCTATCGTTTTATATCACTTTAGGTATGCAAGGGACGTCCCTATAGCTCGGTACTAGAATATAAGCTACGGTATCCTCTGCTCGTCGTAAGAGGCGACTAAAAGTGGATTTTCGGGGTTGCGGTCGGTAAGAGTGGGTGCTGGAACCGCTATGGAGACGAAAAATCGTTAGCAGCAGTTGACTTGGCCGTTTTGGACTGATCTCGGTGGCGGTGAAAAGGTCTAGCAGATGATGTTCTATATATTGTATGGATATGATTTTTATATATTAATTCGCTTAGAAGTTACATATTCAATAACACAGGATTTTCATATCAGGCGTCTGGTGTTCGTGGAAGCAATACGGTTCCACAAGCACTATATTCTATACATGTATTTTTTTTTAAACTCACTAATTGCTTATTTGAAGCCACCTTCGCTCTTAATTTATGTTAATTACAATGTTTCTAACCCTGTCTATCCGTTGTTTGTCAATATTTACAATCACTTACATAAGCCATAAGCTTGATTCATCTAACCCCGTAAAATTGTTCACAAGTTATTAGAATATCTTTAATGCCCCGTCGTATTTTTTTTACAAAAGTTATTGTTTTTGCCGAAGGTTCGCGAAATTTGACGATCGAATGATTTTGTATTCGCGTTCAATTCATTCACACTTTTAATGATTATTTCTTTTACTTTAACAAAAGGCGTTTGAAAATTGTATGTAATGTATGTATTTTATTTTTCACCATCATTCAATCCAATTAGTTAAGATATAAATTAAATACTTCGTTAGCAGTGCCAAAGAAATATATACCTGTGAGTATGTATAAAATATATTATTATCATCGAACCTTAAAAGATAAGAAATTCTTATACTTATCTTTTGACGCAGTAACTCTTTGCGAGTCTTAAGACGCCTCTATAACAAAAACCTGATACCCTAATCTTTCAAAGCTGACACGAATATTTAAAGTAAAATTTTAAGCGTAGCTCATAACGAAGGCTACGCTCGCCATTTTGTCTTACTGCGACCATTTTATAAAACGCGATCACCATTTTGTGAATCTCACTTACTTTATAATCTTTCTTTCTATAAGATTACGGATTCGTTTCGCATACTAAATTTTTATTTCATATTCTCATTTTAGTATATGCCGCTGTTAGTACAAGTGATTCGATTTTCATACAAAGAACGGTGTTAACGTAGCTAATCACTTAAGTTTTCGGAATGTACGCTACCTATTTTAAAAATAAAACTTTTTCTAGGAGCTAAAAAAATTTTATGTTAACAACCAGTTTATGTTGCAAAGCTTTCATGATAAACTGCACGTTTCATTTCATCAAAACTAATAAAAATAAACAATTTCAGTAAAATTAAACTGAACATTTCTATAGTTTCATTTTAATGTAATATGTAATTAAAACAGCCAAAGGTGGATTGGTGAAAGTCTTAAAGGCAAACTTTTAATACTGATGCTTACATCCGAAGTAACGTCTGTGGCTAGCTGAGCCCGTCATCCGCCATTTGCTTTTACGGCAGCCATTTCGTGACGAGCGGATTTGGCCCGAAACGACATTTTGTTATCCGTTTACGACGCTCTCACCTATTCCTTTCATTTATTGTAGCCATCTGGACTTTTATTAATAAATATTTACTGGGATAAGCAGTTACTTGGAATTCAATCTTCGCGAGGAAATAATACAAATGAAATGTTTTATGAACTAATTTGCTAAAAAATTAGATTTTAAACTTATATTATAGCAGACATTATACATTTTACTGTAATGTATGCTGAAGATTTTTGTATTTATATGTTTGTATCGATACTAATGACACATAGCCTGTCAACTTTATGTTGACGTTGGTTATAGGTTATTAAGTAACACAGACGTCTAACATTCTTCATTAATAAACTGTACCCGTGTGAATTACTGAACATGGAAAAATATAATGTTCTTACAGAAATATTAAGATTACTGAAAGAAATTAATAAGCTTAATACACTTTTTAAATTATTTGTAATACAACGATACATTTATAAGTATATTCTATGACATTTATGACGTTTATTCTAAACAAATTTGACAATTCAAATTCATAACCGAAATGAAAGTTAGAGATGATTTATTCAGAGAGTTCTTTAAAATATTTCATGGGTACAAATAAAATCGTTGGAAGGTAGAAGCTAATAAAGTTTCATAAGAAGATATCGTATCCGAACGTTTTTGATGGAATTATCATATAAATGGGATTTACGTCGATTCATATGAGATTTATTGTTGTTTGTTCGGCCCGCCGGGGAAAGGAATACCGATGTGTGGATATTATGTTGTGTTATTATAGTAATAACACATACAGTATAGAATAATAAATAAATAAATGTACGTTCACACACTCACACAGCGAGTTTGCGAGTGGCATGGTCGTATACAAATACGACATAATGATGTCCACCATTGACGCGAAAATAAATATTTATCGGTCACATAAATATCTGCCATAACTTGAAATCGAACTAGGGACCCCTCGCTCGGACAGCGAGATGACTACCAACTGTACCAACGTTGTAAAAATCGCCCATTTCAGTAACATTAATATAGACTTAATGCTGGCAGTTGAATCTCAAAACTACAGACCATAGGACATCAAACTATTAAAATAGATACACTAATCTTTCTGTTTTTACGCCAGTTACAGTAAACACAACTGATTACGTTAACAATGTTAATTAATTATTGCTGCTACAAATTATAATAATTGTAGTGTATTTATAGGTCAATAAAAGTGTGAAATCTACAAATTCAAGTACATATTCATTGATAAAAGTTACAGAAGGGGTCTGCATGTTTGTTTATGAGAATTTAATAATTTAAGTTTTTTAGAATTGAACAGCAAATTATTAGTCGTTATATTAGTCAATCAGTTAACAATAAATTGCTTGAAATAGATCTAATTTTACTTGTTAGAAAGCTGATACGTGCCTTGCTGCTCAAGCTGCTCGATGGATGGTTTGAAATGTTTGCCCAACCGAATACGTCTAACAAACTGAACGGTCAGCTAAATATTACAATAACAGCTGCTTCAGATACCACCCGAAAACGTCACAATAAAAGCAGATCCGTCTGATAGAGGTCAGTGTTACAATAATAACTGAGCCAGGCACTAGTACGTTCATATCAGATCCCAATATTCGCTAGACAGTTGCAAATTGCCGGCATTTAACCGAGGTAGACAGATGTCCCAAAATACAAACATAACGCAACAGTGGCTGTATTATAATATATAGGTATGAAATGCATAGTTACGCGAAGCTAAAAAAATATTACAAGTAAATAAAATAAACATACTTATATCACTCATATACCAAAACACTTATGGTTATCATGAAGGTAAATTACACAATGATATTTCTATCCAGTTACATTGATCATGGTTCCGGCGAAACTAGCCGGTCCGGAATATCATTGATAATCAAAGATTATATGACATTAAAATAAAAATAGTTTTTAAAAATAGTATTTTATATTGGCAAACATTGATGGCTCGCCATATAATACAAAGGTCCGTTAGTCCGTTCGTGGCCCGTAAATCCAAGCGAAACAATTCCCGCTTCACAGCCAGGAAGTCGAGATCGTCGTGTTATACGGGCGTAGTTTATTTGCTGCCATTTTTCGACCATTTAATACTTTTTGTTTATATTTTCTTGTAGCTTTCGGGATGTAACAAAGCTAGAATATAATCATTATTAGGTTTGCGGCTTAGTTTATTTACGTATCTAGAGGAATTATTGCGTGGACTAGCCGATGATAAAAGTCGAATGTCGTACCAATATTAGTGTCCAAATAATAAAATAAGATGAAATATACATCGTATTGAAAATATAAAATCCGATTATGATTAAAAATTATACATTTATTACCATACAAGCAGTAGCTGCATAAAGTGAAGTATTGACAACCCCATAGCCCAGTTGGTAGTGAACCTGCCTGCCGAGCGAGGGGTCCCGGGTTCGAGTCCCGGCCGAGGCAGACATTTATGTGACAGATAAATATTTGTTCTCGGGTGATGGGTATTTGTGATGTCATATATGTGTATGTCCACGCCACCCGCGACACAGGGAATACTAATGCGGGGGTGTGTGTGTTAACGTTTACGTTTTACGTTTACGTTTATTATTTCAAATAAATTTAATTGTAGGTTTACGTAGGCGGCTAGAGAATATTCTGTTTTGTTCATATATCATAGGTAATAGAAACTACAACCATATTCAAAATTTTCGCACTGAACTCTAGTGATTACTATAGGTACTCCTTTGACACAATGATCACATTCTCTCTCTTATATACTGTATATTATTTAATCCTTACTATCCATCTCACTTTAAACATTTTGACTGTCTTCATCTAGTCCACAATTATTTTCTTCATTGCATGAAAATGCTTGCTCTTACTATTCCATCACATTCCGCTTCCTTTTTCAACAAACTATGCCGGCACATTTGTCCGGATTTGACGATATTTTCCTGCATCAATTTGTCGCAATGATTACCTTAACATCTTCGAACTGAAATTAAAGCTTATTATCTACAACTCTAAGTTGACAAGTTTCCCTATATTCCATTCTCGTATACTATATAATACATATTATAATATAATATCACCGCAAATTCAATCCCTATTCTGTAAGTCCTCGCTGCAAGGTCAGACACCAAAAAAAGTTGCGCTTATTACTACTTTACTGTAAGTATTCGTTATTCAATAAAGAGTTATATATATTTCAAAACACAAATACACACAAACACAGATACTAACTATTCACACACATCTCTTGACATCTGTTTAAATAGTAACTACGAAAATCATTACGATCTAATGCTTCTGCAATCAAAACATCGAACTTGCTACATATAAATAAACTTAAATATATTGTTAGCAGCAAAGTGACGTCACATCCGTTAAGAGGAGGGGATGGCGGACAGTCACCGCCAAGCACCTATATAAGACGATGAGCGCTCGTCTTGAGACTTACTTCCGTTTCTGCTCTTGTAGCAGACGGACCCCTCCGACATACTCTCGAGTAAGTCCTTCACTTTTTCGACTGTATTTACTGTGCCGTCGAAAACCGATCGACCGCGACTTATTT
>PDGT01000002.1:4647165-4722622 GCA_003671415.1 Megathymus violae
GCCGGCGTTAACGAAGCGGAATAGCCACTTTATGGATGCAACTACCGCCTCTCAAATATCGCGTTATTTCAAAAGCTACATTGTAATAATTTAAGGATCATAGCAAATGAATGGAGTAAATCGTTTCCGTCCGATTACTATGTAGATATTTTTTTTTTTTCGTACACCCTTTTCCCACTAATACTATCCTATTTTCTACAAAAACATTGTGTTGGAGCGGATTGATGAACGAATGTATAAGAACACCTTTTTTATATCGTCTCTTTCTATGTGAATACGAATATGAACCTATGAACTACTAATTGTTTTTTTACTAAAAAGAATTGTTGTGTTATATTGTACTATAACTTTGATAATGTATACGTAATCACTTTCTTCGTTCTTCGCACAACCTTTTTTTTTTACGCTAAATTCTTTACTATTGTCATTGTACGTCTATGGAAATCTTTAAACATACGCTATTCTCAGATGCGAGTGTGATTTAAAAAACCTAAACGTGAAACTTTTTCTTTACTGGGCATATTATCATTGCTATAAATATTTGAATCATTGAATCTTCCTTTGTATGTTTTTCTACGCCGCTCCGTCAGGGAATTCCACTTTATCCTTTATCCTCTACAGAAAGGATGCCCGGATAAGTCTTATATTTTTTTTATTTGATAAACAAATAAAGCATATATGCATTTTTAACTTAAAAGTGAATAATATTATATTATATTAATATTTTACTAAGTTATTACTGTTCAGTACGAGAACATAAGAAAGGAAAAAATATAATATCTGACTGTAAGATTATAAGGCATAAAAATACACGGAAAACACAATCTTTTTATGACGATGTGTCGCGGTGATCGGCGCGTGAGTGGCTACTAGAGAGATGATCGAGGTGTGGCAGGGCAAAAAACCAGTCCTTGTTCAGTTGGACCCCGCTTCCTCTCAGCTCTCGTTGACATTCCCGCGGTATTAGTATAATGGCGTAGACATACTCCCGGCCCTGGAAAGCTTCTCTTCATCATTCGGCTTTGGGAGCAAACATATTCTATTAAGGGCGCGTCGGACGGTGCCTCTTGCTGTCACGTCAGCGACGCGTGTTATACCATCTGATCTCGGAAACAACCTTGTAATACGACCGAGGCGCCAGTACAGCGGTGGTGTATTGTTTTCCCTTAAGATGACCAAGTCGTTTATCTGTAGGCTCTCTGCAGATTTAGTGCGCCACTTAGTCCTTGTCTGAAGCTCGGCGATGTATTCATGTCTCCAGCACTGCCAGAAGTGTTGCCTTATTTGCTCAAGGCGTTGAAACCTGTCGAGACGGGTAACATTAGCGGCTTGTAGACAAGGTGATGGTAATGACTGGAGAGGTCTACCAATCAAAAAGTAGCCAGGGGTCAAGAGATAAAAGTCTGTGGGTGAGGAGCTCAAAGGACATAAAGGTCGGCTATTGAGCATATTTTCTATTTGAGCGAACAGAGTTGTTAACTACTTAAAGGTGAGGTGAACAGTCCCTAAAATTCTAGTCAAATGGAATTTGGCTTATTTTACACCGGCCTCCATTAAGCCATTGAAGTGAGGAGCGTACGATGGTGAAAAACGAATTTCGACGTCCTCGCTAGCGGCAAAATCAGCAATAAACGTAGTGTCAATGAATTGTATAAGCTCTTTGGAGGCTGCAACAAAGTTGCCACCATTGTCGCAGAAGATTTGAATAGGTAGACCTCTACGGGAAATAAAACGCCTTAAACTAAAATAAACGCATCTTTAGAAAGTTCACTAACGGCTTCTAAATGGATGCATTTATATCTAAAGCATACAAATATACATAAGTAACATTTACTAATTTTACAACCACGACCTTTGCTATTGTAATCATAAATGGGCCAGCGAAATCAGTCCCCACAGTGCAGAAGGGCGGGCAGGTAGGTTCCCCATTATAGTTTGCATCGTTTTACCTTTGAAACGTCTACAGACGCCACATTTGCGTACTGTGCGCCGAGCTAAATACATACTTAACTCCAAAGTTAGAATTAATTTACTCACACTATGACTATACCATGTGCTATTGTATCGGAAAAGTTGTGTTTGACAGGCATATACACGAACTGCGGATATACCTATACGTGTAGCGTTTTTCGTTTGGATGCGGAAGCCTAATAATTATCTTATACACCAATATTTAAATGGCCCATTGAATTGAGCATTTGACCAATTTGAGTGGTCTGGACACATTCGTACATTCGGTAAAATGAAATGAGTAAAATTTTTATACCAAATTAAACTGGAGATAATTCAGAGATTTTCATTGGATTTTTTTTACACTTAAGCTTCACTCACGTATGTAAATAATGTTAAATTATATAATCCTTGTTAGCTTTTATGTTCCAAAGTAGGGATATATTCTAAAAAAAAGCGATAATATTCTTGACACGTCCGTTCTGTACGTCAAAATTTGCAATTTGATATATTTTTACGCTAATATATTATACATTTAATCATATCCATATCAGGTCCACCCTTTTTATGAAGTACAATATTACTTTAGTACTTTCAATTAATGCATTTAGAATAAATAAATAAAAATGTACTGGGTAAGATTGTATCATCTCGACCCCAGCATCATAATTTAAATTTAACATTTGATTTACATAATTGGCGAGTAAGGATTCATATACCCCTGAGCCCAAGCCAACGTCCCCTGCTCGCGATACACTCTGCTGAACAACGGACAAGCCCCTCCTGTTGGAGGTCGCTGGGCTCTGTACCACCCAATTCAATCCGGGGGCACTTCCATGATGGTAGGTTATTTTGCCGGCCTGCATAGCTACCACCGTCCTTCCAACACCGATCGTAAAATGTTTCATGTGTTTCATGTCTCCCGCTTCGTTTTAGGTCGACAACGCGTCCGACGCCTTTGGCCTTATTGCCTTTGGGGTTACTAATATCCATAGACTATGATTACCGCTTCCGTTCAGGTGGCTGGTGCTAATAGGTACTTATTTAAAGTAGGTACTTAACTTAGGGCATTTGTAAAACACAATTCTTTCCGAAATTCAAACAAGTTTAAAGTTTAAAATAACGTGCCGGTTTTGTATCAACTTTATCGCAACTCACATATAGGTTCGTTGGAAAATTCTAACCGGTCCATGCAAACTTTTTTTTAAACGACAAACGGACAGCCAGTCATGGACAAACGGGATTTCGTATTTTTTACATGTCTAGTTCCCAGTTCGATGACCGCAGGCTCAAAATGTACTAAAAAATATACAGCAATTTTCAGATTTTTCCGCAGTGTAATTAAAATTTCTATTTTCGGAAAAATTTCGTTTAGAAAATATGCTCGATAATCACCAGTTGTGTTATTGTAATTGGGAGCCGTTGTGATAGCCTAGTAGATTCAATTTCTGTCTCTTAACCTAGGTTCGGATTTTGCATGCAACTCACATTTTTCAAGACTATATATATAAATTTATACTCGTTTATCTAAGAACTTTTTCTCTCTTGTCAAAGGTGTGTAAAATCTATCAATCTACGAGTACACTTGGTCGGCGTGGTGACCTTATAGCACGTATTATTTTAAGTTTTACAAGTACATCTATAATTAAATGCGGGAAGAACGATAAAAAGGAAATCGAAATTCCGGTTTTAATTTGGGGCAACTAGACAAAATAAAATTGTAACATTTTTACATCTATGTCAATAAAATGTTTGTCATAAATTTTGAAAATACAAATAAACTTACAATTAAGTTTTTTCTATGTTACAAATACTCGTACATTAAATTGGTAAATAATTGATGAATTATGTTTCAAAATATTACTACAATTGCTTAATACAATAATAAAATGAAGATATTGTTCCGATAAAGAATGATTAGTGAGGTATTCACAGCTATTTCAAATAGTGACATTCCCGCGCAAATCGGAACCACTAATAACTTCCGCTAGTCTACACACGATTTTAATTGAATCGCAAACCGATACTTTTTTTAATGTATCGCTCTCCAGTCAAACAACGCAAATTTTCTAACCGCTTTGGTAATGTTTTTTGTTTGAATGCCATGTTTTAGAAACGTTCACTGTATGTAGAAATTTAAAAACATTTAAACTGGTTCCACATTTAAAATGTGACATACCACATTTCCCGCGCGTACATCGTGACTTCACGCGACAAATTGGTCCCGTCCTTTATCGAAAGCATCATGACAGTTCCTCCTATCAAACCGTGTTGCGAACCCAGAAATTTTTATCCATATGGAAATAACAAAGGGTAGTCTGACTGGTTTTAGTTTATTGTTGCCCATAGATATTCGCCCACAGCTGCTTATTTCTTGCAATTATGAAGCGATAGATGGGAACGTTCGAGCCTAGAACGTTCATATGCCTGTACCGATTTTAAACGATCATCCAACTCAAGCAACGGAGACTGCCAGTGTTTCTTAGTTAGTTCTGTCTATTCATTTACATTGATATTTTTTATTCATAAGAACTTGTCAGGAAATAGACGTTTACATCAGCGGATCATATTTGCGGAGGTCACGAAGTGACTTTGAAAATTAAATAATGTTATGTTTTATGTATGTTCAAAATGGATAATTAAAAATAATTGAGGATGACATCTTCCTGAAAAATAACTCCAATAAGTTAATACGCAAGGTAAGATAATATCGATTTATTCAATATTAAAAATTACATTTTTTACAATAAGTCACAATCTTGTAGGAATCATAACCGAACACCGCCAGTGTCCTTTGATCGCAGTTGGTAGATGCATGGATCACCCGTAGTGGCAACATTTTTTTAGAATTTTAAAACTTCTAACTTCTAAGGTATCATAAGCCATAGATCCCTATAAGATCCCTGTGTTTTAGCGTTAATATCGCAGAGTTCCTAGTGACATTAGTTTCCAATTTGGTTTGATTACTAACCCCTCAATCAAACCTCACTAATCCAGCCTAGTAGAGCTTCAGGCTTCCTCAATTCCTCCACTCCTCCAAACGATTTAACAAGGCTTACAGACTACTACCCTGCGTTACCAAAAAAGGTTTGTAAACTTAATAAAAATAACAATGGTTTTCAATTTATTGAACCAGAATTTCTTTGCTATCCAACCCTTACACATGTAATACCTTTAAACAACAGAAAGTAAACCACGTCTATTACCCCCGGACCCCAACTATACCTTCAGAAGCCTCGTATTTAGGGGTAACCTCTGCCAAACGACCTTCAAATACCAGGAACGCATACAAATGGATAGATATTAGTTTTGTTCCACGGAAACATTTTCCTAAAAACATAGCGGGGAAAATCGTACAGTTTATATGTGTGTACTTTACATATTGTGTTTGTATGTGTAATGGCCGATTAAAATCTTTTAAGATAAATTGGAACATAGGTTACCTTTCAAGTAATCAATTGACATTGTGACGTTGGATCTGGTAGTAATCGACCTAATAGGCGTGCATTGAAGTTTATATATAAAGATTATTTATATTTATATATAAGTTTTTATATATTTTATACCAACAGCAGTCAAAACCGCCTTAGGGCTACCTGATGGTATGTGATCACCGTATCGATAAGTTCAGTATATTTATGCAATAATATAGCAATGGTATGTGATTAGAACGACTTAATTGTACAGAGTGTATGGTGTTTATATCCATAGCATCCCTTGGTTTCTTCCAGTAATGGACGTTTGTAACACCGACGCTTACCAACAACGAAGGAAGAAGTGTACGTCATGTTTAACATTTTGACTGTTATGAAACCTGTTTAGTTTAGTGGTCGATCTGGTCGAACAGACAGACAGATTAAAATTTCAAAAAAAATATGACTATCCTCTATATCCATAATAAAACCTACGTACATTAAAATATCCAAAAATATTCAATGTACTACAGGTTCGGCCCCTTTACCATACATACAACTATCCTTTGTTGGTTAGATAGATTAACCATATCCGCCTGGTTCGCTGGACGAGACATGAAAATTTCTTTACCACATGTAGCGAAGAATTGTTACAACTGTGTGTCTTTATTACCACAATTGATAAAATCACAATTGAAATAAGTTAATTAAAGTCAGTTACAATCAAAAATTTTATCCTTAAATTTCATCAACGCAGGTTGATAAAGAAATCAAAGTGCGCTCTTTCTTTCGCGTTCACCGTTTCGAACTTAAATATTTTTTTACCCACATTAAATATACCAATACAATACATTAAAATCTTAGTTACAATATTATTCGTGGGATAATTTTAAAAAACAATTAGGTAAAACCCATCGGTAATTTTGTTCCTTTGGAGTGATTTCTTCCAGACAACTGTGTGAAAGATTGTTACGCGTACCTGGTAGAATTTTTTTTTGTATTATTTATGTTATGTATATGTTATGTATGTATATAATAATGTTGCATTTTGTTCTTTTAATATTTTTTAAATAGATTCTGTACTTCCAGAAATTACCTGAAACAATATTTTTATGTATGCTACTTACTATACATCAAGTATAATTTGTCTGAGGTTAGAAAAAACTTAACTTTATTTTTTACACACATATAACACTGAATAATTTAGAAGAGGTGAGGCGTACTTTCATCTATTTCGGACATCCTCATGTTACAACATTGGCATCTTCATACAAGGTGACTTTGATTATATGCATCTGCTTTTTATTTGGAAAATATCTTTCACCTA
Organism: Megathymus violae; assembly: GCA_003671415.1. NCBI lineage: Eukaryota > Metazoa > Arthropoda > Insecta > Lepidoptera > Hesperiidae > Megathymus > Megathymus violae. The sequence goes on from PDGT01000002.1 coordinate 4,653,856, forward strand.
GCTAGGTAATTATGGCTAAAGAGCGGTCGTGTTCCGATTCGGAAGATACAAGCAATCTATAAAACTTTGGATAGCGTGATTCAGGATTTGATACTTTTTACATAACGTCAATATGTTTTTCTATAGTGAAATATACATGCTCTTTAGTAAATAAGAACTCAACATGATTTAAAAGGTAAACCTTATTGAAATTCGTCAAGGGATCGTAAGAATTCGTCCCGATTACCATAACACCAGTCAACAGGGCGAGATACCAGGGACGCATACGAACGTAGACATTAGCTACTGTTCGCCACCGCCGGCCTGTTTACTAAGCCGCCATTTGGATTACGAATGTGACCAAAATATTGTACATAGATATTGTTTGTCAGAATATACATATTATCTATCACTCAGAAAATTCTGGAAAAACGAGGCTGTTCTAACAAGGACAGTGATAAAAATATTAACTCGGATTGAAGATGTAAAAAATGAGGTTAAGTAAAATTCCGTTGCGCGGCGCATTTTTTCGCAATTTGGGATTAGTAAGTTTGTAGTTAAGATTTTAGTCCTTTTGGTGTAACACAGACGCATTAAAAGTAGCTTTGTCATAAAGACTTTCTTTTTCTAACTATTGTCGTAAAAAATTAGAAAATTTTGAAGCATTATGAACAATATGCATTTTTTAATTTACAATTTACTTCACAGTATTAGCCCCGGTTGTTATCGTCAGATAGTACTTGTGATACGTCGGTGGTCTTTGGATAGTATAATAAATTTCAACATTTGAGTGAGTCTATAACTCCTTGACCAAAGCGTAATGAAGTGTTTTCGAGAAAAACATCAGCTCCTTTCATTTTGTCTTCCTCCTAAGATCGTGGTTTTTATTTAATGTTTGGTAAATAATAACACTGGCCGCGTGATTGTAAATGGTCACTATCGCCCACGTATATGCGTAACACCATAGATGTTGTCATTGCCCAAAACGAAGAAAGCGGTATACCAATTTATCAAATGGCTCATTTTGTAGTCCCGTCATTAAAAACGTTTTTAAGAAGCCAGGGCGGTAAAAACCGTTAGTTACCCCATGCATAAATAATAGTTGATTAAGCTGGGTAGTACAAAATTATGCCTCCAGATGAAAGGATCTAAACTCATGCAATGTTTAATGGGGCGCACCACGAGCAGAAGTTGATTTGGATTCCAGGGTGAAAGGCGTCCTTTTAATCCCCAAACATTCATTAAATGATAAAAAAAGCATCCTTATAATAACGACACATTTCAGATTAACTTTTTTATTTTTTTATTAACGTAAAAGTACTAAGGAATTTTTAGTCATGCTTGTCTTAGTAGAACCAGATTTTAAAACCAGTGCTAGATTCACGTAGTGATTATTGCATCATGTTTTACGTATCTCACGTGGCAAATGTAAATCTTATATGAGATTCCGTGTGTTGAGAATTTCAAATCAGCACATTAACATGGAAAAATATGGGTTACAGATCATAATATTTTATATCCTTATTGGGTCGCTGGGAGATCGGAGTTGACACAGCTGCGTATGTTGATATTTTTGAAATCTGCGAAGGCTTATTTTGTTGGTAAAAACCTAAAATAACGCGTTTAAGAATAATTTTGTAACGATTGATCAAAATTAGTTTTTATAGTTTCAGTAAAACGGAAAAATGGAAAAAAACTCCTGGAAACTCATTGTTACACTTTGTGATCCAGCTATGAACCAATTTGCTTTAAGTATTCGAATTTGAATTTCGTGTATGTAGTGTACGGTACACAAAAAATATGAAAGTATTCATGATTAAAAAAATAAGATAACAACACTGAAATCTGAAAAAAATTCAATTCATAATTTATGCTAACGAAATATCACGTGAACTAGTAAGTGTTCAATATTGGTCTATCTTTTTAATAATAATTTTAGACCAATAATCGTCGGAGTAGATTGGTTCTGGAGTGGAGACCGCCTCCCACCAAACGTAACTCAGGACGCCCTGTGAATTGTCACAAAAATGACACAATAAATTGACTGAAAAAGACGAGACGAATATCAAAATTACATTAACGAACAATATTTATGCCGAAGATTGAATAAATTCACTTGATTCTCCATGAATAAAACTCTAGATGTTGTAACAATTGCAGCTTATCTGCATATACATAACTACCACAACATATCACCAAGTTGATTCACGTCAAAACGTGTCGAAGGCACCATAATTACCTAAGCAAATTCTACCAATGAACTTGGTTCAAACAAGTTTTCCTAGTACTCAAACTCTCACGGCATCTTACTCATAACTTATTAATGTGAAGAATACAATAATGACTCATTCATTTTTTAACTGTTTGAACAACAACGATAAAGTATTTACTTTACTACAAACGTAATCATCTCAATTTCGCATTAGATTTTGTTACATGTACATAGCAACAAAATTCTTTACATATATGTATGTTATTATTATTTAAGTCAATCCTCCTCTGTTATTTAGATATGTTGCCATAGTCATATAAAAAAGATGTTGCATTAACTGAAAGCAAGTATGATTTTTACGAGCGTTAACATTATTTATTTGTAAATACATCTAATTTGCATGTTTCACAGACAACGTATGACGCGGGCGTGGCACAACCTTAGCACGGATAACTTTTACAGAATAAAAATAGAATTGACATAACGCATTCTATCTAGAGACACCGTGACACGGGACAGGTCTCTGAAGGCGATATTCATCTTCCTACCCACGTCCGAATTTAGGCAATATTCGACTATCTTTTTATTAAATATTTATTATAATAATAACGATTAATAAAACTACTTTACGATCTCAATTTTTAAATCTAATCCAGTCTACGCTTAAAAAACGTATCATATATGCAATCTTCTTTTTTATACTTTAATTTAAAACTGATAGTCGAATGTTTGCTATATCGGTTGGAGGATGTCCGATATTTTATCGAGCTTATAGAGATAGATACAGATATACATAGGGTGGGATATAGATCGAGACTTTAGTATGTTTAAAGTTTTAATCACATTTACTCGTTTTCTCGGCTACTGGTTCTAAATGAGTAGTAATGTTTTTCTAGTATGAACAATAAAAAAATACAGGAAAATTTTAAGTTTTATTAAAATTTAGTCATTAAAACATAATTTTATATATATAGTTAGTTATTTAAGTAAGAACCAATACTTATGTTTTTAATAGAAACAATAGCGTCACTATCTTGGTAACACTTAAAACACATAGCAACGCATAAAATGTGTTAAACACACATAACATGCGAATTAATAATCAGTTTCCTGAAAAACTCATAGGCCTTCGAATACATACACACAGACAAGAATAATTACTTTGTGCACACATTGGCGCGTATTCGGCTCATTCCCACGCTTTTGTTTGAAATGAGTTCATACAGTACTTTGATGACAGCTGTTATGTAATGTCATTATACTCCACTGTTAAGAGTTAACTATTACTAGTTGACTACATTTAAGTTACCTAACCAACTACGTACATAGTTTAGTCACTACAGTCGTTTAAATTCCCTTTTTAGGAGACCTTATTCAACTATATTAGGCTACTGTAATGTTAATTTAACATCTATGGCATTATTAACGGATTGTCAAACACTAAGGAAGCGGGGTACTCTTTTTTAACTGGCACTTCACACATCAATCGAAATCATTTCCCAGTCTATTCTAGCATAGACGTAGCCAACCAAACATGTGAATGCCACTACCTTAATATACGAATATCGTCGGTAATGGATATTAACTTGGGTGTAATATAGAACCCAGCGAGTTCAAACCAAAAAGACCAAATGCAATTGCTTTATTAGCTGTGCTTCAGAAGCAAGGAAGATTGGTTTGGATTCCAGAAGGAATGAAGGTCTTTACACCCCTACGGGTATTTTTATTATTTATACATTACAAACAAAATAATATTCGAACTTACAGTGGCCAATCAATTTTTATGTCAAAAAAATCCGACACTGCTTATATATTTTGTTATTTCGACAGTGTTATCACACGATACAAAATTTCAAAACAAAATTAATTAAAAAATAATTATTAATGATAAAAAAACACATCTGAGTTTAACTATGAATGTAATTAATAATTTTTTTTGGTAGTGCTTTTTCTTTTTGTATTTCTTTTTTGTATATATGTATATTTGTTTATGAAATGTACAGTTGTGTTTTCCCAAATAAACTATTCAACATCAACACTATGACCGTTATTTTATGAATTCATTCTTCTTACTAAGAAACAATAAACATTTAATTTTGATCACTCAGCTGCAAAAACAGAATCTTATAACCACGGTTAACTAATTGCGAAATAAGACCTCGTTTGTTATTCCATGTTTTGTTTTGATCATTCCGTGCCGTCTTACGACGACTCAAGGTGAACCTGACCTTTCTTAAAATCGATTGAAAGGTAAATACTTTAAAATAACTTTTGATTACACATTCGAAATACGAATTTTATTATAAAACTTTATCGAGTCTGCTAGTTACACTGTAAAATAATCTGTTGCGTATCGTTTCTGGTATTTACGTTTGATTTCATTTGATATGTTTAACGCATTCACACACACACAACCACAGAAGACCGTAAATCAAATCGCATCTGTAGCCGGTAGCCGTAATAACAATAATTTTACATCACGCTTCATCGTCTTACGATTGACATAAGCCGTTCCTCTAAGAACGCTTTCTACCATTGCAATGAATTTACTCATCATAACATGCGTCACATGAGTTTCGCAAGTCAAGTCCCTTGTTGAACCTTGACTTAGCGCCGCCTCGTTCACAGCTCGCAGGTGGCGCGCCCTGAATACGAGCTGCGTACTATAGCGACGGAATATTACATTCTTTTATATGCCGTTCGAAAGTAAAAGGACGAGATTTCGTTGAGAGGCGTAGCGGAAGCTATTTTCTAATTTTTTATTATCAGATAATAAAATAAATAATTATATTAAGTATAAGATTTAGTATGACAAATCGTATGTTGAATTCTATATTGTAATTACTACTGCTAATCGTTATTTAAAATTGTTTCTTTTATTACAGAAATAAATTATGGAATAAATTGTCACTTGTTTATAGCAAAGTGAAATTTGATTGATTCAAAATATTTTGAGAGAAATTTTAATTATATTAACAGAAAAAGAACGGAAGAATGTCCTCACTACATCGTTTAAAAATTATACATGGCTCTAATGGTAGTAGATAATTATTAGTTATCGTAAACAGCTAATGCTCTTTGTGGCCTATTTTCGCTGACGTCATTCTTGTCCGTTCTGTCCCTTTAGAATCTTACATACATTTCTTTAAATTACATTTTCTGTCTATTACATCTTGGCAGAGATCACTATATTCTATAAGAGAATGTAACCCTTATTCAAGGTCATTGCATTAAATTAAAAGTTATGTGTCTTTGTTATCTCTTGAGAATTCAATAGAGTAATGCAATTGAAATTGTGTGAAGTGTAACCAGAGATTTAAGCTATAATATATATATATATATATAATTTTAATCTTATATTATATAATATAATAAAGATTAAAATTTAAGAGATTTAAGCTTTACTTAAGCTTAAATCTTTGGTTACACTTCACAGAATTTCAATTGCATTACTCAATAGTTATGTAAATAATTTTAAGTCAGACATTCCGCTTCGCTCGTCATCAAGTCCCCTCCCCACCAGTTAGAACGGAGATTCAATTATCTCTCTTTAGAATGAATTAACCGCGTTAACAAATTAAGCAATTGCAGTGTCCGACTCTGAATTACAATTAAAGATAACTGTCACCCGCCATCTTGTATAATTGGCTAGCCCTGGGGTCCTTTAATGTCCAATGCATTATTATTTAAAGACGTGTATTATATAATATGGTATAGTATATAATACGGCTTGTTATAATGTTAAGGGGTTCACGGAATTGCTGAATGTTGTACGCGGTTGAGAATAGAATGGGTAACCGCTATTTAAAGAATGCTCCCGTGTTTTCCAGGAAACGTGAAAAAGTCGTAAGATTATAATTAATAAGGGGCTTTCAGTTGTCATAAAGGCGAACACTTTCCTTCACTGATAATAATGATTTTACTTCCAAGTGAACTTCGATTATAGAGTTTAACTCGTGCAGTTGCACAGGTATCAACAGGCACATGTAATTAACACATCACAAAGATTAAATTCACTTCTGTCGGCAATGTTCATAACAGCCTCCGATTTTTATTTATTTATGGTTACCACCATTGCTAAAAGCCATGCCCTGTATCAAATATATACGATTAATCAGCTGGATATTGATCCGAGAGACCTCTCGATATCACGGTCAATACTAAGTACGGGGTCATTAGCCATTATATTCAGAGAAATATTATTACTGGCGGCCACTTTGACCTGTCACTGTTTAAAGGAAAAAAAAAAGAACAATAACATCGACTTCAAAACAAGGTTTGATGAAAAAATCTATTCACAATTCAATGGGGGTTTTAGCGTGAATTAACAAAAAATATGACATGGTTCATTCCTACGACATAACCAATGAACCGTTTACAGTTCAAGACAGTAGAGTTATTTTATAAGATTACTTATTACTTCTTAATGGTGCAGGGTAACATCGTTTTTCCGCCTACAAACTACCACCCTGAGAATAGCTATGAAATATTTTAAATGATGGAGATCTAGTTAAGAAACGACTTTATTGCTGCATTATTTGCTAATAACGCGTTGATAACAGCTCTAGTGAAGGTATTTAGCATGCCAACGATCACTTACCGTCAGATCGACGGTTGTTTACCAACTATTATAATAAAATCATATTAATCTATAACGTTCGGTAAATATTCCCGATTTACTTTACTTTAGCACTTACGTAAATTTGTGTAGAACACATACATATATCTCTTTCAAAGTCAGAGGTTGTTTTATTGTAATCGGAATTATTTCTTTTTCTCCTGCATCCAGTTAACATTGATTATTTATTGTACAATTGCTCAATGCAGTGAGTAACATTTGTCTTACCACATGTACCAACAAAGCCTGCGTTCATTCACGTACTGGTACAGGAAAACTCGAGGAATATGTACGGAAAAAATGTGTCATGGTTCGTGTAGTTTACATGTTTTCCATTAAATTATTCGAAGGGTGTATATGTACATTTACGCATTGTGTTTAAACGGTGATACTAAATAAACAATATACTTTTTTTTACACCACAAGAAATAAACATTGTGTGTATAATATATACAGATGTAGTGTAAGGGGGAAGGAAAAAGATATGATATGATAAAAGGAACACAATATATGTGAGGAGCAGAAATAACATTAGTTCAAGTGAGAGTTGTTAAACCACGCATGACGCGGTTAAATTCTATCCTGGACAGACCTCTAATTTTGGGACTTAATGTATATATTACAAATTATTATATTATATTGTATATATATATATATATATATATATATATTACTTGGTTTGATGAAGGAAAACATGTTGCGGGAACACATTTAACTGCGAGCTCTTCATAATGTTCACAAAGGTGAGGTCTACCAATCCGCACTTAGCCCGCGTATTGAAATATTCATTTTACTCCTCACATTGTGCTTACAACTTCTCCCCCACGTCAAAGCACGAATATAGTTGTGAAATTATCTCACTAGCATCATCTATCTAGCAACTGACCACGCCCTAGGTTGCTTAACTTGACCGACCACTTATGACCGACACAAGCTGTTACAAGTGTAGCGTTTTAAGGGAAAGTAGGTTAGTAACTATAAGTTAATTAATTGGAAAAATCCATTATACTTTTCTTTAAATAAACTTCTTTCAATAAACGTATACACTCTCACACCCCCGCACTAGGATTTCGTGTGTTGCGGGTGGCATGGACATATACAAATATGACATCCCATGACCCGAGACCAAACATTTATCTGCCACATAAATGTCTGCCCCGGCCGGGAATGGAACCCCGGAACTCTCGCTCGGCAGGGAGGGTCACTGCCAACTGTGCTATGGAGTCGTCCTATACAAGTAAATCGCACGAATATACGAATCAGAAGTACTTTTTCATCGTTCTGTAAATTTTATATTCTTTCATATTTGTACCACAACTTACACATCTTCATGAATCAATGTATCTAATGTTACCTACCTAAAAAGAGACTACATCACCGTGATTCAAATCTTTAATATACTTAGAGTGAGTCCTCCGAAATTCAATTATTCTATAAATTTTACAAAGTGTGTTGATGAAAACGTCATTCGTGATTATAATAAATTTATAAATATGAAAAACAATTGTCACCTATAATCAGTACACCTCTGTGCCTAATTGATATATTCATAAAATGATTATTCCCAGCAATAATAAGTAAAGCTGTATTAAAAAATGTAACGAACACTGTTCAGTAAATGTACTGAGATACGTAAAACAGAATTATATTTTGCATAAAACAAAAGAAAAATGAAATTTTGGACTACATCGAATAAATCTCCTAAAACAAGACCACACATAATACATAGTTTCATTTTCTCCTTTTTGTTTATAACAATGGTATTTTTTAACGGTTTGATGATTTAATATGTAATTAAACTTCATAAATTATTCACAACACATAACATAATATTATTATTACATTTCACCTTCATTCACAACTTAATGAATGAAAATCTTACGGTCTCAACTAAGATGACCTGATAGGCATTCTAGGTCATTTACCTCGCGTAATGCCAGTATATCTTCAAGGTTCGCGCACATTATGAAAGTATCATAAGTACAATTAAAATATTCAATTGGTAAAGCAAAACGCCGGTCCGCAAAAATAAAAGATTGTCGCCAAAATTTACTTTTTAAATACCTAAATAACCTTTAACCTGATAAACCTTTCTTGAGATATATTAATAAGTACACTTTTCGCTACATTTTGACGGATATGGTAACAGAAATATATTTTCAACAGTCTTTATATTTGTTTTTACATTTAAAGTGTTATATCTAAATTCAGATGCCGAAATATATTTTGTAACCGATTTCAGACAAACCAATAATTATTTGACTATAGCTGTTTATAAACTGCAGTGGTTTCTTAACATTTAACTGACAGGGTATACATACATCAAAAGGATACCGCACAGCGATGTTAATAATAACAAAAATTGATATAGTAAATGTGTCTTAAGCATATTGATTTTAATTTTTGCACTGCGACGTAGCTTGTTTGTATGCCGAATTTAAGGTATTCATTTTAGTATTCGGAATGTAATCTTAGGAGTGAAAGAAGTGTGAATTGAATTACTCTGTACTTGTTACAGTTCAGTGTTTGAATAACATACTTACGGTGTTTGAAAAGCTGTTCTTACGTTGTGAATATATAGTCATATTATAAAGAGAGAAAGCGAATTTTGTGAGTCGTGTTTAAGTGAAGACTAATGTGCGCCATCACGGCAACTACTTGAAAAAATCTTTACCTAACTGTTTGAAAGGTACATTATATTTCATAATTGTTCAACCCGAATGACGTCGGGACAGGCAGATAGTATATTATATAGTAATTAAATTAATATTTTAACTAAATAATTTATAATCCTAATTATTGAATTAAATAATTGTTATCCATATAGAAATAAATTGCAATACGTATTTAACAACTTGTAATGATTAATGAGAAACCTTCCTGCAAAATTTTTAATTTTTTAACGAGATAATTCCATTTGCAATGTATTTTAAACTCATCTGACATGAACACTTTCTTCGCACGAGAATGCGCTGCTCCTTTCATCTTCTCTGCGCTCCTCTCCTCATCGTCACTTTATGCTCTTTGTCTTCATATTAATGTTATAAAACTCATTCCTTATAAATTATTACTTACGGTTGACTGTTTTAGCTCCAAATCGTTCTTAACTAATGACAATGTAATGAATGAAAACCACATTTTATTTTAATATCTCTAGCGTCATTTTACTGCCTCTAGCATCGATATCTTTTTGAAACTAAATCACCAAGTCTGAAGAAACTTCAAACTTATAAGATGTGATGTAGATAAAACAAAGATTTATCAACTATTTGGCACAGACTATTGGTAAAGAAGCCGTTAATAAAAAATAAATAAACCGACTTCTAAAAGACACTAAAAAGCAAAAAAATTGTGAATAACAAATAATTGTAATACAATTCCAATGTGGTTATTCTTGCCAAAACCTTTTATTATTAAATTGAAAAAAACATGATTATGTGCGCTGCTGGAATGTTGTAGGTTGGAAAAAAATAGATAAATAAATAATAAATAGATTTGTAGCCATCTTAGTGCCCATTAGCTCTCCCTAGCGATCAACTCTTGATGGTGATAAAAGTATGTGATAGATTGCACCACCACACGCAATGAAATGGACATAGACAATTTAATAAAATACTCTCATAACCCGACCGACAAATATTCGACGGAGTTTCGCACCTGCGGGCGCGGTCAGTAGTTAGATGAATGACCGTTAGAGGCAATATTTCTTGACCATTTCTGTGCTTAAAAGATCATGATAACTAGTCGGTTCCAATTGTTATCGTGAGATAATAATCGCCAAACCATAGCCGAAGCTAAATAAGAACTTCCGACATGTGTTAGGTCTCTTAACTGGCTAACTAAACTGGCTCCTAACCGCACTGGAGCAGCGTGGTAGAGCTCGCTCTAGAGCTCCTCAGTTACGAGAAGAGATCCGTGCATTATAATGGAGCGATAATGCCTTGATACCAAGCATCTTCTGCATGCATGCATATGCGTGCGACGTCAGTTGTAATATGTCGTCAACGAACGAGTACTAAATTGAGTGGTCACGATTTACTCATTGTATTTATTTACGTCGTATTGTTTACCTCAAATAGCTGCAAAATTTAGGTCGTGGCAAAGATTAAGCATAGCTTACAATGACACCCTCGTTTAATGCCACTTAAAATACCTGACAGCCGGTGAAAGAGCAAACGGTCACCCTTAGAGTAAATAGTTGCGGTTGTTTGTATATACTCGTATGTTTATGGTTTAGAATGAAATTACTTAACACTTAACTCTTAGCTTTGTAACCGTTAAAATATATTACTTTTATTATTTTTCTTGGTTTTAGGAGGGTGATAGCCTTATCGGTCAGGATTAGCTGGGTAGTATGGAATTCAATGGAATTGAGGCTATAGATTGTACCCTTGGGGTAGATTTATTAGGCAGATATTTTTTTTGTATTTCGTGTTGGAGTTTATGCGCTCATTTTATGTATGTCCATATCACCTTCAATAGGGAATCCTCGGACGGGTTGTGTGTAACCATTAATTTATTTGTTAATGTCATGCCGTTAAGAAGGTCCATGTGCGACGGTGATCACGATAAAACAATCCGTCTGAACGTTTATCTGTTGAAATCCATAAATCTCTACATCGTATGTGTAGAAATACTGCACCTACGGTATTTTAATCTATGACAGATATCAATTTACGCGATCGCTTTATATTTTTTGCCTCTTTACAGCTAGCATCTACAGTAGTTGCAAAACGACGTGTAAATCGCGAACAATATATTGTTACGTGTCAGGATCCGTAGGCTCGTAAAAATGCCAGAATAGTTCCGCAGAGACTTTATTTTTCTTCACACACACTTCACAACCACAGTTACGCTCGTAGATCGCAGGTATTCGCTTCGTAGAGAGAGAACTCTTCACTTCGTATCCGGAGACCGAATCCCTTGTGGCCGACCCTGCCCGCTATTTATATTGATTTCCGGGCTTCCAGATCCTTCCACGCCCTTCGTTGTAGTAAACAACAATAACAGGAATTCCCGGAAATCGACATAACAATAGCGGGTCAGGTAACCAGCCCCATTTCGGCCCTCACCTATGCTAATCTCGCCCCTTTTACCTGAGGCATACGGGCCAGATTGGCCTGGAGTGACCTAGGTAGTTTTTATTTCTACCTGGGTTTCTCTTTTATTGCCTCTATTGTTTGCCTCTATTGTTCGCCTCTATTGTTTGCCTCTCCGTAACGGTCGGCCACCCTTCTAGAGACTTCGCAAGCCTGCCGACTTCGAGAAGCTTCGTAACAATATTTTTAACCATATTTAATTCTAAAATATCTCCTAAACATATTTAACTTTTTCACAAAATGTTAGAACTGATCAATCCTGACGACTTGTGGCTCAGTTAGTCGTAACCCTGTCTACCCATCGACGGGTCTCGGGTTCGATTTAAACAAGTGTTAGACATTTTCCTGAAAAAAAAATGTTTGTTCTCTGGTCGTGGGTGTTTGTATTGTCCTATTTATGTATATTCTTGCCACCAGCAACATATAAAATCTAAGTGTGTGTTTTTCCATGAAAAATTGGAATACCCGAAATTAATTATGTATAAAAGTAAAAGAGAGATAATTTTGTTGTTAATTATTATTTATTAAATATATCTTTATAATAAAGAAATTTTTAATTCTGCGGTGTAGATAATGTGTGTGACTATTGTCATATGTTTTGCATTTCGGAAACAATAAACAGTAGTGACTGCCTACTGGAGGATAGTATAAAATATATTTATAATAATTACAGTGAAACCATTGACCCTTTTTATACAAGACACGACGATTTTTTTTACCGCCCTCCATTACCTTCTCACCTCACCATTTTCAGAGTCTTCCTTAATATCGCTCGCTTGTCGCCTACATTCGGATTATATCAGAGAAATCACTTTACATTATTTGCAATCGATTAAACTTTGTCGCCTTTGCCATATGGTTATGATTTTATTATAATGTTGTACATAACTTGTAGAAGCACACCGGTTCACATGATGGTGTAAATCGTTTGTTTGTGGTGACCCAGCTGCGGTTAGTGGTTTTAATATCCGGTTCTTGGATGCTTAAAAACAATCATTTTAATTGTAACATGATGTAACATTTCAGGATAATTGTAACTGCATCGCCAAGTGTGTTGCCAAGATGTTCCATGCTTTTTATAATTAATAGTGCCGAAACCAGTTCCGCACAGTTTTAAACTTTTGTAATTACCATATGTTATTTAAAAGATGTGCTGAGGAGTTCCTTTCGCCGTTTCTTCTCCTCATTGTTGAAGCACCTTTTCGAAACGGTGGTAGAAGCAAAAAATGACGTTCATAAGTGTATTTACTGAATACCTATATTATTAAATGATTTTGAATTGGAATTTATGTGTACGTATGTATGTTTGAATGTATGAATGTAATTATATATTTGAACTTACGTTTAACCTATTTCCAGTCTTATATTTAATATAAATTACCAATTACTATTGTGGGATTGTTATGAAAGGTAAACTTAATTTATGTAAAACAAAACAAAAAGATTATACATACTTTAAGAACCTCTAAGAATGGATGGGAGTATTATAATTTCATAACGATAACGTAATTATTATGGTTATTAAGATAATATTATTATAATTTCATAACGATAACGTAATTATTATTGTTATTAAGCTAATAGTTATACATATACCACTGGGGCACTCGAGATGTATTGCGAAACAATAATTAAGTTTCTTAATGATTTTTTACATACAATATTTTAAAAGAACTACGAAAATTAAATCTCATATTTTAAAGTACATTTTTAAATTATAATATTCGTTTAAGTTAATTAATCGATTTTTCTAAATATATTATATCTGATCAGTGTTTTATACATCATAACTTTTTTTTTAAGACTTGCTACTTGACTTTGTACATTTAAGTTTTTATTTTTTGCAACAAAGCATGTTATTTTTTTCATTTCATAAAATTCCATTTCAATTTGTTTACAACTTTTAATATTATTATCAAAATAAATGGATTATATAGGTTAATATTATAATATTAGGGGTTTCGGTGGCACCCAATGTGTTTCGTATTCATTTATTTTTATCTTATTTAAATTACTGTGTTTAGTACAACTGTAATTAAGACTTATCTGATTTGATTCATAAACAAGTATCCCAATGATTAATATAACTTTCTGACTTTTTGGAGTTAAAGGGCTACCTACGCAAAAATAAGCTGGGAATATATATATTTTAATATTTAAGAAAGTAAAACCACAAAAGAGATTCGAAAAATATATTAATAAAAATATTTTTATTATATTATACTACTATATAAAAACGACTTACGACTAGGTTGACTTATACAATAATTTTATAATAACATGACATGTGAAATATATTTCCACTAACTCAGTGGTGTGATCTTGTCATAACAGTACATGTGTTTTTGAAGTATTGTTTGTATTCAAATCTTTTTTTATACGTGATTATTTGTACATTAATACTTTCTTTGGCATAAGTAATTATACCTACAAGGATGCGTTAAAAACAAGCAAAGATCGAGATATAAATTATGGCCTTTCTTAAACGGACGGAAATTCGTTTTATACACTTACAAGCGCATACGTTTTAAATAAATAAAGACGGAATGTCTTTTATTAATATCACTTAGTTATTAAAAGATATGGTTGCTTCAAATTACCTCTTATTCCGTGTCGGTTACAGATAAATAATTGTACTTAATTGGTTTTAGTCAATTATTATTTAATGACGTTTTTAACATTGTGAACGCTAATTAAAATTATAGTCAATTGTCGGCATAGTCCACTGTCCATTGTTTGAAATAACCTAAAAGCTCGGTCTAATTAGAGGTTGCGTAATTCAATGTCTGTTAAACACCGACCTCTTTTCCGAATACTAAATAAACCGCACCTGTCCGATCGTGAACGCGCTTACAATACGATACTACTCTGTCGTAACATATCCATCTATGCCCATACTTTGCGTAACCAAATTTACATATAGCTGTCGATGTAGGCAAAACAAACACTCTCAGATAACTCACTGAGAACCAACGACCTTACAAGCGAAAATCATTAGAAGTGCATAGCTGACATAAGCCTACTGAGGCCAAATCTCTCATAGATGACCTCGGTTGTAAACTAAAAGTAGACGTCCATGGATGGGGTACCTCACAACCAATCTTGCGTAACATAAGATACCGCAGTGCATTATAAACATTACACGAACTACGAGTCCCTTGGTGGGGACACGAGGCCGCTTGACAGATTGAAGTCTTAGTACAATTGAGACTTATTTCATTGTGAGTCAGTGCAGGTGATTCACAAGGCGAGGAAATTACTACTTAAACCCACTCCTCTGATACTTAATGATGCAGACAGGCGTGGTAACAATAGACCTTTATTAACAGATATTGTATAAAAAATTGAGATAGCTGCATAACTATAATTAAATTTAAAGCATATCATTACGGAGTCAAGGATAAAGATTTCGGAACTTCCTTCGTGAAGGAAACGAACTTTATTCCTGAAGCAAATGCAATAAGCGCCTGAAT
Organism: Megathymus violae; assembly: GCA_003671415.1. Classification (NCBI taxonomy): domain Eukaryota; kingdom Metazoa; phylum Arthropoda; class Insecta; order Lepidoptera; family Hesperiidae; genus Megathymus; species Megathymus violae. The sequence goes on from PDGT01000002.1 coordinate 4,669,237, forward strand.
AGGTTCGGAACTTTCGCCGCGCGTGAAAAGGAAAAGTTACGTTAGGCGATCGTCGGTCGGCTCGCAATCATCTGATTCGCATTTGTGACTTAAAATATATCGGCGGTACTATAAGACATTTGTTTGTACGTGACCGGTAAGAAAAGCAATAATAACAACCGCGGTAACTTAAGTAGTATTAGAACAATACTATAAAAAGGCACTAAATCTTTTCTCATCCGGTCACTTAAAACAAATCGGCATTTCTCACTCATGACTCACTTAGCACTCCGTTTCACCTTCCTTTCTTTCTGTGATGTAATGTTCCACTTCGCGTACAGAATCGAACAGTTTCCAAGCGAGGATCACACCCACGATCTCAACTAACGATATTAGCAATGACGCTCCAGCCACGGACGAACTAATAATCTTCGTGTAAACTGATGCTACTTTAGCACAACCCAATCTTTCGTTGGCTTCCTTATCAGTGAAGTCGCATGTCGCTCTGTAATAGCTATCCAGACAACAAGTCAAGGGTAAATCGTTTCTCCAGCTCCGGTAATCTCTGGCGTCGTTTGCACCACAGCATCTTAACTTCCTCTCAATCCTTCCGAAGGCTTTAAAGACGTCAGGGTTGGATTGCGAGTTATAGTACCCGTCATATACAGTGTCTTTGACAAATCTGTCTGTGTCTTCTCCATCCACGTACACGAAGATCAACGTCGCGGCAATCACTTGACCGATGATTATGAATATCAAAAATATTCCGTAAATCCCTAGCAATCCCCTGTTCTCCTTGTTCGTCCCGCACCATCCACAGAAAGCCACCATCATGACGAAGAGTCCCAAGAGAATAAAGAGCCATGGCGCGACTTGAGGCCAGTAGACTCTGTAGTCTAATAGATAATGGTTGCTGTTTCTTAAGCTGACGAATTCTTGTAATTGCACAAAGAACCAAATTCCAGTAGCTGCTGTGATGAGGCCAAACACAGCGTACACTATGTTCATGACGTATAACACACCCTTGACAAGTTCGTCTTTCCCCATGATGATGGGTGAAATCAACCGTACAGCGTGAACGTTGTCAACCGAATGAGAGGCAAGGTAATGGTTCCATGTAATTTATAAACTCCTGCGCAACTATGCAGGACGGTTACACGCTACGTGACGACCACGACTTTATCTTTACGATTTTTGCGTTGATAAATTAATCAATTTATGTGAATGGTCTTTTTTCTCTGGTAACTATGTTTGATTCAAAGTTATGCTGGGCATTGATAACTTGATTTTATTACTTTTCAATTTTTTATTCTTGATAACCTGTCGGTTATATTTTAAGTGTCGCGAACGTAAATAGGCGACAGTGACCACATATCTTCAAGTCTGCTTTCTTTTTGTCTATTGACCTAAAAATCATAATTCGTAATATGTGTTATAAAAGTCAGAATTTTTCGCGACGTGATTAAATTTAATGTGATAGATGTTACTCATTTCTTCATGTATTGAATAAATAATTGTTGCGGTTACCTATAAGGCTGTAAGCATGAATCATTTATAAACAATGCAATGGACTACTAATTTGTACTTCCATGTGCTTGGATTAAGATATTATATAATTGTTTGATTATTTACGAAAGAAAAAGCTAACTTTGGTCTAGATTCGTCACATTTCATTACTGTTTGCAATATTCTAATAAATACTATACATAACACTGGTTCGTTATTAATTTTAAATTTCAATAAAAAATGCATGTAAGTGATTTGTAAATTTTAACACAAAATACGTTTTACGTAATAGCAAGCACAAGGGCGAGTTGATATATCTTGTGCCCAAAGATAATCTGGAAGAAATCAACCTATAGCGATTAATAGTTCTGTGACATAGTTTTTAATGTATTTATGTAATTGTTATCTTATAAGTGCAACATGGAATACACAATTCTGTTCCATTTTATTCGTCGATAATAATATGTGGTTACCGCGTTGCAGACCAAGAGAGACGCGATTAATGAATGATTAAAAAAATATTAAATAACTCTTCAATTTACTTCAATCTCGTAACTTATTTATAAATACAGAATACAAATATAGAACATGATAATTTCACAGCATTACAAATAACGCATAAAATACGATACGATTTAACTAGTAATTTCAAACCTAATCGTGTCGTTAAATGTAATTAAGAATTTTTCTACGTGATTTAACCAACACCGGCGCCAGTGCAAGATTATCGATGACACACTATATTTCCAAGCTATACTACGATCGACCACATACTACGCTAAGAATGTAACACGTTTCGTAACATAGTGCCTCTGACCATAACAAACCACCAGTTTTAATATCTCAAATTTAGAGTCGATAATCGACTGCCGATCGGAAAAGCTCAAGCGGCAATAGCCCTTGACACATTTTTATGATGTTAGAAAAGAATTTTGTTGTGAAATTTTGCTAATTCACTAAGATACGACGTAACATCTTATGTTGGAATACATGAAATTAAGCATTTCCTTTGAAGATACTAATATTAATTTCTTCTAGGTACTCACGTGTACATCTTTTTTCTATAGAAGAGATAGGTACATCACATAATCATTAGTGTTTTTTAGTATAACTTCTGAATGATTTGACTCTAATAATTATATTTATCTTAATAATGTAATTATAATAAAGTACTAGATATTACTAGATTATAATGTAAATAATCTGAAATATTAATATACAAATATACTATACAGTAACGGCCGTTAGCTAAATTAGGTAATTAATTATTATTTTAAATAAAAAATATGATTTGCATGAGCAGTTTATTACAAAGAACGTGATCTTTTATAGGTATATGCATTACCTTACCTTATTTGTTGGTCTCCACTTGTACGAGGTTTTGCTCGTAATTTAGAAGACCACTTTACTTACTGATCCGGTGCGAATTAATGGAGAAGCTATTAGCCAAACCAAGTACTTGAAGTCGTTACGCCGATGGCGTTCTTAGTAGTTATAAGTGTATAGCAAAAATTGTAATTAAGTTTTACCTACTTAATATTATTACGCATTAATTTGAACAGTAAAAATTTTCTCATAAGTAAAATAGTAACAGTTAATTTAGCTAAGAAATCCGTTAAAATTTTTATGCAATAGGAAGTTAAAAAGTAATTATTAACTTGGTTAGTTAATTTTGTAATAGTTAATTTAGAAAAGCGCATATCCCGACTGCTTATGTTAACTGTCAATAAGATCGACTGATTTATAGTACTACTAGATGGCAACTATCAGACGTGTCACAGCTAGTGGCAAAATTTCATCCCTTAATAAGGCGCCGTAGAAGATATTTTTGTGCTGATTCCATTAGAATAGTTTGCTAAAATTTTAATTTATTATTAGAACATATTTTATGCATACAAGCAAACTCATTCATTCATGTTGTGGATTTGTACATCCTGTTGTAAATAAATTGACGGATAAATCACCTTCTGGAGCCTATTGCTTATTAACGCCTTCAGTGTCTTCTGTCTCAGATTTCAATTATATCCATTTGAAGTCCTTAGCAGCAATATTTCTCCAATGTAATTCGCTACTAAATATGTGAGTACACTGACGAAGCATTTATATACTAACAAAGAATTTTCCGTAACTCTCCATCTCAGTCGACATGGAGACGCAATAAGACATGACAAATTTGAGTGCAAATATTCTACCAGTCACGGTGACTGAGTCACTATCAACTGTGCCACAAGATCGCCTGGTATGTCTAAGTCAATCTTGAATATCCTGCACCATATAACTATGATGACGAAAAGTAGTTTTAGCGAAAGGAAATGAAAAACTATATTAATAAATATTCATTATTCATTCTTAAATGCGTATCTACAATAATTATAATACTTAAGTATTGTTATTTCTATATTTACATCTTAAAAATAAGTTGTGATGTTTATTTCTGACTTACATGTCGGTTCAAATAAATTATATTAAAATAATTTACCAACTAACTAATATAAGTGTAAATCATACGATAAAAATACTTCCTTAATTTTTACATTAATTATAAAATTACTCTGTTAGTTAATTACAGATTTTTGTTATCAAATAGAAATCTGATAAAGACACCACAAATACAGGGCCTTCTTCACCATCAAATTTTTAAATTGTTAACATTGGAATGGAATAAGTAAAAAGTAATTAACAATTTCGTAACTATTTAAACCATCTAAATAGCGCAACCAATTAACATTTCATGAAATTACGTAATTAAATAATTAATTGATTTAACAAAATGATGTTTCAATAATGCTAATTCAGAAATAGATTGGACCTTCCTTTAAAATTGGTGCTTAGTCAAATTGTCCAATTTTAACATACAGTTATTGTCAGAAATGTTAAAATACATCATGATCTCGTTAACGATATGTCATTATCAGTACAAAATATCTCTTAGTTGAAAGAAACGATATTACGATTAAGTTATTAAACCTAATATCCTTTTAAATGGGTCATTCGCTATGAATCATCATTTAACAGTTCATGTACGTGTTTGAATCATTCATTCATAAATTAAATATTGTTTTGAAATATTTCCGTGATTTCACAGATGCGATTTTAGTCTTCCCTATTGTTATTTTCACGTATATACTACAAAATATCATTAACATATATGATCGGGTTCTTATATGTTAATAATAATTTAAAAAATGACATTTTATCCATATCCTATCTGTTAATTTGAATATTTAAAACTCCCATTTCAAATCACCCTAGAATCAGTAAAATTATATCTAAATATAATAAATAATTTCTAAAAGAGGCTGCAGTTAACAATGAGTTTTCTCTTTCTACAATATTTTTAACAGATTTTTTAAATTTCACAATAACAAAGGCAATCCTGAAAATATAATTACAAACTAAAGAATAACATTTCTTAACTACGGTTGGACACCCTTTACGTACCACATTTGTACGTACGGACAGGTTTCTGTAACTAACCTCAATACCAGAGCATTACTCAATAGTATATAGTAGCACTTTGTTGAGATACCACCGAGCCGTTTAATGACTATAACTCAGCTTTTTAAATTCTGTCAATAGTGCTGTGTTATTACAAAAGCTTTTAGAACTTGTCAGTTTTAATTTATAATGTTACAAGTATATAAAAATAGAATAGTTTGTTACTTCCAGATTTTTATTCATGTAAAAGTGGGCAACAGACATTTGATGTCATTCGCTACTGTCGCCTATGAATAGTTATAATGAACTTCAATTAGAAATAAGTATCTTCAATGATAAAATATAACTACGATTGTCGTTAAACTAAGCGTAAAAAAATTGTCGAAGTAATGTCCGTAAAATAGATCGATGGGATATTATTTCTTTCCCACCTCTTAAGATATGCGCGTAGATTATCTGCGAGTGTTTATAACATACATTTCGTATTTCGATCCATTAGACGAGAAGAGTGCACGATGAGACCTTGAAGGTACCTCAGGTCGCTGCTGCAGTGCGCCATTCATCAAACCATGTCGGCTACAACTAACAGCTATGTCGGAAGAATTGCATAAAAACAATAATGTTACCAACGGCCTAGTAACTTTTGAAATACATAAGTGTTCAAAAACTGAACATACCCAAACGTAAGCCGTAGGGAAACTACGGTATCGAAATTGCCGATTAAATGCTTCAATATAATAAAAAATCTAAAACTAGTTCTTACACTTACTATTGAAGTAAATTTCTATGCGTTACTCTTAACACTAAACCAAGAAGTTAAGACGCGTTTTAAACATTGTAAATACTAATTTAGCATAATTTCGATAACGTAGATTTCAGAATAAGTAAGATATATTGTATTTTCTTAATTGTTCTTCAAATTTACTCATTAATCACACGGGTTCATGAATCTTGGTTGTCGGCACTCGAGTCTTTAGGAATGTCTTCAGAGATCCACCACATCTTTGGTGTAATTGCAGCCTTAGTAGACTATCAGTGCCTGTAACCAAGAAAACATATTACATTATATTACACTTAAATAGCAAGATTTTTTGATTTTTTGGGTGTCGCCCCATTCAACCTTAAATTCTCAACGTCTCCTGCTCTAGGTGTACCCTGCTCAACAACGGAAGCAGATCTCTCCTGTTGGATGTTAACTTAACTGTAATGATACTTGTTTCTACATTGTGGTACTTTATATGCTTGACTGGCTACAATACAAACATGTGACTGGCTACAATACAAAACCGTGAAATACAAACATGTTTCGATCATAGATTTGAAGATTGATTTAACTTTCGCAACTCTGTTCTTGGCTAGACGCTTACTTTGTAGAAAATTCTTTAAATGTTCTCAAAGGCATGTAAAGGCATGTTCCAAGCATTTAATATAACTTAATCTAGTTGTAATATTGATTTTATATTAATTATTACTGATAATTATTCAAATATGGTATAAAAATAATGTATGTACGTGTGTTTAAATTTGTTAATTGTAAGTTTTACGACTATAAAAATTGTGATACTCTTCTAATAATTGTGTATAAAAACAATTTTACACAAGTCAGTAAGTAAGTGTATTAATTTTAAAATGTCGCTAACAAGACAGTTAAATATGAATTATTTCGAATTATAAATACAAATAGAAAATCTTAATAAATTCAATACAGCTATGAACCATAATCACGACAATATAATCCGTCCACTAAAAACGCTTATATGTTACATATTTACAGATAATATTCCAAATATTCATTACACATTAGTCGCCTGTGACTACGAATGCCCTGGTTAACCTCATTTAATTCATGAGTTGACATTTTAAAGGTCAGAACGATCACTCGTCATTCACTGAAGCGTAAACTCGCGATTCGAACGTACTCTACATTCATTACGTATGGCATATATTTTTGCATCGCCATGAAAGGAGTCTGAGCAGATGTAGTAAAGGTGAAGTGATCGAATGCAGTTAAGCAGGGAATCCCATGTTGTTTTCCATTCGCTGCGTGATATAACGGATGACAAACGTGTCGAAAGTCACGCTGAATGAATTAGTGTGCTATAATTCGCGGTTGCTATAACATTTTGAAGATTTTAAGAGTCATAAATACTTTTGTCAATACATCGCTGCTGGCTTAGCTGCCCGAGTACTTCCTCTCCTAACATCATCTTGTTCATATTGGATATTAAAGTGTCTTTTAATCATTATATCGTAATCAAAAGAAGTTTTCAGATGTAGCTTCATTAAACAAAGTCAGTCATTTAATAATATTCGTGATGTTATAGTTTCTTTTAATTTTAATAATAGTAATATTAACTGAGAAAGTTTAAGACGGACTAACCATTTGGTTGGACAAAATTATTGACCGCGTGGTGTAAATTCGACGAGTTTTTGACATTATACTTATTTGTATGTTATATCTGTTATTAATAATTATTATTTTTATAATTTACTTGCCTATTATTATTATTGTGTTGATGGTTTTATTTATAAAAAAAGTTTTAAAATAAATAAATAAAGAGTTACTAAAAGTATTAATAATAATATTGTATGACATAAAAGATTTTAATACTTGACAAATGTTGAGAAAATTGTCAGTAATATTATTATTAAGCCCGAGTCCATTCAAAGAGAAGCAAGTCCAATAGTGAAATAATAACAGGTTTTAATGACCGAGTGCCTTCTACACAACATATAAATACCTAAACAACACGGATAAAACCTGTAACTACTTTATGAGTCATCACAGAATATGCATGGTATCATGGGAACTAGGTATGATTAACTTTATATATATATATATATATATATATATATCTCAATGGAAACTGTTAATATATAAGACATTAGTCACCTCATCACGAATGGGCAACGGAATTCAATTTCATTGTTGATTCACTTGCGGTAGCGTAAAATTGTTTAGCAACAGACTCCTTAAAGGGATACCCTACCCAGTTGAATGAGTTTTATGGTTAGCAGCTGAAATGTCAGTTCCATCGGCATTGTCGCAAGCAACTTTGCTAAAGAGGTAGGAAATCTCATACAAAGACAAAGACAGTTATATTATAACAAGCGATTTTTGTTTTTTTCTGAGCTGGTAACACGTTGTCCATAGGCAGCGATAATCACTTGCTATTAAGAAGTCCTTTTATCGCCTACTGTTGTTAATAGTGTAGGGTCATTAATCAATCAATCAATTATAGTCCAAACATTTTTGTTTACTTGATTGAAAAACAGAAATCCAAGTTTTTATATTACTGAATAAATTTACTTTTAATTAAAAATTTATTTTTTTACATTTGTTATTGATTAGGTAGTCCAGCAGAGTTCTAAGTCATTTAATGCGCTTTTCACCTCATAGCATATAGACAAACACGTATAAAAGTAAAAACCTAGTTAAAGCAATAGTACACCAATCTTTTCCTTATCTGCAAAGACTTTACTATCGAAAATATATACTTGACTACAATCCAATAGTAAATGAAGATATAGTATGAGGAGATAAAGTGCACTAAATTACTATAGTATAATTTTTTTCTCCGTGCAGTTTGGGTCATAATAGATAAGCCGGCTAGAGCGGTGAGCATGTTGCGTGGGCGCAACGCCATTATCGAAAAAAAGTTATTATTTAAAGTTTGCTGCATTTGTTTTCTTTTAAGTATTTAGTTGAATATGTAATAAACATTATATTTACAGGTGCAACGAAACCGACCAGTAAATATACAAATTAGATCAGTTAGCTTTGAGTCAGGACACGAAGTGATTCGCTTACCACCTTGCCATTGCCAATATAATTTTATAAGAACTTATTTTTACTCAACTTGAAGAGCCCCACGTATAATCACACGGGAACACTAATGCCGGCGGCACATAAAGCAACTTAATTCATATTATAATTAACAGGTGTTCCCTTATTTATCATCGCAGTTAAATATCTTAGAGACATAGTGTGGGATGGTAAAGCTAATTTAGAGGGAACTTATTGAGGTTGGGTTTGAAGACGCCCAGATTATAATCATTAACGCAAGTGACAGTTAAAGTAACTTAGTACCTCAATTAAAACAATAATTTGCAGGAATTTCTAAGCAAAAAATTAAGTACACTTAGCATAATTAACGATACTTACCGCACATTGTTATTTGGCTCACTAACGCCACAATACGACTATGTACATCGCTTATGAAACGTTGCCTATAAAGATTTAATCTCTAACAATACATCTATCCATTTCCTTTAACGTCCTTACACACACACACACACACACACTATTGACAACAATGACATAATGGGCAGGTGTGTCCATTGTCCCAACAAATGGTTACATAAGTGTGTCAAGTGTGGACAAGTGGACATTTACAATAAATAATCAAACATACGCGGTAAAGAACTTAAGTTTAAATTGTAAAAACTGTACATAGTTATAAGTGTACTTTGTAACAAATTTGATTGATTTATTCTATATGGTCAACAAAAAAACGTAACAATCTCTTAAAGTATTTAAGACCACTAATGGCCAATAATGTCGTTTTCAATAGTGCTATCTACATGTGTGTATGTATGTCCAATCAAATATCGGAACGTAATGAATAAATTTCAAAGCCATGATAATTATTGAGTAACTTAGAATTCAGCAAATAATCTAATATAAGTTACATGTCAGTGTCATGTTAGGTAGTATGCGGATTTCGGATTGAGAATTTTTTTCCAGATTTTAGATACTAATTGTATAGGAATGAGAACGGGGTATCAGATAGTTTAAAATGAAACCCATGATATACGCGATTTCAAAACTTAATTTTTTTATCGTACAGGACTATATATTCATAAATATTAATAAATATTGCAATAACAGATGTAAAATAGAGTTTTAAAAATTAGTTTCCCAAGTCTATGACCATTAATGGGACTTAGTAGTATAATAAGTATTTTCTTATTTTTGTTCTGATGCATGACTTATAACTTATAAGTAAAATTATGTTTATTCCATTTGAAAAAATATTTTTAAAAGATAGCCTTAGTTAAGTGTTCAAATAGTAAAAATTACCAACATTTAATTCCTAATCAATAATAATTAGTATTTATTTGTGGTAATATTAGAATAAGATTTAATCTTAGTTACTTACGTTTAATATTTATTTGTGTAAGTAAATATAAAATAGTAAGTAATAGCTTTTTTGCTGCTACGAGTATATTAAAAAAAAATATTGCTACGTGATGCATCATATTTTTCAAGATGCAGTATATAATACTTGTATCTGGTTATTTTATCCCACTTAATAATATATACAATTAATAATTATCATTAGATATTGTTAGTTCAGTATTCGTACAAACGAGTAATGTTTCAAGATTTAGGATAGGTTCTTGGATTTTTTTCCTCTTAATGACATCAATAGTTTGAATTTTTCATACCTATATTTAAAGATTTAAACATTCTTATAGATTTATATTAATTGTATTACTTATATATTGTATATTAGTATTATACTATATTTTACCTTAGTAGGTAATAGTACTATTGTGAGTTCGAAAACTTCGTAACTAAATTTCAAGATACGTTTACGTAATATTGTAATTTATTTTTCATTTTTAATATTAATATTGTTAGTTACTATAGATATTTTTCAATCGGAATTAAATATTCTCGTTGTTAGCTAAACGAGGGTCCACTCGTACGCAACAGACAGTTACGTAAGTGTGTCATGGGAGTTATTATAATGTTTAAGTTAAACACGGCACATGCTTGATAGCGAGTGGAAACTTACATATGAGTTACATTTAAAAATAAAAATTTAAATTGAGGATAAAAGATGGATGTAGAGGATGTGGATGTGTGGAAATCCCCATTACTTAAGTAATTTACAATGTGTAAATATTTATATATTGCTGAAATTTTCAAAATTAAGCATGGAGAGTATTCACTACACTAGATTAGTTTGACACTTCGGTAAGGATGCTAGTGGACTTCCTTTGTGTAAGTTCTAAAGCCCATAGACGCTAAGGTTAAGAACTTAATATGCCAAAATTATAAAAACTACCTATTCGTGATCGTAAAGAGATCAATGATAATTTAAGTGAATACTCTTTATAAAATTGAATAGAAAAATAGCATCGTTTAGAGTAAATTTAAGCCTGTGAACTATATGAAAAACTATCAAAATAAAACCATTTTATTATACTGACTTGTGTGAATTTAAACTGTTACACCCAGTCGGTCAGATATTAATTCCTCACAGACACTTCCCTTCATTACCCTTGCTTTATATTTAAAATATTTAATAAGCTGACTCATTCATGACAGCACCTATGTTTTTAAATGCACGAGGGGTTCGTTGTTGAATAGGGTTTGTTAGCAGTAACATATCCGTAACACTATTGCCAAACATCAAAATAATTTTTTGTAGATGTTTTATATTGGAATTATTTAAAAACAAAACCCCGGAATTTGAGCGGTAAAATTATTTCGTATATATTTCAAACATTTTAAAGTAAGAAATTAAAAAATAAAATAACTATATTTGTACAAACAAATATTTCCCCTACATTCAACTTGTTCTCGTAAGTTACAATTGGAATTATTTTTTATTTTATTTAAGCTTCGTTGAATCTGCATGATTATGATTAATGTTAAAATTATTATCAGCCAGTCAACATTTGGATAGTTGAATAGCAATATAGATAGTTTTAAAGACGAGTTATTAAATTGAAAATTTATTTACTTTAGTTTAATAACGACTGAGTAACTAGTTCATTATAATTAACTTTAACTAACTTACTTCTAATCATATTATATAAGTTTAACTTGCAGAAGTACACCGAAGATAACTATTTAATAGATATTTTCTTAACTATACTTGAAAAATAAATCAGATTTAACATACGACTTAGAAGAAAAATATATTTAAAAATTACGAGCTATAAGGAGAGAATCAGCCTAACATCATTAAAATGTCTATTCAATCAATTATTTAGACTCCTTAACCGCATCTTAAGAGTCTACGAGTATTATTGCTTGTTAGAAGAAACAATAGATACTCTTAGTTTTAATGATCGTTTAATGAACCTATTAAGTACGACTACGTTTTATTACCTGATATCAGTTGTTATTATAGTAATTATACATATTGTACTTATTTCAAGAAATAATAAAAATATTACCGTGTGAATTATTTGTGTAAGCAGGCCGTGGAAATTAAATTTTAAATCTGTACCGACTAATATAATTATATAGAGCATAAGAGGATGTCTCGAGATGATTTCAGGACATAACAGTACGATTCCTTTTTATCTCATACTTACGAATAATATTTTCTACACATGCTTATAGGTTTTCCGATACAAAAGTCTCACTGTAAAAATGATCCACATAAGAAATAAATATCAAAATGAAAACAACAAAACACAGTACGTGTTTTGATCAGTAATTCATACCACTAAGGTGGTTACTAACAACACCTTTTTATTCTGCGAGGGTTGAAAATCCTTATGAAATCCTCATGGATACGAAATGATCAGGACCAGATGGCATGCCCGACATCACTGCAAAGGTGACTCAGTGACATACGGACTAAGAACAAAGGAGGAAGGAAAAATGTTTGTTGTTACAGTGAGTACCAATTAAAAATCATAATAAGAATAAACTAAATAAATCAAATGACCCATGTTCATAAGTCGACTATGACCGCTGGTAGCTCCCCAAATAAATATAGAAATGATGGGAACCAGTTACATTTAAAACGTTTAAGTGTGCACTTTTCTAGTACATTAACAAATTGACACCAACACTGACCCCGATCAGAGCAGAACTAGATAATTAGGGCACCGGTGCGGTATAATTATGAACAGTCACACGTTAAGCCACGCTTACCTACAATGTAACAGCGCAAAATATCCTTGAACGTTATTAATTTAGCCGTACTATATACTTGAAGTCATCATATTAAGTGCGAAAATGGTATTGTAGGTGCACTAATTAGCATAGGCTGGTTGTAAATCGTTGTTGGTTCTAGCTACAAAAGTTCCTTCTAAAGGAGGGTAGCATCTAGTATGTCGTATAAGGCGGGTACAGGCATAGGTACAGGCGGTATCAAGCTGGTTCATACAGAAACGAGCGACGAGACTGGAAGTATCCAAAAATTGTTCCTTTAAAATTTGTCAGCGGGGAGCAAAATAATTTGCATAGAAATCTCAAAGCCTCAAAGTCATCCAAGCCTCAAAACTGAAAAGATGTTGTAAGCAACTTTGAGCATTGTTCCCAAAGTAAACAATAGTAAAAGTATCTTTTGTTTGATTAATCAAATCCATCACAAATCAGATCTTACTAAATAATGTTGATTTACTGTTGTTCAAAACAGGAATTAAGTTATTTGGAATAAGCAAGCGTTATACATAAAAAATAAGCATTGGTTGGATATGTAATATATTCAAGACTATACAATAGCACATTTTTGCATCTTTTGACTCGTGTATATATTAACTCGTGCCTTTTTCTTCGTCAAAACACTGGATAACGCAGCACGGTTACCACAAGACTCACTGATGCGATGACAGCGGTAAAAATAGACGCACCGGATAAGACCTTGATTGCAATGCTGGCATATTGAGATGCGACAGCGGCACAGCCATGTCTTTCATTCGCGAACTTGTTAGCAAACTCACAGTTAACGGTATACGGTTCCAACCAGCCGAAGTTATATCCATCGCAGCAAGACATAGGAAATTCGGCCTTCCAATTCTTATAATCTCTCGGACTACTCGCACCACAACAATGCAACTTTCTCTCGAGAACTCCGAATGCTTCTGCTACTTTGTTATCGGTCTTCATTTGTGAGTACACGTCCCAAATTATATCTTTAATAAATTTTTCAATGGATGTATCATTAGCCAAAACAAGCACAACTACTGCCGTGACAATCAGGCTAATGATGACGATGACGAGACAAATTACATAGATCATAATAAGATTACGATTATTCTTGCTGGAGCTGGTAAAACCACAGCAGGAGACACACAGAACGAGGACAGCGACGCTGAAGAAGATCCACGGTGTCGCTTGCGGCCAATAGATGTTATAGTCCAGTAAATAATGGTTTCTGTTTCGTAAACTGGTAATCTCGTGGATTTTAACGAAGAACCACATAGAGCTAGCGGCGGTCATGAGGCCCAATACGAGACTCGCGATATTGAGGATGTAACAGATTACTTTTGTGACACTAACGTTAATCATACTTAAGTATTTCGTATCACGCGCGGTCTACGTTTATCCTCTGTCAGCGGACACAATTGAATGACGTAGAAGCATGTTAATTGGTTTTATAAATAACAAGCCGCAGAGGTCCGTTTCAATTGGCATAGGATATCATTGGAAAATATGTTTTACTTTTTACAATAAGTTCATTATAATTTTCAGCGTTGAGCCAGGTCATTTAATTAATTCCGTAAGCAAGCGTAAGAAGCAATAATTGCACTTCATTAATTTCGATAACTCCATTAGAGATTATTTTTTATTAGACAGCCATTAAGGCACTTGAGTCATTAAAACAAAATGTTATGATTAGAGTACCTATCACCCCAAACCGAGTCCCGAACACACACGAATAATATAAATCGGCAAATCTCAGGAACATTTTTTAAATAATATAGAAGTAACCCATGGCCATACAATCCGCTCGCTGATATAATTAAACATTAAAGCTCATGTTCATTTGTAAGAAACCACAAAGAGCACATAAAATCAATTTTAAATCGATTGAATAGGTACATCTTTACTCCTGACAATATTTAATATTAAAAGCCTCACGTATTACATGCCTTTTAGTATGACACACAGCTATGTCATAGCAAGGTCAGACGTGGCGTTAATACGTACAGAATCGAACCGTAAACTTCACCTACCAGTAGAACTGTATTGGTCGAACTGGTCGAAAAACTCTTTTTAAATCAGTGCCCCTCTAGTATACATGCACCCTGCACCCTGAACCGAAAAATTAAACAAGTCACACGAAACGATCAACAGTTTCCACTCTTTATCTCAATCAAATATTTTTTAGATTAAAATGCAATTTAGTTTTCAATAAGTATATTGGATTACTCACTAACGAATATTGATTGCAACTCGAATTTAATATTGGATTTAACTCGAGAAACTTATAAAAAGTGATCAAAATGACCTAAGGTACAATTAAGATCAAAGATTAAGATGAACCAAATCATAAGTCTTAGATTCCCTATCTCCATTATTAAATTGTGTTTATTATAAATGTAACCACTTAAAATAAAATTAGTTGGTTGACAGATGTGTGTTAATACATCAAAAATAATAATGTTAAAAATAATTAATGAAACTATATTAGGATAATATTTTGATTTGGAAACACTCAAAAAATTATATGATATACCAAATTGGTGTTTCAAATTACTATTAATCGTTCTTCAGAGGTTGTCATAAACATTTTGATAGTCAGTAGTCTGGTGTATTGGGCTACTGACTTAAACTACTTATTTTTAGTGGAGGCTGAAGCGCAGCAAGCAACGTGTGCAAGATTGTGGCGATGACAAACTAATTAAATTAGTTGCTGCAAAACACGTTGGATATCTATAAAACGGATTTTACACTTTGTCATTGTTTGACATGACGAAGTGTTTGAAACTTAAGTCGATCCCATGTTGGCAGAACAGAGTGTCGTAAGAGGCGACAGAAGCCAGCCTGCTGGTAGGGCTTCGCGTAAGGATTATATTATGATTGTTATTATTATTTAATATTATCACTTAATATTATCACTGATACATAGTTTATTTAAAAAATATGTTTATTTGAGAGGGTGAAATGGTATGACTAACAGTGTTAAATTACTCTACGATGGTTAGCTGAAAAGTATATAGATATGTGTTCGCTATGTTGCAGGGAGAGAGATGCAACAGATGTTTAGATGTACTCTAGATGTATTCCTTATATTTATGTAAGTACTATATAAAGCAACCGCAAGCGCATCTCGTAACGAGCCTATAATTTTGAAAAAGCTTGATTGACTGATTGTGTGAATATTAGTTAGCCATAGTAGCCATACGAGGATTCTATATTCCGCTGTATAATATAACTATTATCTAGCTCTCAATTTAAAAATATTGCAGTGCAACGTCTTCGCAGTGCATTGAGTAATATGTTATTTTTTATTAATAAATGTGATATCGAACGTTTGACTGTGAGATAAGTGAAAGAGAAACTCATTATGTTTAAATGTTTCACAAGCGGCATGTATCCTAAGAAATCGTTTTTGTTAACTTAAATTTACTTACAAATCTATAACAGCACTTTCTTGCTCTCCGACTCGTTTTGTGGGACAGGTATGCGTGCCTTCTTCCTCTTCAAGGCCCTGGATAATGATACCGCAGCCGCGAGATTCATTATCGCAATGACAGCGGTAAAAATAGACGCTCCCGATAAGACCTTGATTACAATTCTGGCATATTGTGAGGCGACGGTCGAACAGCCATGTCTTTCATTCGCGAGCTTATTGGTAAACTCGCAATCGATGGTGTAGGGTTCCAACCAACCGTGGTAATATGTGTCGCAGCAGGACATAGGGAATTCGTTGGCCCAATTCTTGTAATCCCTCGGACTATCCGCGCCACAACAATGTAACTTTCTCTCGATTAATCCATAGGCGGTTGCGGCTTCTTTATCCCTCTGTGTTTGGAAATAAACATCCCAAAATGTGTCCTTAAAAAAATCGTCAGTGGATTTGGTGTCGGCGAAAACTAGCGCTACAGTCGCAGCGGCAATTAGACACACGATGACCACACCGAGAAAGATTACGTACATAGTTATTAAGCTGCGACTATTCTTCTTGACACTTGTAAAACCGCAAAAGGAGACGCTTATAACGAAGACGGCGACAATAAAGAAGATCCATGGAACCGCTTGCGGCCAGTAGATGGTGTAGTCCAATAAATAATGGTTGCTGTTTCTCAGTCTGGTGATCTCGTTCACTTGAACGAAGAACCATATAGATGCCGCGGCGATCGCGAGCCCTAAAACTACGCTCACGACATTGAGGATGTGTAAGATCACTTTAGTTGCACTGACACTGCCCATGGTTAAGTATTTCGTATCACGCGCGGTCTACGTCTGTCCCCTGTGAACGGTCACAATTAAATGGCGTAGAAACGCGTCAGTTGGTTTTATAAACTGCGTGAGTTATCAAGGTTAACCAACGTTCGAGTACATTTGCTTCCTATTGCTTATGACTCAGAATAGCAAAGGAATAATTGCTTTAAGTTTGAGATATTAACTCATCTCTGAGGATTTAATTTTGGTTTCATACGAATTTGTTTGAATTATACCGTATTAGGTAATATAGATATATGATGACACTGTGAAATATTAGAATACTTTGACTAGTTTTTATGTTATAAATTAATATTTTTAACAAACTGTAGCGGTGTGTTTGGTAATGATCTTGTCCGCAAAAAAAAGTCCCGGATTCGATTCCAACCGGTGCAATTATTTATTTAATGTCAGATATTAGTTTTAATCTTCTCTTATCTCTCTCATAACACACGAATTCTTAAGTGATTTCTGAAAGTGTATGCTTTTATTGATTATTAATTATAAGTACATACATAGAATTACAGTGGTTATATTGGGTTGGGCACTAATGTCATAGGACATGAAATAAATTAAATATTTACTTTACATCAATTATTTTATACATTAAGGTATATTACTAGTTTATGATAAGGTTTTATATACAACTAGCAAACCCCCTCTAGGCTTTGTCCGCGGAAGATATACTTGCACTGCATTGCAAGTTTTGTGACGATCTCAAATAAATTTGAAAATATAAAATGGCCTATGTTACTCGCTAATACTGTAGGTTTTGATTGGTGAAAGAATTTTTGAAATTGGTCCAGTAGTTTTTTACTTTGTCCATTACAAAGAGATATACAAAAACTCTTTTTTTTATTTTTATAATAGTAGCATAGATGAATTTGTCTCTGTTACTATAGTCTTGCCATAAACGTGATCTATTTAAGTGGGATAAAATACAGAAATCTTCGCTACTCAATACAGCTATAATGTATACTTACCATAATTATCATTTTAATACCAAACGCTAATATAATATATAAAAATTGTGTTTATTTTAAATACCACTAGCGTCAGCTCATAAAGCAACGTGACTTGTGAATATGTCAGTTGTATATCATTCTTCCTGTGATGACAATCTATATCAAACATTAATAATTAATAACGCCAGAGGACAGGAAGTCTTCCTGCCACATGGGTCGGTCTCACTGTGGACCCAGAAGGTACACGATACGTTCCTGACATGGCAACCGCAAACCGCTGATAAGTGGTGTGTCTGATACTCTTGATAGGTGTTAATGTAAAGGTATATATGCATTGAACAATTAGAACGTTTTTTATTACACGGTTTAAATTTAACGTACTAACTCATTGCATGTAACAAGGAAAATAAAAATAAAGAAAGAAGAAAAAAAAAGAAGTGACAGATTTCAATAAAATAAAATAATTAATTAATTAAATTTTTAGAACAGCTGTTACCTCGACAGGCAAGAATCGTACAACTATGCATAGGTACTTCCAGATTAATAGGTAAAAACCTTAAACGGGTGGAGTTACACTGAGTGGTATAAGAGCTCAGGACATTGAACAGAAAGCGCCTGATATTATTACCTGGTTTATTGGTCAAACGGGTGCACGATGCGATAATCAGTCAAGTCAAAGATGGATGCTTCCCTTTACTTCTCATATACTATAAACTTTTTGTATGTGTCTGAATACGTCTTACAAATAAATAACGGCCTATTCATGTCGTAATTTAGTCTGGTTCGCACAAATATTCTCAAAGGTATCCAAGATCCTTGTTCAAGGGTCGTCCATAACGGCTTGAAACATTGCAACTTACTGTCACATTTTTAATTTTTCTTTTTTTGTCTGTCTGATGTATTGTGTTCGCGTCGTAAAATAAAGAATTATTGTATCTATAGTACTGTATTGTGTGAAGGCAGCAGTAAGAAGTTTGATTTTTTATTTACCAAACCAAAAAATTATCCACCTTTTAGTAAAAACATACCTTCTATTGAGAAACCAATTGGAATTTCTTATTCCGCTATTAGCCATTCCGTATCACTATTGGTAGATTACAGACTTAAATGGATAGTGCACAAAGAGATTTTAATTAGATCCACTATAATTAATCTAAGCTAAATCGGAAGTCGACTATTAATAGTAACGTAATTCATTTAATTTAAAAATAAATGCATTTATCTATTACAATGTAGTGATGAATATAAATGATTATGAAACGTTGAGATGGGATGTACAGTCAGCGCACATCAAAGCGTGTACTTAACTTATCTAACAAACCTTTTGTTAAATATCAAATAAGACAAGTTGTCGACAAAATTAAACCGCTCGGGGTGAGGCGCGTTCCAAAATATTCGGATTAGGGAGAAATAATGATAAGTGCAGTATAAATTTGAAAGTACTCTGAATTCTACTCTATCAAGGTAAGGTTCCATCGGGCACTATACGCAAACTCTACCTCAAGTAGAACAAGAACCCTATTAACTGCGCTCCCCCAATTTATGTACCAAGCCTCGTAGCGAAGAAAGCGCGTAAATCTAATGTTGCTATCTCTCTTTACTTTGTCTTACTAGATGGCGTTGGTAACCGAGTACCGTCAAATTTATACAAAGTACCCACACTAGAAAAACAGTATAAAAGTTGTTGAAGAAATCATTAAATGTTTTTTGTTTAACATGAACATTTCATTAAATGGTCATTAATTAATGACAAGCGAAGCATGTGCGTATATAATTAATGACCAATAATAATTGTTAATTCCAGTATCCTTTTATTGAACGTTGAGTGTTCGATGGAATTTTTGGTGTAGTAGGTACCTTGTTTTTATTTGTTTTCGAGGGGGAAACATTCAAAAGGTACCCGGTGCTTGGGAGCGACGCCAGGTTATGTGGGATTTTTACCGCACCAAAACCCCCCGGTGGCCTTCTTCAGCGCTACGTAGAGGACTCCGGGATCTCCATATGAACACAACCGGAGTCCTCTGAAACCGGTGCCCCTGTCGGGCTCTACCCGGGAGGGACAACATGTCCCGTCTCGCACCATTCGATCTTATCGACGATACGCGGCCACTCATACCGTCGTCCTTCCCGGGATTGCTAGCCGGAAGGTTCAAGCTCCTACTCTTACCGCCCACAACCCCGGAAGTCCCCTTTTAGTCGCCTCTTACGACAGGCAGGGGATAACGCAGCTCGTATTCTGATCCTAAGCTACAGCGCCATGATGCAGTAGGTACCTTCTTGTGGTATAAGCATATTTAACGCCCAAATTAGTTCAACAAAGTAATTGCAAGGTTTTTATAATCAACGCAGCAGAAGTATTTCAAACCTATCGTTTTTCTTACAATTCTGAGACTAACTGAACAGCGACTGAGATGTTTTGTCGCACAAGGTCAATGTCAATAGATTGATCACACTAATTAAATGATTTGCGAGCATCCTGCTCCGTCTGTGTGGGTTTCTGTGAAATAGAGCCGACCAGCATAAACAAACCGAAGTAGCGATTTGTCATGTTTCATTCAAATACACATGTATAAATAAATAACGTAATTGTATGTCTGTATATTAAAAGCATTTACAATCAAAATATTTTATATAATCGATACCGTAGCCCAGCTCGTAATGCCATGACTTGCCATATAATGGCTTCCGACATGGATCTTCTTCTGACATTTTTTATGCCAGGAAACCGCCCTAGCTTATTGGGTGTACGAGGCTCATCCAGCTTCGAAGCCAAACCGACCTCCCGTGCTCGTGGTACACCCTGCTGAAAAGCGGACGAGGCTATGACGAATGGTTCCTCCTATTAGAGGTCGCTAGAATTTTTACTATCCAGTTTAATCCCATAGTAGGTAATCGATGGTGATAGGGCATTTTGTCCGTCTGGCTAGCTATCACCCACCTTTTAAAACCGACCGCGAAATGTTTCCTACGTATTTCGGTCGGAGAACCTATAATAATAATAATGCTAGTGTCCCGCCTCGATTTTGGTTAACAACGTGTCGGTGATGGCTTTGGTATTACTGAAAACCGTTTCACAACATTCCGAAAACTTTATTTACTTTATAACTTACGTTCATAAACAGATACAATTATTGATTAATTTGTTTTTATTAATGCCGCATGAAAATTGGTAGTATTTTTTGAGATTATCAAATTTAGACAGACAGACGCAGTTCTCGTTTTATACAGTTTGTTTTTAGATCTTGGTTTTTAACTTTAATTTTATACTTCATTGGATTTGGTTTAGCGTGATTAATATTCAACAAGAGAAACCGCATCATAAGATTTAGGTATAATTTATTTATAATTTACCATGAATTTAATATTTTTTTAAAGATAAATTATTTATAACCGAACACCAATATACTTACTAAAAACTACAAATACTGAACACAAACCACATGTTGAGAGAACTAGAAAAGTTAATCAAATAATTAATTGAACCTCTAAGTCAAAAAGTTGTGATAATCATAAATAAAATACCTGATTCCAATGGACAAGGCTGACAAAAGGAGAGATAATTTTAGAAGTTTCGGAGAAGACTTATGTATCACTAGGATAACATAGGATACTATTAACCAGTCACCAGAAAAACCTATTACTTCAGCAGTAAAGATTTAATAAATAAACAAATCATTACACAGGAACCAGGACAGAAGTACTAATTTGTAATAGAATAAGTTACGTTATAATTACTATAATTAGTGGTCGCTGACCATATTAAATGTTTTTTCTTGTATCATTTTCAAAGAAAAATCTCGTGTGTTTCATCCATTCCTGGTACTTGATATTAAAGTGTGTAGTATTAAAATATGGATGCCACGTCTCTCTGTAACACAGCGTATGTACATCCAAGCAGTTGTGTTTCATGCTGTCCTGGTCCCAAACCGGATTGGTTAGTAGTTTATCTGGTCGCTAAATTAACTACTTTTGTCAGCTAATATCGTGATACAAATATGACGGAGTTGGTCCTGTCTGTAGGTAGGTACTTATAGGCTTACATTTTTGACCTGGAACTGCTAACGTTCCCCTAAAACGATGTGTTCATATAAGATTTTGTAGCCTTTCCATAAGCGCCAGTTACCTCCTGAAAGGGTATTAGAAAAAAAAGAAAATAGAAATTTCGTCGTACTAAAAGTGATATACATATATTTAGCAATTAACGGAAATATTGTACAGTTACAACACCTCATTCGGTACAATAACACTTAAACGTAAAGGGTGACACTTAGAATTTAGTGTGGGTAGAACCCTCTGATTACCTGTACATTGCAATTTATATGCATGCCAATGCTTTACTACAATGAACAAGTACAGTTACTTATGAACTATCATATAAATCTGTGGTGTCTGTCTGTACATTCCATTTTCTTGTCAAATTTCATGATTAATAGTAGTTTTATGACTCACTGACATCAATTTAACTATTTTGAAAATTTTTCTCTGCCTGTCTGTCTGTCTGTATGTCAGTTATAACTCAAGAACGGCTTATCCGACTGGTAGGTATTTAGTGAGAACACGTGATAGCGCAGATCATAGTCTTATAAAATAACAGTAAACCTAATGATGTCTTGTCAAGGCAAAAAACATAAAATTTTGAATAATCACATATAGTTAGACATGTAGATACTAGTTGGAGTTCTTAGTTTGTTACTGAAGGCATGGAGAGGGACCCGGGAAGGGTTTGGTTTTCACTTTAGGAACGTAGGTAGCTACTCACCTCGGCCTTCGACCGCTACGCCTCGATCCACAGTTTTTAATTGAAGATACGATATTGTTGAATCACACACGCACTTTTATAACACTTAGTTGATGGGCCCATCCAAATTAATAGCGTTTTTTGTTGAATTTTCTCGGAGCACGGTAGAAATACGTTCGCAAGCGCCGCAGTGATGTTCGGCGGATAATCAGTGGCGCCGCGCCGCACGGTGGTTGACGGAAACAACTTTTGCCGCGATCTTCTTTCGCGCGACAAGCGGATGGCGCGAATGTTTAAATTCATCGGCCGAGGAGGAGAATAGGGAAGGATCAGGAAGCCCAAACAACATATATATATAACTAATTGTTCCACCGGAACGAAGTCGGAGGGGGCCGCTAGTAAATAATACAAGTATAATCAGGCGTAATATTGCACAATAGGCAAAGAAAATTTACTCCTAATCGACAAATCTGTTTGTTAGTAAAAGGAGAGTATTACCAACAACAAGTAACATCAAACAAGTTAATTATGAAATATGACACATGAAGTAGATATGAAATAAAACGTTCATGTAAACATCACTAGAATGACGTACAAATCTACAGGCCCTTGTGCGTAATTGCGGGTATTTGTGTGTTGGTTAGTTACGTTTGCGCATGTTTCAGTAAATTTAATACAAACTGCTTATAATAAAATTTCAAGTTGTTGAATGTTTTCAGGTTGCATTGGCTTGCAGTGAAATAGAATACCAAAAAGCCAATCGTCATATTGGAAAACAAATGCGCAATGGGTATTAATCTTAGCTTTCAATAACTATTTTAATATACTATCGACTTAATCCAAGGATCAAATTCCACTTACCGCTATGAACAGACCTATTTCGTTTCAAACCAAGCATTGTATCTATACGATTTGTGGACGAGCAAAAGTTGTTCACAGAATTAACCGACGAAAATGGCAATAAATGAGTCATGTGGTTTATGAATGAATAACCAATGGAGAAGAAAAATCTCTCAGAGGAATCATTGTCAGAAGTTAATCTATGGCCAGTTGAATTGATGACCTGAAGGACACAACGAGACGTCGTAGGATGAGGGATCTAGGACTGGTTCACGATATCCCAATTCAGAGAGCCCGATGACCAGTCATCATGACTGCGGCATAATCCCGTTACCTCTTTATATCGCCTTCAAAAGATTCGGCGTTCTTTTTCGGGGCAAGATGATCATTTAAAAAGTTTCCAAAGTCGATACGTGATTCACCTATTGGAACTTATACGTGACGAATTAAAGCATGGCTTTTAGGTAAAGGACATTATACATGAGAGGATGATATAAATGAATATATAAATGACAAGGACCCCTGAAACTAATGTACAGTAATCGATTCCGCGCTGGTTAAAACTTATTTTATAATTACATATGTTGTTTTATAAGATGTGCTGAGGAGTTTCTTTCACTGTTTGAAACGGTACTACAAGCAAAAAAAATAAGCTTACGTGTATTTACAGAATACCTAATTGATTTAATGATTTTGAATTGGAATTTGTATTGTTGTGAAAACTGTGTTAGAAGCAAAAAGTTACGTGCATAAGTGTAAGTACAGAATACCTAAATGATTACAAGATTTTTGAATTTTTAGCAGGAGATTTTAAAAGTTTGATGTACAAAATATAACCTTAACCAATTTCATGCGTCTCAGCCTCAACTTTTTATGACTCATTATTAGAAGCGTTTTGCTAAAACTACGCACGTAAACAATGATGACGCAATGGAATTGTAATTATTATTATACCAATAGCCAATGCAAATTGTGTGAGTTTGTATAACTATGACTTAGTCATAATTGATACGCACCAAATTCCACGTACTGACGACATGTTTACAGGAAAAAATCGATCTGAGGGGGTGTGGTGCGGCTTTAGTAGTGGAAATGTACTCTATTCTACACGTAATCTTTTTATTGATAAGGTTGTAGCAAATTCTTCAAACCACTTAGATTTAAGAAATTTTAAAGACTTCCTTATTTAACGCAGTCTCAGTCAACCTTAAATGATTTACTTGGCCAACTCATCATTATAGCCCATCAATATTGTCCGGCAGGGCTCAGGTCTCCTCTTATAAGGGGATTAGGGCACGCTGACCAGGTGCAGATTAGCAGACTTCACACAACTTGGCCTGAAAAGCAGTATTTATCAGCAAATAACTTATCCATATTAGGTATTCAATTCTGTGTACTTTTACACGTGGTTATTTCAGAAATAGATAAAAACTAAAATATATAATGTTTTCTGAATAACCGTTTTATTACTTCGTACTTGTGTCGCTCGTGCAATTATTTTACACAAACACCTTTTATTTTGTTGCCTGCGAATTGTTCGCTCCTCCAATGTCGAGCCGAGACTGTCGAGTTCATTTTCGCAATCTTTCAAAACGTTTTCGCCGGAAGCATAAAAAAATGGCGTCGGAAACAAGACAGTCTCTGATATTGAATAATTATATTAAATCATAAACTAAACAGTCGTATTATAATTATATCTTCGTTATACAATTTCATATGTAATAAATGATTTACTTTTAAATATGTATTTGTAATTAATTATTTAATGACCGGAAGTAATAATTGTCAGAAATATTGTAAAAACAATATCAAACTATTTAATGCTAACAGTTATAGATGAAGGCAAATGTTCAACGTTATAAAAACAACTGTCGCAGTGCCGTATCAGTTCATGACGAACGAGAAATGTATGGTGATGTTTAGATGAAATGACAAGTGCACAAGGAATGCACTGTCCAGGCGTAAGCCCGTACGATGTCATTAGTGAACCACTGCAAAAAATATCGGTCTCTCTTACTTATGGATGGCAATAACGTCTACTACGCTGCTCCAGTTTCTGCTGTGATTAGTGGCCAAATCATATGTAGGAAGTTATACTACCTGAAAGCTTCCGATATAGCTAAGGGCTTCTATTTAATGATAACACAGCGATTGACAAAACCACCGAAGTGTTTTTTTTATTACCGACCACGCCCGAACTTGTTTAACTCTGGCGATCTCTTACGATTGACAAAAGTCGTCGAGCAACTAATGCTTTATTGATGTAGTTATAACGCATTACTTAGGTAAAACTTGTTTAGAGACCTTTACACAACAAAGATTTCATTAGTGAGTTGTGTTTGATACATATATGGAAGATATGGCATTGCAACCATGAGACATCAACGGGATATGTTTAAGTGACAATATCACGCTTCCGAGTATTTGTAGGGATTGCCTAATTGAGACAGAGCTGACTTCGATGCGAAGCGAAACGATAATTTTCAATTTGATATAACATATTGATTTCTATTACAGCACTGTCATAATATTAAAAAAGTGTTCATCTTTTTTTTGTAAAGACAATAGAAGACAAGGAAACTATTATTAATAATGTAGCTGGTAGTTAAACTGTGCAGGTAATCTGTACTTTTTTATTATTGCTTGTCTGTTCCGCTAAACTATAGATTATATGTATATAATCATACTTGGCATATTCGTCAATTTCATTGACAGGATACTTCATCCCGGAAAATGGATCTTTTCCGGCAAAATATAAAATGAAATTTAGTATGGCAGTTCTGCTATACCAGGGCAGTAAAGAAGACTTTTACTGCGTTTATGAAGATATTTCAGTAATGGAGTAAGTTTTATTATAAAAATGTACCCTTACAATAATGATATTAAAGCTACTATGAGATATTTATAAATTAAATACAACTGTTCAATGATACTGCAACTGAGCAATTATAGTTCTACATAAAATTTAAGATTTCAAAGCGGGAACGTTGCTTTGATTTTACGTCATGGAGATCTATAAAGCATTGTTATGCATGTTTGGACTTATTCGTTATTTCGCAATAAAAAATAAATATTTAGGGTTAAAACTAATAATAACGCAATTAATTTGTTCCCCATAGCATAAATCTCATCTTTATAATCAATAATATTCTTTATATTTATAATTATAATATACATAAATATTTATTAATTACGCATAAACTTATGAAGTTTGTCATCCTTGTAATTTTGATCATTCAATCATCATCCCTCTAAGCGTCAAAGCGTAATAAAGAATCAGACAGTCCTATATAATATCTCACAACACATTGTTATGTTTTTCAAAAATATATGGAGAACATTCTTACAAAACAAACTTAAAACTTACATATGATATTTTATCTATGAAACTTTTTCCTTCTCGAAGTGTACTGTCCACAAACCTCTTCAACAACCAAGTCAAAGAGCCCTAGGGGTATATGTACACGTCTCTTCAACTATTCAAGTTTTAATCTTTTCATTCGAACGTTTACACTTTAATTTCATTATTACTTCTACTTGTGTAACTGTTGATAATACGTAATATTGATACTCCTTATACCTTTTATTATTTTCTTTGCAATTAGTAATTAAAGAAAGATTACTTTAAAGGACAAGGACACCCATATCTTATTTTTTTGTGTAAGTGTGTAGTTTTTTAATTGTAAATATATACTTAATTATTAAATAGCAATTCCCGTAATTCCCTGGTTACTAGCACGCTCGATACCTCATCATTGTAAATTCCCGTCGGACCGTGGCGCGTGCGGCAGATAATATCGTTGGTGGCATTAAATTTTACCACATTATTGGGGAAATGTACCCTTTTATGCGAATTGAACACGCCAACATGTTATGGTTCGTAAACGCGGTCATAATAATGTAAATATTGATTTTTGATATTCCGATTTATATTTGACGTTGTTAAGCAATATATTTATGTGGAATTGTGGTCAACAGTATTTTTAAATAAAACTTTTTACGACGATCCCTCGGCCCTGTTGTTAGTAAGCCTGTCTACCGTGCGAGGTTCCCGATTCGATTTCCAATCGGAGCAGACATTTGTGTCACATTTGTGTTCGTCACATAAGACATAAAACAAGAAGCTGGCAACAGTTAAATCATTACTAAAGTAAGTAAGTAAGTACTATTAGAAAAAAAAAAGTTTTTTTTTTTAATAGCCGCGACAAATGCGTACGAGTCACTAAGCTTGATGGATAGTGGATATAATCGCCTATGGACGTATAACAAACACTTCGATTACAAAAAATACGCAAAATTATTTCACATGTGATCTAAGAAGCATGGTGCTAGTAGGTAGATAAAGAAGCTTACCACTGTGCACGAGTACCACCAGAGTTCAACAGACTTGTACAATCCTCAATGGTCTCTCATACTAAATCATATTTCGGACCTCTCAGTACTCTTCTGAAGCTGGATATTATATAGTATTAGGATATTTTCGCTAATACTGCGAACATAGTTCACTGACCTCATGAAACACTGAGTTAAATCATCAAATAATATACAAGTATTAAGGTGCTAAACATGCTACGAATTTGGACAAACAGTCAAAGAGATGAATCATAGCGATTTAGTTAAATGACATTACATGATTCATAACGTTTCTATAAAAAAAAACTATGAAATATGCTTTTATAATAACAAAGACGTTCCTATAGGCTGATCTAATAACTTAAAGGTATTAAAGCATTTATGAGACAATTTTGCAAGCTAAATATTTATTTATAAGAAAGAAGTTACAAAAAAATTAAATATTAATCCTTACTGTTCCACAACATAATAAAAAACTGTTTTCAACCGACTTCAAAACAGGAAGCGGTTAGGAGGAGCATATTCTTGTATATTTTTTTGTATATACACCCATAATTCCGTTACTTATGAACGGATTTTGATGATTATTTTTTTATATATAAGAAATGGTACGGAGTTAGTCTCCTTCAAATATAGTGAGAATCTAATAAAGAGATAAAGATAAAGAGTGGAGCTTCACATTGAGACGTGTTTAAAGATATTTGCTGTGGTGTCATTAACACTGCAAAACCAATATATCATTAATCTCAGGATTTGATGATGTATCTGAAAAACAAAAAATGGATTTCCTGAACTGATGAGAACGATTCAAACATGTTTTTAACTATTTGTCTTTGATATCGGTTACTTTACAAGGCCATCATTGAAATGTTTGGTTCTAGGAGTCGTCACCCCATAACGCTGAGCTTATGATGAAAGCAACCACACTCTTTAATGGTTCGAACTTCTGGTAAACATTGAGATTAGAACTATAGAAACTAATAGTGTCTCGGGCACACGTGGCGCTTAAAATCAACGTGGTCCAAATCATTCAGTTACATTCAAACATTTCAGTGTGTAGTGGATACAATATTTAATTTAAATTTATTTTAGCATTGTACGTAGACCGTCAACTATTGTAGTTTTTCTTTATGAAGTCAGTTTATTTTTTATAAGCTTTTATTATTTTACGTTGTCAGCTTAACTGAGAGTTTGCTTTTAAAAAATGTATATATAAATAGGCACTAACAAAACAGTTCAGTACCATATTATTCTCCGTTTGCCAACAGAATTTTTATTTTTCTTGTTTTGTTCGATAGACGAGGTTCAATGGTATATGTGAAACGAATTAGAAAGAGAACGCGGCATTTAAATATTATGGTCGAATTTCGGTCACTAGGCTAACCGAAGTATTGTTTAAAATAACTTACGAATAAAAAAAATTAATGTACCATATTTTTATAACGGACTAAAAAGTATAAAGTTTTTCTTCCTCATTTTTCGAATTTACATGCATTGACATCCAATTCTAAGCTATGGTCCATATTCCAAGTATCTAAGCTCATCGAGAAATTAGTTTTAAATCAATTACAAAATTCCACCCAGATACAAGAAAGCGAGTTAATAAAAAAAAACCATGGTAATAACATGGTGTTTTACTACAGAATTGATGTAATTAAAAAATCAAATTTTAAAGCCATTAAAAGGTTGTTAACAGATATCGCAATGTATATCATAATTTATATTATATTATAATTTTTGTATGAATAGATTATATATATTTGAAACAACTGGCAAGGACTTAGGAAGTTAAAACTATACACTCACCCTAAACCAGCCACAAATGCGGGGAAATTAAGTAATGACTTTTGGTTGTAACTATGACATTTCACGATTTGTAGACACATAGAATGCACATGTAATGAAAGTATCCTAAAAGCAGGGTTGTAAATTGGTTACTCGGTTTCCTTCTTTCTTCTAATTTCCTGGCCAACAACGCAACAGTGATCACAACCCATAGTTTTACAGATGTCCATTGGCACAGTGATCACTTACCATAAAGTGGCTAATCTGCTCGTTTGTTGGCTATTTACATAAAAAAAAAAATATGGTAAATAAAATCGTACAACCAGAACGTTAGTATTAAGTATTAATAAAAAGACTGATACAATTTATAGTAGTCGAAAAAAATTATGCTTAATATTTCCTTCAAAATTTCCATCAGTTTGAATGTTCTTTACAAATTGTACAAAATTGAAAATATACATCAACACAATGCTGTGTAAAATTAACTGGAATAGATGGATAAAATTCCCAGTACATGAAAACTCTATAATGCGATATTTCTCATGAAATTCCCATCATTTTAGCGTTGTTTACAACGTGTCATTTACTCTGTATGCAGGCTCCGTCTCTGCAGAGACTTTGTCGTTTATCACATGCTATTCACATCGCTCTCTTGAAAAACAACGTATTTGTAAAGTCATATTTCCGTCGCCGGAAGTATAAGTGTGTTTCTAAAATCACAGAATAATAACAAGACATTGCTGTTATTAAAGATGTTTGAACTAATAAGAAGCGAAAAGAAAAAAAAAAATTTTCAGATGTTAAAAGTACTATATACATAGTATACTGTATTTCATACTGTATTTCAAGAAATTATGTTTAAAATCTTTTTTATATTAATAATCGGCAAGCAAACAAAAAGGCTATCTGAAGGTCTTTACCTTTTATTGACATCGGTAACACCACAGGCATGGCGACGCGTTACCATCCAAGAAAAAAGCCGTAAAACTTATCGACGGGTACTCC
Organism: Megathymus violae; assembly: GCA_003671415.1. Classification (NCBI taxonomy): domain Eukaryota; kingdom Metazoa; phylum Arthropoda; class Insecta; order Lepidoptera; family Hesperiidae; genus Megathymus; species Megathymus violae. The sequence goes on from PDGT01000002.1 coordinate 4,699,991, forward strand.
GACAATAAATAGAAATTAAAAACATTTCATGATTCAATTGTTAGGCGGAGTATGATGGCTGTAACGGTCAAACTAGGCGGTCACCAGCCAAGTGATTTTAAACATTTTATTTGCAACAATACTGTAATTACAATAAAAAATAAATGAGATTTTATAAAATTACTTTTTTAGGCTCTATTCCTTGCCCTTGATAGTAGCGAAAGGCGCATGTGTGACAGATGAAAATATCTGTTAAAATGCTGACAAACACAGATTAAATCTATAAAGTTTACTTACTCCAACACCTTTTCAAAATAGACTTAAGCGACAGCAATTTATAGTTTACTAGCTGTACCCTGCGCGCGTTGCTACGCCACAAACTAAAATAAATTTGAAGGAAAGACATTACACAAATATTCAATTCATTTTGAGTCATTTTATTGATTTCAGTGCCGCCATCTGTCCAAAATTGATCGTACCAACTCAGAAACCTTCGTGGGCTCATGCACAATAACTATGCTAAAGATCATCACATGATCAAATGCATAGTTTAGGATTCTATAAAGGACATACAGACAAATATTCATTTTTATGTGTATAGATGTAATGAGGCAAACGAAACATCCATTCGCATCCTTTACGATTGCATCAAATGAGGTCGAACTCCATAGGTTTACTAAATGGCATTCCATTCCGTCAGCCATTTTCCAGTTTCATCTATTGTATTGTATTATCATCAAATCTATATACATCTATTAAATTTCACGATATAAGGACTTGAAGTTAACGAAATTCAGCGCGTAAACTTTGTTACTTAGTTACTTTTTTTAGTTAGCTATAGTTTGACCTAGTAAAAACTTGTCAAAACAGCCGTATTATAGGAGGACACCTTGTCTTGCTTTACTAAGTTCCAAACCCAAGTATATTCTTTATTATATTAACTGTACAATGGTCTTGGGACCAGTTTAAAGAAAATTAGTTGGGCTATAATTATTCACATTCCCAAATACTACATTCTAGGATTGATAACCGATTGGGAAAAAAATTCTTGTATAGCTTAAGTCCTCCCCAACTAGGTGGTCCCATGAGCTAAAAAAAACAGCTGGAAGCTCGTTAATTCAGAGGGCCCAGAACCGGTCGGAGTGGCGCCAGGTAGGCCTGCAGTAGACTTTTAAAGGCTGATAGATAGTTAAATCATATGTACTTGCAGTAACCGTTGGGAATGTGGGAATGTAATCTATAAATAATAATAAATATGTGACGTTTTTGCTCAATAATTTTAAGGTCCGGACTCCTAAAATACCCGTCCATCGTTCTAAGTAACAAAATCTCTATCTTGCAGAGATGATTTACAAAAATCCTCTGTTGTCCAACGTTAATGTTGAAAGGGGAGCAGTTATTAAGCTGAGAGCTTTAATATGCACTTTAGTCAATTAAATCAACGGGATTAGGCTGAGATAGGGTTGCCACTGCTTTAGTCAAATGGTTTGCTAGCATATCCTTCATAATTTTGTTAACTTTAGGCAAACTGTATTAGTAAGCAATTATAATTTAATGGTTTGAACCACGAAGTATATGGATTCGAAAATAAGTGATATGTCGCTTACTTAGTGTTTTTAAAGTAAAAAAAGGTCTGAAAGTTAAATGAAGAGAAAAAATTTTACTCCAACGCATATTTTTTAAGAGTTTCGGTGATAATAAATTGTTACCTATTCATATCATTGCATTAAGATAAACTGAAAATTAAATAGACAATAACATAAGGTAATGAAAATTGTCGTGTTCTGTCATAATAAAGAGACATGGGTACACAATTGACACACTTTTATGGCTATATACAGCTATAAATGTCTTCTGTAAGTATGAATCAAAAAACCCTTGGGAGTTTCTTGCTGCTTCTTCTTCCAGAACTACTTACGGTAGGAATTTGTTGAATAAATATTATTTCATTTTAGTTAGAAAATCTTTTAAACACTATAAAGCAACACAGGCGTTTTGTTCCCATAACGAGCTCTTTCGCATATTATGTCTTATAACACATTTCAACAAAGTTTAATTTTCTTATTTACCCCGTCAGTTGTCTCACGACAAATAATCCCAAATATCAGTAGTAATATAATTACGGTACAAATCCCTCATTAGATCACCAAATTCTACATATACGCGTATACCTATCTAATACCAATATCAAAAAAAACGAGCTTGACAGATATACAGACACGTGAGTAATCTTATAAAAATTCCAATTTTCATGGGATTTACGCTATCCTAAAAATCAACCCCTAAAGTTTTGTTCCAAGAAGACGATTCCCAAGGGCTTCGATACAGCAAACCCCATGTCCTCAACTAAATCATGCTTGATGTTTTTATGCTAATAATTTGACCCAGTTACATATTTAGATCAGTATCACTACGGGTAGTTTACGTTAAATCGTATTTCTCTGTGTATGTCATCAACTACATTTATCATGTATAAATATGTGTAGAGTGAAAAATAGATGCCAGAGATCAAAATACTTAGAACAAAATCAAGACTAGCTATTCTGCCAAAACGTTAAGTGTTTAAAAGTTTTATTATAGTGATTGAAAATTATTGAAGCCACGAGGAATCAACCCATGTCTTCAGTAAGTCACGAATTACTAGAAACCATGTAGTCAAGAAGAGTACATTAATTAGGGAGTAAGTGAACTGATCATAAATAAGTTTTTTTAAGGCTTTTAATCTTCGACAAAGTTTAACAAATGCTTTTGTGATTACAATTGACAAATAACTTTTTGGCGTGCTTATGCAACTATAAATCACACTATCGACTACTGGTTGATACCCCACGTTGCATAGTGGTAGTAGTGCAGTTGGGTGACGTCTTGCTCATAGTTCAGTGTATGAACAGAAGAAAGAAATTAAATTATGTAAAGAAAAAAATATATTTATATCATATGATGTATGAGTGAATTTTCTGACAGATTCTTCTACATTACAATGTACATTTCCGAAACGGTAGCAGAAACAGAATAATTTACGTCAGTTTTTGGGACCTGATGGTAAAAATATCGACGTATTCCACGGCCGTCAGTAACACGAAGTGTCTCATCATCTCACTGTGACTAAAAGGACTCGTTTATAAAAAAAAATAAGAAAAACTGGTCAAGAAAAAAAAAGTTACTACTGATTTTAGAAGAAAGGCGGCAACTAGCTAAGTCTAAGCAGAAGTCTAATCATAATAAATTATGCGGTGCAGATTACAGAGGCCAAGAATATTTAGTAACTTAGTGCTTTTGTCGTATCTACTATTCAACAAGGTACACCGTGAGCAGATGGGATTACCTTGGTTAGGACGAATGGAGCTCCTTACACCCCAAAACTGATTGATAGGTATAAACGTTTCAAATTCATAGTAATTTTTATAATAGATCTAAAGTTATAACAAAAGGTAATTAGTTGGTAGCCCTGCGCAGGGTCGAGTCGAAAAAGCGACGCAGCGCAGCCGCTTCCAGCATAAGCCCCGGCTTATACGGTTTAGATATGCTACCATTTGGAATAATAACAAGAGCGAGATAACATCCTTTGTGGATTTATATAAATAAAATAGAAAAGATCACAGAGGTGTCGTTAATGTCACATCACGCTACCAACATACACTAGCCATAGAATGGGTTTCTGAACAGTTTAAAATACATATATTTCACTACACTATCGTTCGATATTACTTTCGCCTCCGATGATGGATGATGGATACCCTACGATAATACAACCAAAATCAATTATTGGAAATTAATCATCTGATACAATTGACTTGTATCCGTCTCTATTAGCATTTAGAACTGCAACACTTTTCCCTGAGTGGCATTGCAGCGACCGATCGTAAATATACATATTTTTCTTATATTCCTGCATTATTATGTCCACAAGAAAAATGTGTCTAAAATGGCTTCTCCCTTTGAGCACGGAGCAAGAAACACCATTCCATCCACAACATAAAAAATATTATATGATTACTAGAATTATTAAATGAAATTAATAATAATACATTTATTACCCTCAATTAGTTACGATGTTTCTGCTGACATTGATTATAGGGGTAACAGTATTGAAAAGGATAGCAATCACAGTCTATCCCTTAATACTGTGTATAGGTCCGATTTTTATATGAAATTTCTTATCCCTATATTAATTATTTACTGAGCCATAAATGCTCGGGTTTATAAATAAATTTTATTGGTAAAAAAATGAATAGGCAGGTAGCATTTGTTTATTATGACGCATGAATGCTACTATAGCTACTGTAATGTAGAATACTATTTCAATTGTAAGGGTTATAAGAGCCTATCTTATGGTCACTTACGATCACGAAAAAGTAGTAGCTTGGTCATCGATGTACAATATAATGAGTCTATGTAGCTGGCGACAAACAATCGGGTCTTTTAGGGAGGTGAATTTTAGAGAATTATAATATCGTCTCGACGTAAACCCAAACCAAATTACACGTTATTTTTTAACTAGTTGGGAAGTTGGTGTAGCTATAAATTCCGTATTACTCAATATGTTCGAATTAATTCCCGCATCACCGTTCCTCCATCGAACAACTCGACGTACGGCAGGTATCCACCCTTTCGTAGTGAACCTACCATTTCCACGGACGACGCGGTTTGCGTACTCATTTATTATGCGCACTGCAAAGGACTGGAACAACTTGCCCGCGTCAGTGTTCCCGGCTACTGACGATGTGGGAGTCTTCAGAATTAGAGTGAATAGGCCATTATAACTTAGTGCGTCACCATCTTAGACTTCATCACCACTTACCATCAGGTGGGATTGTTGTCAAGCATTAACTTATTTTATGTAAAAAAAATCTCCCTAAATGGAAATCACGTCGCTGCTAGAAACTCGTCAATTCGCTGCACGACAACAACCAGATAATATGGAAATGAGTTTACGTACCTTACTAAGCAAGTACTAAGACTATGAAATTTACGTGGAATTCACGTGTTTCGATTTACATTACGTGTTTCGGTTGCGAAGTTAACAAGTAGGTTCCCTGATTCTTGATCCGATCTGCGTTGATAACAGTAATAGATGGCGCCGGTGATCTACCACCACATCGCGTTCAGTCTGCTCAAATGTCATTAATTAGGTACTAATGATAAAACATTTGATTATTTTTGTTCTGAAATAATTAAATATGAACTGCAGAGTTAATTTAAACAAGCTTTTCAAGAAAACGCAATATTAATGTTTCATTATTTACATATGATCTAATTATTCCCCAATGCTAAGGAGACTGTGTATAATACCATAATTCAGTGTGTGTGGTCAGGTCAGGTAGTATATGTATTAAATAATAAAAAAAAACCACATTTAAACTGTGTCTGCATATATACGTAATAAATAAATAAGCACTGGTAAAGACCGACATACGGAGCGTAGCGCGCCGTGAGAAAACGTGCCCTTAATAATTATATACAGTTTATAATCTTGATATTGATGTAAATATTTCCGCATGACAACTTCTGAAATGGCAAAATAGCAATGTTTTGAATGTTTACACGTACTTACATACATATGTTACATGTTTATGTGACATACTCATTGCTGTATAGATTGTTTTTTATAATTGTAAAGATTTTAATGATATGACGATGTAAAGTGTCCATGTAGGCTTGGGTGGGTGGCGCACTAACATATGAAAGTCCACTTGAGTTATTTTTGAATTGCTGGGTAGGTATGGCAGGCGTTAGCGGATGTCTATATCCAGCAATGGACCTCCAGATGCTCATGGAACGATAAATGGATTATAACTTCTCCAATTTCTTTAAAGTCATTTTTTTTTGTAAGATTTAAAAGATCACATTTCTTACTTACACGTGAATCTGTTATGAATCACTTCGTAATAATATTTATATGTTAAGAATCACCATAGCCCTCGCGGAATAGGTTCAAAAAAAACCTTATGTTTATTGTATTAAGGGCAAGAACGATTATAAGCGTACGTACCGACTAAAAACCTTATTGCCCCTAGTTCTGACGAGATAAACTATTCACGGAATTTAGCGGAGTCACCGGATGCTATTAAATCCTAGGAAACTAACGACATATTCCGTAAAATTTTCAATTCAAATCGAGATCTACAATCCTTAGTGAAGACTTCCGTATGACTCATTTTATATTCGGCTCACTCGCTTGAGGTAGTCTTCGGACCGGTTTTATAATAACTGTGTATGTTGCTAATTTATGACGTGAATCTGTATTTGTCCCACTGTAAAATCTGTATAGAAAGAAATGATCATAGAAAAAGGCCAAAATCCTTTACGTGGAAAAAAATTAATGTATTTACACTTTAGGTGGTGTAGTAGATGTCGAGCCGCGATGTCCCTTCATTGTATGGTCACTATGTTTGATTGCAGTAACTTCGAAAACTACTGCATGAATTTTAATGCGGTTTTTACATGACGATAAAGTGATTTATGACGAAGAGTTACGTGTATGCGGTTAACGTAAAAAAAGATGTAAAAAACCTAATAAAAACTAGTTAAATTATTTCACCAATGACTTCAGTAACGAATGTTGAAATCAGGAACAGAGTCAGACTTGTGTGATTAAAGAATTACTCCTCCATTTGAAGTCGGTCACAGACGTGTTGTATAACAATAATTTATTACTCAATCCTGTCTCCACTGCATGTATTTATTTTAATATGCTCTGTGGTTAACGACTTATTTTAAGTAACGAAGACCGTAGAAATATCGGACTGTGTTCTACCACACAGGATTATTAGACAGCCATTTTCGGGCGCATGTAATTATTATATATTGATTGCTGTGAAGCGTATACTTTCATATTGTTATCATCCATTTGCTTCTGAACGTTAAAATTGCTTCTCATGAAGATTGCAGTGATTTTATTTCTTTAATTAGTTCTAGTAACAATTCAAAACCATTGCCTCGCGTTTACAAATAGCACCCCCACCTGAAACAATTGTTATTAATTTTATCACGCATTTAATAAATCTCATGTTTGTTCCATTTTATTGTTAGAAGAAGAAAGGAAGGAAAGAAAGAAGGAAAGGAAGGTAGGAAGAAGGAAGGAAAGAAAGAAAGAAGGAAAGAAGGAAGGAAAGAAGGAAAGAAAGAAAGAAGGAAAACAAGAAAGAAAGAAAGAAGAAAGGAAAGAAGAAAGGAAAGAAGAAAGAAAGAAAGAAAGAACGAACGAAAGAAAGAAAGAAAGACGGCAAGAAAGAAGACAAGAAAGAAAGAAAGAAGACAAGAAAGAAAGAAAAAAGAAGGAAAGAAGGAAAGAAGGAAAGAAGGAAAGAAGGAAAGAAGGAAAGAAGGAAAGAAGGAAGGAAGGAAAGAAGGAAAGAAGGAAAGAAGGAAAGAAGGAAAGAAGGAAAGAAGGAAAGAAGGAAAGAAGGAAAGAATGAAGGAAAGAAAGAAAGAAAGAAAGAAAGACACCATTTATTTCGCTACTCGCTAATAGGTGCTAAGATTGAAATTAAAGATAATAAACAACTATACAAGAAACAATATAAAGAAAAGAGAAATAAAAAATTACCAATTAATATGACATACACTATGAAAATATTGACATAATCATAAATATACATACAACTAGCGAAAAAGGCCGTACTCAGCCTATGTCGTAGTTTATCCCAAACAATGGATGGTTACGACTGCTGGTATTCAGTACCACCCAAATTGTCGTGAAGTACGGACAACCAGTGCCACATACGTTGTTTGAAAAAAAATTTGTATGTTCACCATATACAGTGCCATTAAGGCAATTAACAAAATGCACAAAATTAATCACAAGGAGAATGGGTACATCACAAAGACTACATTTACCAGTAATTTACTAACTATTCAGTTTATATACGATGTCAAACTAATCGAATCTTTTTCCATATCAACTGCAAATGTACGGTACCTTTCGTAGTGTATGGGTAAAGGCGGTGAGGAAATTCGTCAACAACTCACGTGTTGCGTGACTCATTCGACACGTGCCAATGTTGTGGTTATGATACTTGCGACTGAATGCGGCTTGACCCACGAATGCGTCATGGTTTAGGAAAAAAAACAAGAACTCTAAACATTTTAAGTAGTATATAATTTTGAACATATACATCGATAAATTTATTCCATGGATATTTTTAAAATTTTCTGGAAGTCCTAAAACTACATTATGATTAACACATTTTTGTTATTCTAAATGATCGCCTTATGTTGGAAATAACTGAGAAAGCAAATATAAATTCTTAATTGGGCTCACTAATCTTTACCTTTAAGTATGATATTGTATTCCTTTATGTATTGGAAATAGTACATAAAATCTTTCGACCTTTCTCATTTTTACTCTTTCGGTAAAGCTCCGTAAAAATATCGATGTGTATTTATAATAGCTTTTTACATACACCTACTCTGTATCAATTCGGAGTATTAATATCTTACAATTCACTTTGTGAATTTTTTGATGAAGTAGCTAATTTGCAAATAGTTATTTTATTATGCTAGCGGATTTATTGTAGGAACTGTTGTAAGTTGTTATCATATGTCCTACTAACACGTAACATTATATTGTTTATATGAGGATGATGTGATGGTGTTGAATATTATATCTGACAAGGATCTGGAACTATGAGTTTCGCATTATTATGTACTTTCTTATTTTTATTGTATCTTATATAGATGTATCAAAGGTCAAACTTATTGACTAGTGATATTTTGCATGTCAGTATTGAAATAGCTCAAAAAAGAGGTAGAATATTATTGAATGTGTAACATTAAGTAATTGAAACAACTCACTGATTGATTCACTAAAAATAACATTTGAAGATGACAAACTTGAATACTCGTTCCATAAATACATACCTACATTCGAGTAGCTCACAGACCTCGTTCACATATTTAAATCGGTTCATGTACCAGACAATAAAATATAGTACTTTTAATAATATTTAACTGTTAATTAATTACACATTCAGTCAATCTAACTACCTGTAACGCAATTATTATACTATATGCACCAAACGGCAAATCGACGCGGTCGAAACTACACTGTGAATAATCATACCAATGAATCACTGTTATAATATAACCGCAAAATGAATGGCAGTGGCTGGTTTGGTTAATCTAACTCGTATTATTGAAATTATATGGAATATATGTACAATGATGTTTAATTAAAACGTTAAAGTCTCAAATAAAGTGTCCTTAAATCCAAACGCCATTAAATTAATAATTTAATTAATTAATTTCATATCTAATTTTGATATTCATAGCACGTGTATAGCTCGTATTTATGTAAATTACGTTTTCATTAAATGTAAACCCTATTCAAACCTTCCAATCCGACAATTGATTTTAAGAAACGTTTTTATATCACCATCTCTATAATATGTAGCTTAATATATTATAAGCATAACAATAAGTCAATAATAATGTTAAATAAACTTAAGTACATACTTTATGATTTTGACTTTCCTATCCTAAAGAATTTACTTGGTAATCACATAAAATGGGCAATTGTGTTTATAATGACTTATTATTTTTAAAAAGTAGTAATATGTATATCTTAAAATCGGACATTATCAGAAATTGGAGATCGGAAATAAATTTACTGTCATATAAAAAGATAAAACATTTCAATTTACTGATAGAAAGACAAGCATTGTACGTCCCTTTTATACTTATTGATTGCATAATTCAAATGAAGAGTCCAAATATATGTACATTCATTTCACGCTTTATCGTCTTCGTTGTATTAACATCGTAAAAAAAGAAAGATTTGTACGATTTCAACGCTGGTAAGATTTTTAATGTTAGTATTGCCCCAATTTGAATTTTCAAGTTTTAGTAAATCAAATTAAAATATGCAAATTGAAGAGTTTTAAAAATTATTCCACACACAGATTTGCATTGGCACAAAGTCTTCAGTATTCGGATAACGTCGTACGGACCACAGTAACAACCGTCTTTGTGTTCCATAACGGAGCCAAAAATGTGTATGTACGTTTAAACAGCTCCTATGTGTCATAACAACATTCTCGTCAACAAGAAACACCGACAAATTAGCTTTAAAAATAGTACTCTTCAAATAATTTCGACCCGTCAAATTATAAAATCTTTTTGAACTACATACATTTCAGATTAAGAAATTTCGCTGTTAAAATTCATATATTCCTAACCCATCACAAAGAAAATTTTACTGCGGCGGACTCAGAAAAAATCGAGTTTACTAACTAATTTAATACGACGAAAGTAAAACTAACTACAGTAACTCGAATCTGGAGAAGTTGTTATGAGAAAAAGTTTGTTATAACTTTTTGTTCCAACCCTTGACTTTTACAAATACATATTGTAGATATGAATATCTTTCTACCTACTGTTACAGATGTTTATAAATATACACTATAGAGTATCAGAACAGTAAGACTTACAATTAGATAAGCTAATGCCTAACCTCGAAACAATTAACTTTATCTTTCGGTCAGTGCTGCCCTCTATGTCATTCGAAGGAAATTATATGTACCTACCTAAATTAAAATATTTGAATATATTCACAATTAATATTATTCTACAGATCTTTATTTAAACCAACGGGTTCACCAGACTGTTCTACGCCGCAGATTTCTTGGCTTGGGTCCGTGGATTCTGAGGTTTCAACTTTGAAACGTGAATTTTTTTTTTGGTTATAGGGTAGTTTGACTAAGAATTCATGTTTAATAAAGTCTGTATGAACGAAGATATATTGTGGTAAGACGTTAGTTCGCTATTTTATTAGTTAATTATCTCCTAATTTAATATTTCACATTTACAAAATGTATTACCTTACAATTGTCATATTAATAAAATATATATTCATCCGCTATTTGCTTTACAGCTGGCGCATCTGGATACATGGATGATTGGGTATACGTTTTTAGCCTTAATAAATTTATAATTTAAATTTTGTTTTTTAAACATCTATACTAATATTATAAAGAGAGAGTGCGAATAATGTGATTTTGTGTATATGCGGTATGTAATCACCGGAACCATGGCACTAGGGATTGCAATCCCGCAAAGTGGGATCCTGCAATCCAGCGGGATTCAGCATAATTTTAGGTACTGCGGAATCCCGCAGCAGCTTGCGAAAATATAAATTTGAAAATAAAAAAAGTTATATATGTTGTACGACCATTTATTAACCATCAAACCAACAAGCGTCGAGGCAGAAAGAGACTTCGGCCGCTGGCTATATATGTAGCTATATACTATGTATGTAGCTATATATATAATATATGTGGCTATATATGGCTATATATATATGTACATATGTAGTTCTATAAGAATTAGACTGGGAGATAACACTATTGATGCTATTTTTTTTAAGATCACATTTCCAAAAAGAGAAGTGATTTATTAATTAATATTTTTTATTGATTCTTTACTTAAGTAAGAACAATTAAGACAATTTAGTATATTTAAATTCATACTTTAAATCGCCAAATAAAGAAGACTGATTATATCTAATTACCTCAGATAAAGATTAGAGATTATTTTTAATCACCTAGGCAAAAACTACAAAATTACCGAATATGGTATTGTTTTTGAATTTTAAGTAATAATTAATAAATAAGTAGTCAAACAGCGAAATAATTAGTCAATTAGAGGTAGTAACATATTGTTGATTTTTGTAATTTTTAATAAATATTGGATTAAAGTCATAACAAAGAATATTTATTTAAATTCCAAATGAAATATATCTTTTGCGGGATCCCGAGATTGAAAACAGTGATGGTATGCAATCCCTACACGGCACCTATTCGAAACATTCTTTTACCAATCCAAAAGCGTCTTATTCTGTATGGACCATTAACGTAATATACTAGCGTGAAGTATATTATGTTTATGGTATATAATTATCAATAACAAGCTATATAATTATCAATAATTAATTGTTGAATCCGAGCGAAGTCGGGACGGACCGCTATAATATGATATAGTATAAATAACTATTTTTTCTTGGCCAGAAATAATACATGAAAATTTATACTTTTGAGTAATTTTGAAAACCTTGTCGAATCACGCTACTATATAAATAAATAAATTTAATTTGCCTTGGACCTATTACCTATATATTTCGGTTATCAACTAAGTACAAAGCTATCTGTAATTATCATATCATCTTGATAACAGTTATAATACTGGTGCTCCTGGACTAAAGTTAAAGGGAAGTTTATTATATAAATATTATTTTAATAATATTTATTATCACGTATCGGGACAAAAGAAAGCGAGGAATCGTTTTTAGTAACTAGCGTTCCAACACTGCAAATTAAACGTTGTAAAACTATTTCATAGTCGATTGTACAATAAAGGTGGTAGTTAGAAACGCAAATAAGAAACACAACCAAACACCCAAACTGGGGGGTATAGAACCCAGCGACATAAAACAGGAGAGGTCGTTGGCCATAGCCGTTGTTCACCTACGAGAGATGTTATCTTCCACTTACAAATGTGTGAACCTTTAAATCCCACATACATATGTATATAATATTTATTAAGACAGCTGTATATTCAAGCTTAATACACAAACATCAATAATTCAGTAGTATATATTACTTTAGTAGCATATTATTAATATAGTATAGGTCATACTTTAATAAGCGTTTCATTTAAATTAGAATTTGGATAGATTTTGAGACACAGGTTGTGTTTTTGCCGAAACAAAGCTAATACAAACATACTACTTTTTTTATCACCAAAGGCAGACCCGCCAGGCTAGGTGTTCATGCCTGGTGGATTCAGATTCTTGGCACTTCAGTCATGTGCGTCAATATCTGTGTACAGTGAAACATTGTTACACTTACAAACACTTATATAGAATACTACCTGTGCCCGCGACTTCGTCCGCGTGGAATTTAACAAAAAAGTTATTTACTAAAAATAAAAATAGCCTAAGTTACTCCTTATTACATCAGCTACCTGCCAGTGAAAGTCCTGTCAAAATCGGTCCAGCCGTTTCAGACATTAGCCGGAATAAACAGACAGACAGACAAAAAAATTACTTTGGTATATGTATGTACCGTATATACATTCATATGCATGTAGAAAAAACGGTTATTTTAATCTAATTTTATTTATTAGTATAGATTACTTTATATTTATTTATTCATATATATATTCATATCATCAATCATGATATACCTATTAAATAGAAAACATGAAATATTAAGTAATATCATATTACATTAGGACCGTATCGTATTTAGATAGTACGATAACTTGTTATCTATCAATTTACTATTGATTGCGAATCAAACGTGTAATGTGTTCTGCCCATTGAAACAGTGTTTATACATATCATGTGTAAGTAAAATATCAAATACATAAAAATTAATTCACGCGTGTATCCCAGTTTGTAGGATCCCTGCCGAAGTACGGGATCCTAGTTCGGTTCCCGCCGAGTAGATGTTTGTGTGGCAAATAGATGGTTGTTCTAACATCTGGGTCGTTTATAAAGTCTTAACTGTGTAGGTCCATGTCACCCACGACATAAATAAATCCAGCGCGATGTAAAGCCTTCCTCGTGCAACATTCTAATTTTTTTTAATGTTAATAACCGACAAACGAGCAGACGAGCCACCTGATGGTAAGTGGTCACCGTCGCCCATGGACATCAGCAAGACCAAAGGTATCACTGAAGCGTTATCGACCAGGAAATGAGAAGAACGTAAGAAAGATAGAACTGGCTCTCAAGCCCCCAGCCGGTACACGACGAGTCGTTTGGCGGCTGACTCAAGCAGGAGGGTGGTAGCTAGCCGGGCAGGCTTCACGGAAAGATAAAAATACCAGTAATAATATTAATGACTTAATTAATAATACTGATAATATAATCTTTACGCGAAGCCCTACTACCAAGCAGGCTGGCTTCTGTCGCCTCTTACGACACCCTGTTTTGTCAGCATGGGATTGGGGTGATTATTCTAGGCCGCCCCATTACGGTCAAAATCAGTAAAACCGCATGAAAAGACTATGTATGTGTTATGAGATTAAAATATACAGAGACTGATTACTGATAACTGGTCCTACGCTGTACAAGTCATGTCAATTGACGCACAGCAGCTTGGAAACTTTTTTTTATGAGTTAAAATTTGAAATTACATTCACACATAGAGTGGAATGTCCCTAATAAATATAATTCCATTAATCATGGCCATAAATAATACTAATTGATAAACGCTAAGGTAGTTCCGTCAATGCAGGCCGTCAAAGGCGGAAATACCGTTTTGTATTTTAAGAAATTATTTATTTATCAAAGCATTGTAGTCACTTGAACAATACGGTAGCTGAGACAATAGTTTGGCGCAATATCAAATGGTGAAACAATATCAAAATTAGTATTTTTTTATTTACCAGATTTTATAATACCTAGGAAATATGGTGGAGTTGATATCAGAAATTGATAATTAATAAAATTAATAGAAGTTTACAGAATTTACTACAAAACTAAAAGAACTAATAGAAGTCACAAAATAATAAGGCTTCATGCTAACTTCCTTTGCATTTTATCATCGTACTCATTCATTTATAAAAAAAATCCGCTTATTATATTACTACTGTGATATTTATTTCTATAATTCTAATTTTAAATTTGACGTTTATTCCATTTAAATTTCAGGGTGGTTATTCCTCATATCCTCGACGCTTGCGCTGCGCGACTTCGAACCTCCCTCGCCCGAGACTCTATCCTCGGACATCATCGACGAAGGATGGCTGCGCGTTCGTCTAAATCATTTCGACGCTTCGAACAATGACACCTTTGATATGGTACTTGTTTGAATAAGCATAATCTATAATCATAACATCCCAATTATACGAGTCTTGCTCATGACAATTATTTACGGCTTTAATATATTTTTATTATATGTGTAACTTTGTAAATTACACTATCGCATTACATTACACTGTTTGTAAATTGCACTTTGTATGTAGTATATAGTTGACCTTCAGTTAGCATATAGCTAAGTGTTACGTACTTTTTGTTCCCTCTCAAGAATGGTTCATTGTATATAATACAGCCTAAGATAAATTTTCGAGAACATTATATATACGCTTAACAACTTTTCTAAAGTGTCAAAGTCACCTTGTAACAAGCATGGTAAAGATCGAGGTAACTAAAGTTTTTACGTTTATTATTCGACCTTTTACGTATAAAATTAACTAGTACCACAGACTAATGAACTTTCTCACACAGTCGACGTAGACAGTTGAATCCGTCAATCGTCCAGGACGCGCCGGCACGCGTTCCCATAATTGTAACAGCGTTTGGGGAAACGCATTAAAGTTAAACGCGTTGTAAATTTTACACATATCACCCACGCCATAACTGTTTACCTTGTCATAGTTTATTATTTTCTATGACGTGACAACCCTGTCAAAGTAGTTCAAAAACTGTGCTAGTATATATTATGTGTATATCCGCTGATTTTAGTTAGTAAACATTTCACAAAGTACTAAAGATCGTCGATATCCGTCGAATAGATTACAACCGTTGCATTGTCAGCCAAAGCCCCACCGGAAGAGTGCAACGTGGACGGAATATCCAACTGTGACCAGGTGTTCGCGCAGACAGACAACTATTATCCTAATGACAAAACTGTAACGGACCCGTGTTATTTTGACTCTTCAGTCCACATGTTTTACTGGGGCATTCTGTTTGTAAAATAAAGGATAGCATGTAATGGATATTACGAAATTTCGGATCTGGATACACGGATACGGATATAAGAATAACATTTTACCGGTTTCAGTAATCCTAATTCCTAATCCGATTAGTTTCGAATAATTTCGGATAGGGACAGAATCTAGACGTCACTAACCGTGTCGCTATTATTTTAGGCATTTTATTTTTTACATTTTTACGGCTATTGTTTTTATATGTGATTATAATATCGCACCTTTACAATGAAAGTGACTTAACTCAAAATTCCTGAAATTCCAGATTTTACTATAAATTTACTTAAAAAGCCTACTCTAAGGCCCCATGGTGAAAAAGAGCCCGAGTTATGAGTGAGAAAGGGAAAAAGGGAAAACCTCATACATCTGTCTCTTTAAATTTACTCAAGACCATACATTTTTGAAAACTTTCTTCGTCATTTCCCATAAATTGCAATTTTTGAGTTAAGTCCCTTTCATTCTAAGAGTGCGATATCACATAATACCTAGAGATATAGTCAAACCAAATTCATATCCAGAACCGAAATTTCATAAACATAACATCCCTAGTCTAGGCCTCCTATATTACAAAGAATATCCATAAGGGCAGGATTATATAATTTCATTTATTTTTTATTTCGTTCTTAGCGATATCTGTACAACAGCAAATTTGCGCAACCCAACAACACCGATATGGTAATCTTCGTTGGGGGAGAATGGGAAATCAGTTCGAGGTGGTTGCGAGGAGGCCTGGCATACGAACTAGCGGAACTTATCGGAGCTGGTCTTTTCTATACGGAACATCGTTACTACGGCCACACACGGCCTACCCCGTAAGTATTACTTTAACCTTTGAACACATATAAAGTTATTTAAAGTTTTAAGAAACAACGAATTTTATATGTATTGCGTGTTCCGTGTAGTGTTCTTTTATGTTTTTGCATGCCTCTGCATATAGTCCCAGCTATCATAAAGTATTACATAATATTAATAAAAACGAATATACATTTATTCATTATATTTACTAAAGCCTTATATATAGGTCATTTTCTAAAACCTGGTTACAGTTCTGATTATGAATCAAATTTATATTAACAAATATAATAATTACTCTTACTATTTATTACCTAAATGAACTATGTACTATAATGATGTTTAATCATTCCAAATGTGTCAATGCGGGATCCGCAGTGAATTTAATATGTGAGATTGGAGTATCGCACCACTGCCCTGGATTTGTTCATTAAACTGATACAATCGTGCCAGCGCGTGTAAATCACCTATTTAATACCAAATATAACCTATATACCTTCAGGATAGACGAGTGTATGTATCGCTATACTGAGAATGACTTGAATGAAAAATTTGTAACTGACAAAATTTTAAGCTATGAAATCGAATGTATTCAAATAGTCCAGGTGTAACTAATTAGCTAGCAAGACAATCGTCATTTTTTATATGAAAAACACATATAAATACATTTTATTCAATAATTTGTTATATTTCCTATCCCTTAAAATATCGGGTATAAGGCACATCAATCCATAAGTTCAAGCTAATCTCTCACTGATAATTAATGAAATTTTGGGACTGTACCTCGTGAGGAAGGTCGCTGAACTCTGTAAAATCCATTTTAATCCTGATAGTAAAAGTGCTTGGTGGTAGTTTTTACCTACGGCTACCACATTCTTCTAGGATTAAACGCGAAGTGTTTTCATATGAATCGGTTTCGGTGCAGTGATCTAACAAGTGAGTCCTCAACTCTTTCTTAGCCGGCATTGACTTGGTTTGCATTGATATCTTTGGTGTCACGGACCTCCATGTCCATGGCTGTGACTACTTACCGTGAGAGGGCGCGTCTGCTCCTTTGTCGGCTGTTGACATAAAAAAGAAACAAATAAAAAATCTTCTGCGATTTTCAGCTAACAAAATAGGTAATAAAACCCTATAAATCTATACCCCCATGTATGTAGTGTCACTTGCTTTTATTTCGCGCCGCCAAATCCATGTCCAGCACTGCACAGTTGAACGCGTGCCAAGTTAAAGTGTTTCGGGGTTCTGTACTTGACGTCTATTGGATCCCAATGTCGTGTGCATTTTCTTGTATTTGTTCAGTACTGTTTGAATTTCAACTCTTTGTAAAGTATAGTTTACTTATTATTAGTGTGGATTATCTTATTATGGAGTTATTTAAGCCCCATCCAGTAAAGCTAACATTTCTTAACTAAGTGGTGTAACAATGGCTGATGCAATGGCACTGTTATTACTGTTGGCTAAGCGTTGTACTATCCTGTTTATTCCCGTCCGTGCACCGGTTGTAAACCTAATTGGCTAGCAATCTAATTCTAGATTTGATCATTAAATCTTTTCTCGTATTTCGGTTGCAGTGATACGTGAGAACTATGTAGTAACAAATGGGTGCAGTTTTCGTCTTAGACGAGAAAGAGACGGTGATACATTGTACGTTACGAATATTAATTCAAATCTGCTCTTTTGTCGATAAATTCACATAATTATCATTTCAAATAATTATTATTTTTAATAATAGTTTAAATTCATATTACACAAAGCTTACCCATATTTTACTCATAAAGTTTATAGTAAATATGTCCATGTTCTCATTGCGCACTGAGGCAGTTATTTTTTAATAAAACTAATCACGAATAAACAAACGAGATTTTATGTCTCATTATCAAGGGTCATCGATGATTATTATGATGAAATATCTTTCTTTCGTCATTTGTTCTCTATGATAAAGTACCTTTTCGAAACTGTAAATACGTTATAGCCGCATATAACAGTGATAGTCTAGTGGTGTGAACATCGGTCACGCGCACGGGAGATTCGACGTTGAATTCTCCACACACCTCTTATTTTTTAAATTATTTGTGTATTAAAAATTAATTATCACTTTCTTCGGTGAAGGATAATATTCGTGAGGAAACCTGCACACCCGAGAGTTCACCATAAAGTTCTCAAATGTGTGTGATGTCTGTCAACTCGGACTTGGCCGACTTGTTGAAGTGTGGCCTTAACTCTATCGTGAGTCGCCCGAGCCCAACAGTGGCAGTAATCAAGTTTAATCTAAGTAAGCATGAAAATTAGACACAGCCTAATGGTTTGATTGTCGAATTTAAATTCTGAGCTTCTAATTGGGCAAGTTACATTTTTCCAATTCTAATTTTTCAGTCATTTGCGTATGTTACTTCTGTGAAATATCATGACACAGTTCTTCTGTTCGTTTGAGTTTGCCAATCCTATTGTCCAGCGTGATGGACGATGGCTTTACTATTTCATTTTATCATAAAAGACCTGAGCTCAACAGTCGAATAGTTATGGTAATAATCTGCCCTGAACGAGAATCGAACTTGCAACCCTTTGCTTATCGAGCAGAGACCCTACTAACATAGGTACAAGTTCTAAATATTCATACTGTAGATTCAAATTTATTCGCGTGTTATTATCAATATTTTAAACATGTAATGATTATCTTTGCTAACACCGGAATCCATTTCACATAATCATAGCTCGAATCAAACCATTGGCTTAAGCGTAGTTTTTCAGATATCATGTTCTGGAGTTCACATTCAAAGTAATTGGCAGTTGGTTTTTGTGCTACCACT
The DNA here is from genome assembly GCA_003671415.1 of Megathymus violae. NCBI lineage: Eukaryota > Metazoa > Arthropoda > Insecta > Lepidoptera > Hesperiidae > Megathymus > Megathymus violae. The sequence continues at coordinate 4,719,286 of PDGT01000002.1, forward strand.
TGGTTTTGGACTATTGTAGTAATACGGTCTGGCTTGCGACTTTTTTAAAAAATAATCTATACCAAGGATTCCAAATCCACTACCATCCATTAACTTACAAAAACCAAAAAAAATACATAACACAATTTATACAGTATCTTGAAGGGTGTCTTGAACGCAGTTAATTAATAGGTGTCGATTTTAAGACCTCGTCGACCCATAAAATCAGTTTTCGTTTATGTCAACTCCTGGGAAAACGATTTCAACCTCAGAGGTCGATGTCGACCACTTTGGAAATCCCTGGTCTATACTAATGTTATAAGGATAGAGCGAGAATTTGTGAGCATATGTATATGCGGAAGATAATCTAACGACGACACCTATTTTATCATTTGATAGGTGCATTATTCCGGAGGGATATAGGCTATATATCATGTATATGAATTAAATTATTGTTCAACCCGAAACAAGTTGGGCCGAGTCGCTAGAGAAAGAGAAGTATGCGAATTTTGTGCGTAGATAAGGTGTATACGCGAAAGGTAATTTCCGGAATCACGCCATCTATTTGAAAAATTCTTCTATCATTTAAAAGGTACATTATTCCGCATGAATGTTAACCTTATTTCAAGTATGTGTACAATAATTAAGTGTCGGAACAGGCCGCTAATCTATGTATAAATAAGCAAATACCTAACAGTTCAGTACCTTTTTCTCCTCTTGTATTTGACCGGTTTTTTTTTCTGTTTGCTGTTGTTCATTACTCGAAAACTAAAGTCATTCGTACCTAACGGATATTGAACCAAGCAACAAGCGCTTCCGTGCCTTGAATAGCACTTACTTTGATGTAAGTTTTTAACGTAAGATAGCAGATTCCCTCCCTCCACACTCAAATTAAGTCTTTGTTTAATAAGTATTGTGGTAATTTTGAGTGTAGGGATGTCGAGCTACTTACAATTCAGCATGAGTACTTGTCATCTGCAAGTTACCCACGTGTTATTGTATGTGTTAATGTATTATTTATGTGTGTGTGTGTGTGTGTGTGTAATTTTTTGTTAGTGACTTCATGTTGAACTCGTAGTAAATTTTTTTCTACTGTGATTACGTCCATCCTGTTCAACTCAGTCAAAGATTTCACACGCTCAGTGTATTTGTGAAAAAAATCTCTTTGTTAAAAGACTTAAAGTCAAAAATGTTATTGTCACAAATGTAATCTTGCGAAGAGGCGCGTGGGTGTTACTCTGTATTAACGATCTTATTCAGTAATCAAACCCACCGTAAGGCTGGCACCTAATGTTTAACAGTTTCTATACATTTTAAAATTATACAGTATAAATATTTTACAATTTTCATTGACAAATCAAAATGGGTATGTTTATATCAAAATTAAAAGAATAGATACATATTGAGATGGTAAATCGCATTTTAAATATTTTCATCGTTCTTATTGAAAAATTATTATGTTATATGTATAAATTATCTATACTAAAATTATAAAAAGAGAGTATTTACGAATTTTGTGAGTTTGTGTATATGCCGAAAGTACTCCAGAACTGCCAAACATATCTGAAAAATTCTTGTACCAGTTGAAAGATACATTATTTCGGATAGACATAGGCTATATATTATGTATAAACTAGCATAATTATTCAACCAGAACGAAGTCGTGGCGAGACCGAGTAAACAATAAAACTAAAATTTTGTAATCATACAAAACTTGCATACTTTTAACTATTTATATAATAAATGCCAGCCCTAGCGTAAACGCGAATTAACCGCTGCCGCCCGAATAACCTCAGAGTCAAACGATGACACGAGCCGTTGCAACGCTAGCAGTGGTCATTGGCCGTCGGTATATAGAGTACAATAAATATTGTCTGTTGTTTCACTCGTTGTAGCATATTTTATAATGGTAGACACCCAAACATGTACAGTCTGTAGTAATATAACAAAGAGAGTGTGATTTTTTGAGGTTGTGTATATACGGAGGTTAATACGGAGGGTAATTGTCGGAACCACGACACCTATCAAAAAAAATTTTTTACTGTTTCACAATTTTTTTCGATATGTACATATAATATATGAATCTATGAAAATATATTGATTACATACGCACTAGGGATTCCTATTTCGTGGATTACAGATGCACATAATTTGATATTACAAACTACGTAGATCTGATTACAAACATTTAACTGGATCAAAATCAAACCCAAGAAGAATTTCGATTCGAATTCCCTTAGAATGTAGAATGTTTGCTCCAAAACAAGTCGGTATATCAATTATTTATTAATTGTAAAGATTTTTCGACAAAACGTACTGTCTATAAATAATTATCGACTAATATTCAAGAGTACTTCTTTATGCGTATGGTATATACATACAATTACAATTTTTATTTTATTTTATTTATTTAGTAATTTATGTACACTAAATACTTGAAACAGTTAATTAAATAAGAAATTTTGTACAAAGGCACTGCTTATTTGTATAAGAAATCTCTTCCAGCAGACCTAGGAATGGACAGTTTATTTATTTATTTGGTTTACCAACGACTGTTACATTAAAAAAACTAAAATAGTTACATTGCAACAAAGTATTATGAGCTAAATACAAAATCAGTTACAGATAAACACAGCATGATATTATAACTTGTAACATAAGTACCTGCCTTTTAAATTAATATTAATATTAATATTAATATTAATATTAATATGGATTTAACGGATATAATTAATCTGGGTTTTTTTTAGACAGATGTGCACGAAACTGGTTAAGTTTAAGAGAGAAAATATCCTTGGGTTCATTAATAAACCATGTATTTATTGCGTTACACAGACGAGGAACTGGTGAATGTTTTCCCAAAACAGTCCTACGGAATGGTGGAGAAAAAAGAGAAACGGGGTTTCTTGGAAACCTGAAGGGGATCCTGAAATTAAAAAGGTTTAGAAGCTGACGGCAGTCAATTTGATTATTAAAAATGTTGTAAATAAATATTAGGTCCAAAAGGGTCCTTCTCTTGCTCAACGAGGACATTTTAAAATATTTGAGATTCTCATGATAGGATAACTTTTTCTTTGAAATTTTGAAGGTGTGAGATAAATGCCACAAAAAGCGTTTTTGGACCCGTTCTATTCTTAATATATGAGTCGCATAGTGAGGCCTCCATACAACAGGACATATTCTAGAAGACAGCGTACTAGTGTTTTATACAAAGTGATACGTGTCTGTGGGTTTTTAAAGACTTTGCTGTTTCTCATAGTAAAACCCAGCATAATAGATGATGATGATGAGAGAGACAGTTGATGGGAGAGAATCAAATTTATGTGCACAATGCATATTAAAATAATATTTGATATAT
>PDGT01000002.1:4722627-4853892 GCA_003671415.1 Megathymus violae
TATACTAAAATATCGCCTTGCCAATCTCTTCTCCTTCCGATATTAGACTACGCCGATGCCTGCTATTTAGATGCCACAGAGAAACTATTAAATAAGCTTCAACGCTTACAGAATTTATGTATTAGATTCATATTTGGAATACGTAAATTTGATCGTGTTTCCCATTTTAGAAAGCATATCTCTACTTGTTTATATGTATATATTTCGTTTCGTACGTAACTTATAAAATACATTCGTTTACAACAAATTGAGAGACGCCTTTTAAGGTTAATTAGATTATATCATCAATCCTTCCGTTAGGCCCCCTGCTCTTGGTGGTAAGCAACAGACGAGAGTGGCGAACGGTCGCTATTGGAGGTTTTCTAGCTCTATACCAGTTTAATCCCGACGGAATTCTTGCGTGGTGTTAGCATTCTCTACCCACCTGGCTAGCTACTCTCCTAGAATCGAACGTGAAATGTTTTACGTATTTGGCCTGCAATGTATCAGAGTCGGCAATAGGGGGGGGTACTCTTTCACTTACTGCAACGATGACTATCGTGACTCGTCCATTCCTTTGTTAACTATTTACATAAAAAAGCCCTTCGACCAAAAAACATTCAATATTTGCTTCATATAATAATTCCTCCTATTGTCCGCGCTCTAATAGCCCAGTGAAGTACATTCTGGGTCTCCTAAATTACGAGAAGAGAATGTTGTTCTGCAAAAAGAAACATTTAATTGACCTCCTTTTCTCAGGAGCACCTCAGTAAATGAACTGCGTCACCTGAACGTAGACCAGGCGCTAGGGGATTTGGCGCAGTTCATCCAGTTTGTTAAGAGCGATGACTTTGAACAAGGAAGATATAAGTAAGTTCGTTAACTACAATTATTTTCCTATTATCATTGTAACATATCTGTTTAGATGCTGGTTCATGGGAAAAAAATAATAAGTATAGATTCCGTAAGTTACGGGTGGCATAAATGAACACGGTAACACCACACAATAAAACCTCAAGAACAAACGCTTTTCTGTCACATTGTCTTAATCGGGAATCGTACCCAAGACTATCTGATAGCCCAGCAGAAATACCTACCGAATTAAAGTGTTGTAATATCTTAGTATCTAATTGGTGGCTAACGGAGAAGAATATATCTTATATTAACAGAATTAAAAAATAATATTAAATTAAAATGTGAACATATAATATTCTTACTGTTTTACTCAAGATTGAATGATTACCCAAATAAGTGGGTCGAAATATCGCTTACAATTCAATAATCATGATGTCCTCGTATAATTTAATTTACCGTTTAATACAATTTTTTAGTATATTAAACATTATACCTCATGAAAATGATTGAATGTAAAACAAAGCTACATTTTTTGTATCTTCCGTTAAGTTATAACAATATAATTTATGATTCGACAGTATCGCGAAACTTGGTCATTAGCTACTTTCATTCATTATTGTTGTGAATTCTTAGATCGTAATAAAATGTATTTTTCTGCAGAAACGGCAAGGTAGCCCTTGTCGGATGCTCATATGCCGGCAGTATGGCTACGTGGATGAAGCTTGGCTACCCGCATCTAGTTGATGCAGTGTTCTCTGATAGTGGACCTCTGCACGCTCAGGAAGACTTCTCAGGTATTTTTTGTTATAACGCTGAACTTTTAAAGAAACTATTTGTCCGTATACACTATTGAGCTGGTCTAAACTACACTCATTATCATATTCTATCGCATTGTATATTTTCTACTTCTATATATCATACGATTTTTTGTTTTATTTAATTAATCGAGAAAGTCGCAGACGATCCACCTGATGATAATTGGTCACCATCGCACATAGACTTCAGTAACAGCACGTGCACCACAGAAGTGTTGCCGACCGATGTGGAAGCGGGAACCAGAGTTAAATTTCAAAGACTTGCCAGCTTGCTTAAGAGGGATGCCACCTCATATTTACAAAAAAGATTTTATCCATTAAATCAGAAATAGCAACTCAGCTGAGGCAAATTATGATTCACACTATGTTGTGTTATTAGTTATATTAACACTACGGAAAATTGTATTGTTTATATTTTACAACTATCATAACAATAAAAGTAAACTTTTGAGAATGAACCGAGATACCTAACGAACGTTTAATCCTGACAGTTGAATGATCTACAATATCTTGCCTCAGCCTTCAAATTTTCCTAAGTTAATAAACCAGATAGTTGTGAATTCAAGATAATCGCATTGAGCAATATTTCAAGTTATTTCTCATGCCTTTTCCAGAATATCTAGAAGTTATCACAGAAGCTCTCCGCAGACAAGGCAGTGAGGAGTGCGTGGCTAGTATTGCAGACGCTGTAGAAAGTATCGTCGAAATTATGGCACAGCCCGAAGGAGCCACTCGTATATCGAACATGTTTAAGTACGGGATAAGTTACTCGAAATCATGACGAAAATAATTAACAACGGAAATGTTACTAGGCCACCTGAACTTTGAACTACGGCAGACTCTGAACTAATGTTTTATTGGAACAACAAACACAATTTGGCAATACCCTCTTCCTTGATTCGGTACCCTAATGCTGGGGGTCGTCGTACCTAATCATTAGTTGTAAGAGAGCACTTTCTCCTTTATCCCATCCGGCCACTTTTCCAGTCAATATTAGCTTTTCCAAGTTGTGACCGGATTGGCATGCGATGTGACCGAAGAATTCGAAAATCCGGCGGAGGTACATATTTCATAGGCGAGGTCTTTTTTCGATCTTAAGTTGCTGCAGGATTAACTTCTTAGTCCAATGCGCTGACCATGGGATTTAGAGCATTTTCCTCCAGCTCCACATCTTAACCGCATCTATGCGTTTCCGATTTGTAGCTTTTAAAGTCCACGTTTCTACACCATACAGGAAAATGTAGAACATGACAGTGTTGACAAGTGACAAGGTTTGGCAATATAAGGTAGAGATAATAAAAGTGAAGTCGGTACTCATTTTCATTGTTTATCAACAATAAAACGATCAAATAAGCTACATGACTGTATATATCATTGCTGTACATGCACATGAGTAACACCATGCGTTGACATTAGAGAACGACAAATAGACTTGTTAATAGACTACAACGCTACAACCGAATCACGGTAAAACCTATTTTTTTAGTGTAAATAGTTAACAAACAAGCAGACGAGCCTGCTAATGGTAAGTGGTCACCGTCGCCCATGGACATCAGTAAAACTAAAAGCATCACTGATGCGTTGTCGGATAGGAAACGAGAAGAAAGAAAAAAGTACTGGCTCTCAGGCCCCTAGCGGGAATAGGACGAGTCGTTTTGGCGACTGACTTAAGCTGGAGGGTGATAGCTAGCCAGGCAGACTTTAGGGAAATATAATATTACCAGTAATAATATTAATGACATAATAATAGTACTGATAATATAATAGGCAATCTGACTTCTGTCGCCTCTTATGACACCCTGTTCAGCCAGCATGGAATTGGGGGGAGTATTCTAGGCCGCCCCAATACAGCCAAAACACATTGTAGAGTTATAATTAAAAGATAAAGAATCTACAAGATAGGTTGTATGAAAATATTGTGGGTGACTACAATTATGTAAGTTACAGTATTTTAAAAGTTACAAATCTTGTGAGTAGGTACCTAAATATTACATAAGCTAGATAGATAATATATTTTACACCTCAAAATTATCATTAGAAGATAAGAATATTTATTATTCTTGAGAAGAGGATTTTTGTTTTACCAACGCGTTGGAATTCATTCTAAATTCTCAACGATAGGTGACTCTATTTCACAGTAAATGATGATATTTGTTTGATTGTTTCCTTAGCACGTGTACTCCTATCCAAACCAACGTGCCGTTAGACGTGGCGACGTTCTTCTGGTATGGCATTACGGACATTTTTGCGTACCTTGTACAGTACGCCATCCCAGGAGACATCGAATACGCTTGCCGAATCATCACTGACGCATCTGTTTGTAGGTATTCAGGAGTAAAATAAATAAATTCTTATACCACGTTTCCTTCATCACGGATGGCATAATATATTGTTACGACATCGCGTAGCGCAAAAACGTAACTAAAATCATTTACCTGTGACACAAATTTATCAATTTATCCAAATCGAAGTCTTTGCTCGCCAGATAGTCATTACAATGGAATTGCAAGATCTCATAATGCAACACTAAATATATTGCATAGTTCTAAATCATATCTTATCGCAATGTCCATTAGAAACCAACCATCAGCCACGTAACAAATAATAATAATGTATTTAATTACACAATGCTTAAATATTTATTGACACTGAACCGTCAGCTGCCTCAAGCTCGAGCTGTAATCAATAGTTATATGTTAAAAGTCATTCATTAACCAAAATGATATCAACAGTAACTTATATCAACAATCCGAGATATTTATATTTTATCATCATAATAAAATTCAATTGCGTAAACGCAATCTTATATGTTTGTTTTTCTAGATGTGATTGTAGTGTACATAGATGTGGCCAACATCCTCCATTCATTTTAAAACATCTCCTTTTAGTTTTCGTATATAAATTTTCTAGCGGATCCTGTCCAGCGATTGGCCAACTTTATCACCATTCAAGAATTGACGCTGCCCTGCATTGAGACGCGGTACACCGAAGTTGTCGCAGCACATACCAACACAAGCTTCGATTCTCACGCAACTACTAGTAAGTTTTCTTATCTATTGTTCATATTTATAAGTACATTTGATGACCCTGTTACGTAGTTAATATTGATCCTGCATACTAAGCGAAAAGGTTATACCATCATGTGGTGTAAACATTTGTGACAAAAAAATGTTTGTTAGTGGGTCTTGGAAGTTTATAAGATCTCGTTACATAGCCAAATTTGGACATACTTTACAGAACCTTGGATGCTAAATTAGTCTCTGTACAAATTTACCGGTAACGAACATTTAGGTATTAAAATAAATCTAATTATACATTCGCTATGGTGCCATATTGCAATCTCACCAAACTATGATATTGGGTGAATATTCACAAGTTGGTAGTACAGAGTTACTTTATCGAAGTTGTCCATTATTTTGCATCGCAAATACATTCCGCTGGGGATGGAATTTCATTTACATAATATTGTTATTGTCGGAATGGACTTAACTCAAATTTATCCAGAATAAGATTTCCATACATTGAAGATACGAAAAAGCATTACATTGACCTGTTGATTTACAGAAAATGAAAATATTGTAACGGTAAAACGGCCTAATATAGAACTCGTGAGTTTAAAGGACCAGCCTTTAAATTGTTATTCTCCTCATAGTTGAAGAGACTTGGAGTAAATTCATATACACAGTTCAAATTAGTGAAAATTACTTGCTAACCCATATTAAAGTAGAGATGAAAGAGGTGTTATACCATTTGAATGAACTGAAGGAAAATGTTTTTGAAATAATTGTCTAATGTTAACAAAGTTTTTATTAACCAAATTTTTATCACTTGCGGTCGATTAATATCAGAGCCTCGCACGCGTTGCTTCACTCAGTCGATCATTTAGAATTGGCACAAACTGTGTAGTTTAGCATTTGTAAACTATATATCGTATGACTGTATATATCGTCAAACTAATCAAAATAATTCATTAAATATATAGGTATGATGGTATATACTTTTAAAAATACGTAGGAACGCTTACATTAGCAGTATTTAGTAAAAATCTGCATAGAATCGCTTTGAAACTGATTCATTTCGCAAGATAAAATGTATTCTAAACTATGACCCATTAGTTCCAAAAATCATCAAAATCTATTCAATGTTCCATACGTGTACAAATAGAGAGAACTTCCAAAACAAATGCTCAGGCCATTATATCGATAACAAAGTCTAACAACATTAATATGTCCAAAAAATATTCGTTGGACAAGTGCAGCCTCATTACAGTTTCATTATTAATCTAGATTCAATACGAAGATTAAACTAAATTAGCAATAATAAATACGCCTGATATTATTAAGTAACGATAAATTGCAAGGCTTCATAGATGAATAGATTCAAAACAACAATCCGGAAAATCCTGAAGAATAAGAATTCTGAGCAGTTCTCATACTACAAATACAAGATAAAAATAATAAATAATAAGTCTTGATCGAGTTCTATTAGAAGAATCATTGGACATATTCTTCCCAATAGACTTCTCCATAAAGTTCCACGATATGTCAATATCCCATAAAATCGAATGTCAGAATTCATTCATCCCAAGACTATAAGTATCATTCGATTTAAAAAAAAACTACAAAAGTTAGCACTACAATTTAAACAATTAATATTTGGTCCCCAGTGCGTCTCTGGGCGTACCAAACGTGTGTAGAGTACGGTTGGTATCAAACCACAAGTGGTACTGGCCATCCCTTCCTCTCCACCGTACCGCTGCAATACTACCATCAGACGTGCCGCGATTTCTTCTCTGCCAGGTAAGATTTACCACTTTTCTTTCATGTGCCCTGAACATCTACATAAAGAGGCTTATACAAATATAAAAATCCTGTATGAAGTAAGTTTATTTTAGAAGCCTTTTTGGTTTAAAATGAAGTAGTAAAGGGTGGGATCCATGGGAATTTTTAAACGTTATGTAAAGCGCTGAGATTAGGTAAAGGGTTATTTATATGCAAATATTATAAGCAAGAAAACAATTTTAGTGCTATCCACTTTGTTATAACGCTCCACTGGAAGGTGCTGCAGTACCTCTATAAACTCTTAACATTATTGAAAATTGTGAGTACAGAAAAATTTAAGCTTGAAGAATATTTTAGCGCTATCCCCTTTGCAGTTACGTGACCTGAAATGGCCCAAAAAGTTGTTTATTTAAGCTGGTCACATTTGTATCCGACTTATTTTTAATCTGGCAACGTTCAATTAAATCAGGTTCTGTCCTACTTTCATATTATCAATAGAAAGATTAAGTATATGTGATGTACTGTAAATGCTCCTGACACACATACGAGACAATAAAAACCTTTGTTAATTTAGTAATCCAAATCTTTTTTCTTCTACCTTTATTACAATAAATAACGTGATGGTCGTGCAGAAAGTTTTAAATTTAATATTAATTTCGTTGTTTCGTAATTTCAGATTTTTTGGAATCCAAGAGGAAATTTTGCCACTTGAATTCATTAAGCAATTGGTTATCTATCAATAGCTCCAAGAAAGGGGTTTTTCCTGTTGAATCCATTGAGCAATTTGTGACTAATATTTATTTGATTACGATATCTCTTTAATCCTTTCACAGTGAACTTTTGATCTCATTGTAATATTTCTTTATCTTTTTCAGCTTCGACGAAACCTTCCTCAGAGTCGGGATTGCGCGTACTAATCTCTTGTTCGGTGGTCTTACATTTCTGCCAGATAATGTGGTATCGGTAGCCGGAGAGCTGGACCCGTGGTCCCCAATGGGACCCAATAGCAATCATGCCACGCCGCTAGCACCTGTCTATGTAGTGCCGAATGTTTCACATTGTAGAGCAATCGGGTAAATATAACTTTAACATCTTAAGTTTATAGTGCACGACCCCATCGAGGTATGTACCTCCAAAAAGTTCCCGTAGTGAATTTGGAGCAGACTTTTTGTAGTTGATTTACCTTTCGGAGTGAAGTCCACTTCAAGACTATATTAATTTATTTATAAAAACAATTGGAATGATATACAAAATATGCATGAATAAAATTTGTCAATGTTACATATATTAGTTTATGGTCAGTCAGTCGCTAAAGTAGAGTTCCTCTTTAAGGAATTAGAATACAATGCAATACAAAATACTTTATTGTACACCAAAAACATAACTTACTTGAAAGCTTCAAATGCTAAATACTGAATAGTTTTAATTTAATACTTTTACAAGGATCCTAGAAAATCCGATTATAATTTATTGCGATTTAAAAACGTTGACTTTAATACTTCACTATAAAAATAACAATTTTACATAGTATGAAAAAGATTAGTAGTGTGGCCTTGGCGAAACCTTGCTAGTGTAACTAAAGTAACTTATTTAAATATGGCTTGGCCAAGCCACAACAAACTTTCCGCATCGTCTGTATTTTTAAAATAAATCCATAATTAACGCATAGTGACTTATTTGTACAAGTATCACTTGCTTATGACTGAGGTAAGAGAAAAAATACAGATGCATCCAATAATTATACAACCTCAGTGACGTTCGAAGTTACAAAATAATGAATTAACAGTCGAATTTAAACCGCTGGGCAACTACTAGTATCAATATATTTCCCGTATGTCAGCAACAGGTCTAACTATTGGAATTTAATTTTATATTTACAATATGATAATCTTTTAGTACCGTAAAACTTTGTGAAATGGTGCTATAAATACGTTCAATTAATTTACTTTAATGGTCTGTATCTAAATATATTCTTTAAAAAACACGATTTTATAAAGAAACCGCCGAGCACAACTCGCTCTCACAGAGACTTATGATTGATCAGTTAGTCGTCACGCTAATCGTGAATCACTTTTAAATTATCACAACATATTTTGTGAGAGAGTTATAATTTTTTTACTACATTTTTAATATCAAATTGTTTTAAGTGTCAATATTTATCTAGTAATCTATTCTGTTGGCGTAGTTGAATCGATCAATTACATGAAAAGCACTTTCGTGATTATCGCGACTAATCAAAAGGCAATGGTTTTGTTTTATATTGTATACTGATAAATAAAATACTTTTTAGTAACTACTTATTAAAACTGTAAACTTCAACGTGAAAATGTTAAGTTCTGTCTTTGTTAAGCATTTTAATTAACTTTTTGTCTATCTAGGTCTACTAGTGTGAACGACAGTCAACAACTAAAAGACACAAAGCAAGCAGTTCTCCGACATATGTTAAGGTTCCTCGGGAAGCCAGATCACAACCCGCCCAATTCTAGTTCCAGAAGACTAGTACCAATTTTCCTGCTGATAATTGGAACCGGATTCTCCACAATGTAACGATAAAGTCTAGAAGTAAATGTTTAAAATTTTAACAGCACGTACTTTTAAATGTAGGAACTTTTATAACTTAATTCAAAAAACTATTGCCTATAGTATGATAAAATATGCAAACAGTACAAGAGTACAAACAGCTCTTAAGAATATTTTTTAAGTGCAGCATTAAAGTGCAAAGTCTGCACAAGGCACGTGAAGCGACTTCGCAGTAAAAATATATCTATGTAAATATTACTACAGGGATTTTTATAATGAAATATGATTATATATTTGGTTTTATTTATGGTTTTATTTATTACCAAATAATTAAGTACATTCCAACATCTGATTATTTCCTAGTCAGCATAGACTTATCAATCTTAGTTAAGGAATTACTAATGTCTTCTTCGCCTCTTCTAACTTCTATATTCTTACAGTAGCAGTACTTATTCAAGTGTGGGTAGGACTTACTTACACAGTGTGGTTCATTTCTGTAACTGTAAAAAAGAGATAGTAAAAATACTTATAAATACGTTTTCTCTGGAAGGTACTTTCCTGCGATGGTTATTTCTGGTTCTGAAAGTTCTGGTCACTAAGACAAACAATAATTAGAGATCTCAAGTTGTAATTCAACTTATTATAATCGAATATATCTACATAGATGAAATGATTACTTTTAGGATGTGATAGATTTAATTTATCTATAAATCCACAAATGTCGCCAAGTTTCTTATTTGTAAGTTACTGAACTCATCCAGAATGGTTCCGATTGAATAGTAAGTTTCTTTAACTGCTCTTTAGTTATCATTCTACCTTTAAAATAAATTGTAAAATGTCTATACGCGTTTCGGTTGCAGTCTCGGCGATCCAGGATATGTATAGATTGATAACCCGCTTTCTTCGTGGCTAGCAACCTGTTACAGATGTATATAGGTGGCAGTATCCAATAAACATTAGGTTTGCTTTGGCTTTAATAAGCCCGGATTTTTCAATATCAAATCTCCGTCGCCAGAAATCCAGCGTACACAATAGGATCCATGATAATAAATGTGGTAAGAAGTATAATAAACACATATTCAGCACTTTATACGTACGCAGTAATCCTAGATATCTCCGACTCAGACAAGGTAAACCGATCTTCCCTTACGTAGTACTTCATAGATCCTTCATAAATCGCCTGTCCCGGAGCCATTACGATCTGTGTTGTATGTAAATCGTTGATATTGAACGGAATATGACTCGATTTATTGTGTCGATATAATATGGTGTCACCGTAAAAGACCCAGTCATTCAAACGTTACATAGTTACTATCAATTCAACGATTATATGTATATGTATTATGGTTAGGGAATTAAAAAAAAAGCATATCTATAACCTACCTGCTGTTAAATAACTACTGAAAGCCGCAAGCCATGTACATCTGTATCCAACCACAAAAATAACTATATTTGTATATTGTTGTGTTTGAAGTCGGTCACAAAACTATTCCCATCTTTGAAGTCTGAGTTTTGTGTCACCTAGATAACCAGACTTACTTCTCAGCGCTCATAATCTTCTAACTTAATGGCTAAGATGTGGCTAACATTGCAGGGTGTAACAGAACCATCTAAATTCGAACCTAAATTCCTTTCAACTGACATACTACTTCCCAAATACACTCTTTTACTAGTATCATGAACGGTGACATCGTCGACATACACGACATACACGACGCATCGCAGACATCGTAAACCTAAGAAAAAAACATCACTTATCACATGTCTGACCCAAGCAAGATTGAATCCTGAAATTGTAGCCTCGGTTACTACAGTTACCAAATCTTGTCAGAGAATCATGATCTTTCCTTACACTCACCTTTGCTTGATAATCTTCAACGTAGGGCTTCACCATATGTGAATTGGTGACGAAAGAGGCGTATAGACCTTCGCCGTCCCTCCCACGACGGAACTTTAACACGTCTTTGTTGGTCCCGTGACGCATCACCCATTCTATAGAGGTCAGGGTTCTTTCAACACAGAGTTCACTGAAAGAAGCATATTTTGTTCACCGTGAAATCATCAAGAGACATTTATAAGGGGATTCAAAAACGTATACGCCTAAATTATCGATTGTACATTATTCGATCTCAAACACACACTGCTTATAACTTTAGTATTAGCAATTACCAGCTTTCTGGCCCTCCTTATATTAAATGTCGGTATTATAGCTTACTTTTAATTCTATGTCGTCATAATGAAAATTAAAACTATTATAATCCCATTTCATATTGTCATGTTCTCATTGCCCATTTCAACTATATAGGTGATAACAATGTACTGTTATCAAGAAGCTTATGGACAGGTGCCAAGGAATCCGGGATCGATTTTCCATTGGAGGAAATTGTTGGCAGCGAGGTATGCGTGCGGGGCTGTGTTGTTACCTCGTGTTTATTGTCTAATATACGTTACAGTAAATAAAACCTGCACTTACTGACATAATAAAGATGTTGTCGACCGTAAGTAGGTACAGCGTGTGAAGAAACCTTGTCGTTCAAGGAAAAAACTACAATACGTTTACAGTATGACGAAGTAATAATAAATTTTACATACCTGTCATTGTACTTTTTGCTTGTAATGAATCTGTATTTTTTGCGTATAGTACATGTAAGGATTATGAAGCGTTGGATTGATTATGATTTACTTTATTGAATTTTATGAGTGAAATCTACTTTTTTTTTACTTTATTTTGTGGTACATTGCAGGACACGTGTCTCTCGAAATTTAAAATCCTTATATCACATTTCACCACACAACTGGTTGACGAAGGTTAGTGGCAACCGTCCCGATTATCTAAAGTTCTAATGCCACCCGAAAGCCTACGACATATCTCAACGACCTCTAGCTTAAAAGAACTATCGACGGCTTCACAAATCCTCCGAAATCCATTCAATCACCATTGGTAAGTGGACGGCGCACGAAGTTTCTTAACATCATCCTTCACTTATCATTGACTACAAGCTGTTGGGCTGTGATAATTTTCACCGATTATTTTCTATTACTAATCACAACGAGTGAGTGATAAATAACACCTTAAATCAAACTGCTCGTCGACTCGCAATATAATATGGTGTTCAGTACAATCTAGGCGACCCAAGCAAACACGGTGAACTGCTTGAATAATATTCCAATTAATACCACATTAATATTCTCCCAGGATTGACTAATGAGGAATGTCAGTTTTTAAATACAGTAAACTTCCTCGGTTTGTTGACATGATGTTTGAAATTTTCTGAAACGTTGAGTCGAATAACTAGATTTGGATTTAGAGTTAGTTCTAAGTGATTAACGGTGATTTTGTTGAAACTGGGTTTAGTTTGGGAGAGTAATTTTAATGAGTTGCGCTGTTAAAGTGAAAGGGGAATGGGATTTAAACCCACTTTAATTGGATTCGTCCAACATTCGGTTTTCGCATTAATTTGTATTGTAAACATGCGAAACATGTACGGTACATGAACGTTACAAATACATTGTAATCAGCGGGATGTCTGAGATTATTCAGTAACATGGAAGGGTTGATTTTTAGATATTTGATGACATTATTTAACAAGATTTTCCCTCCTTGTTTTTATATGAATACGAGTAAAACCGGACGAGGTCCCAATAGTTCTCTGTTAATAATTCTTCTTGGACCTGGTTTGAAGAATTCAAAACTAATATAACGTGAAAATACTACGTTTGGGAATCAGTTTACAAGATGCCTTATTCTATTGTGGAACTGGAAAATTGATTAACACTGAATTAGGTATAGTGTTGAATACAACTCACAATAAAATAAATGTAAAAAGCATTTTAGAAGATATCATTTATGGTTTAGTGACATTAAAATAGAAACACTTCGCACTTGACTAAACGGCTCTAGTGCCTATTCGTTGAAGGGCTAGTTGCCAACTAGAGTATCAGAAGTTGTTATGTCTAGACTAAGCACTGCTACCTAACTAGGTGTACGAGGGCTGCCTTTTAAGTTGTGTCGTTAGAAATAAATATAGACAATCTAATAGATTATTACCATTTATTGTTTTTCAAAGAATTCTTCGCGATATGTAATACACTTTTGAATGTGTTCCAAACAGTTTTTAAAACATTTATTCCACTCCGAAGTGGGTGTTTACAAAATGACCGATTTGTATGCGTCAACAGCTTCTTCGGGTGAGCTGAAACGTTGACCACGAAGACTTTGCTTAATTTTGGGGAACGTAAAAAAATCGTTAGGGCTCAAGTCAGGGATGTGAGGCGGGTGATCTAAAATTTCGACAGTTTGGGTGCTCAAAAACATCTTTGATTGGCGGGCGGTATGCGAACTTGCATTGTCATGGTGCAGTATCATACGACGTCTTGAGTTGTTTTTTCAGAACTCTGTGATGACTCGTGGCAAACAAACAATGGTATACGAGTCAGCGTTAACCGTCATGCGATCTTCTAGTACAATAGTGGCGAAGTGACCACCCTTTGCCACAAACGAGGCAGGCATTTTTTTTAAGTGCTCCACGAGCGTATGACTTCAGTTGGTTTTTGCTCATCTTGGAAGACCCAGATAGTTGATTGCTGCTTGGAATCTGGATCGTAAGCATATATCTAAGACTCGTCACCACTAACCATATCTTGAAGTGTTTTGACTCTCCTCAGTTGAATCGCTGCAAAGTTTTGCGACACCGTCTAACACGGGCTGTTTTTTTGGCGTCGCTAAGCAAATGTGGTATCCAAGAAGAGATCAACTTGCTTACGCCAAGTTCTTCGTGCAGGATTTTTTGGATGGTAGTCCCTGAAATGCCCACGGATGCCTCTATTTCATGGTATGTCACATAAAGATCTTCGACGATTAGCTGCCGCACGATGTCGACATTCTCTTGCGTCATGGCGTTTTTGGACGACCTCCATGTGGCTTTTCATTGAGGCTAAAGTGCCCACGTTGAAATTCGAAATACCAGCGTTGTACAGACCTAAGACATGGTGCTGCATCCCTAAACAGACAAGTGATCTCCTCAAAGCACTGAAGTCGCGTTAATCCCATTTGAAAGTTGTAGAAAATTATCGCACGCATATTTTCCTTTGACATTTCCATTTTTACAACCGACTTGTCACCTTCGAACAGACGCTACAGTAAAACTATTCGACTAATCAAAAAACACTGCTTTGTTTTCGAATTCTAAATATAAAAAAGATGAAAAAGCCATATGTCTTTTTTTTTCATAATAGCGGGAAGTTTGCAAACTACACGACTTTAAAAGGCAGTCCTCGTAGATTGTTAAAACAACTCAATAACGCTTTATTGTTATATTGTTTAGTAAGAATATAAAAAAACATCTAGTATACAAACTTTAATAACAGCTAGAGAAGAATCATATAGGGAAACGTGAGAATAAAACATTTGATTTGACAAAACATGAAAGCAAAGTTAAGTAAAACGATTTGATGAACATATGTATTGCTTATAATATGGATTATATATTAATACAAGTAATAAGTGGTTACCGTTGTTCTAGCGTGATGTTATTGATGAACTGTGCAAGAAATACCGCAGCCCTGGTGTGTAGTGGATCGATGATGGACACATTGGTCCACTTCGTACAGACGCACCAGTGCGGAAGTATAGCAGCCTGGCCGCAATTTCGAGACTTCGGAATCTGAGAACCAAAGTACCAGAATAAAATTTAGATATTATTTTATATTTATTTAGATATAATTTAGATTATATTTTATTTTAGTAATATTAACAGACAGATTTTATTACACAGCTAAAAAAAATATTTGAATTGTAAAAAAAACGTGTTTCTTAAATTTTCTGTAGCATCATGTAAAAACTATTGAAATGCATAGATCACAAAAGGAATAATTTTTGTGTTGCCGACGTGTGCTTATAACGAACAAACGAATAGGCAACGCTTATATAAAGATGGTTCACACTAATTGTCAAAGGCTTGTAACAGATCCGACAGAGAACCTTACTCGATCCGGCTCAAATGGATTCAATTCCAATCAATATTTAAAGCAACGGACTCTGAATTCTGTGGAATGGAACCTAAGTTCAAATTCAAATGCCAGCTAGCACAAAGCTACGATATTGTTCTGGAATTAAAAGAAATTCAAAAGCCAGAACCTATCATAATTGTTCTCTTAATAGTACTTTGATCAGGTACGTATACTGGCAGAAATTTAAAAAAATCTATGAATGATGGTTTACAAAATAAATCTACTTACGATCCGTTTCTGATAGACTGATCAACACAAAAATCAAGTAATCTACTGTCAGATGTCAATCGAGTTGCTAAAAGCATGGTGAAATATTTTTATTAAATTATGTCAGGTAAAAATGTTGTTATATTTAAGTTAGAAATGTACATCAAACGTGAATTTGGATTTGTGGAACGCTGATTACGTCATGAATGTGGCAAAACATTAATCAAGTAACCTTTGGTGATCGGTGAATTAACTTTTTTTGGCAAATATCCTGCGTGGCGGGGTTTTTTTTACCTGCTTACCACCCTCTTTCACATATCATTACGTAAAATGATTCCTACATATTTCGTTTACAATTTCAGAAGAACAGATGTCAAAAGCTCGCTTCTATCTCTCTTCGCTTCTATCTTGACTGATGATGCGCTGATAGTGCCTTTAGTGTGCCGAACATGCAGTGGTGACCACTTACCATTAGGGAAGGTGGTCAATCGACTCTTTTGCTCACTATAAACATAAAGAAAAGAATTGCATATACAGCACAGAATAAATTGAAGAGACTTGTTCAAATCTACCTCAACCTTCAAATTGTGTACAGAAATTTCATTTTTAGCATAGGTTAACCCTAAGAAAACCATTCGAGTTACGGTTTCCGAAATGATGGCGATGAGAATTCTCAACGGGCACATGACTAATAGTTAATCGATTTTTCATTCTGATTCTTACATGTTCTAACAAACTGATGCCTCTTATAAGATCTGATCCAGCAACTTTAAACTCATTTGCTAGCCTTTTCAAACCCATAACATCCAGAACGGTTGTGTGGACATCGAAGGGAGTAGTCAAAATCTTATCGTTTCCTTTCAGTGCTGATAAAGCTTCAGGTCGCTGTTGCGTTAGTTTTTCCGGCAAAACGACAGCCATCAGTGGCAATCGTTCCTCAATTTTACCTTGATACGTCTCACGGATCGGCGAAAATCTGAAATTCCGGTATACACTATCCAGTATACATACATATGGAGCATCCGGTGACTAGCTTAATAACTTCTGTTTTGGTTTTAGTAGGTATAATAACAAATAATATCCACTGATGTCCAACTAATGGTCACTATTTAATTATAATCATTAAATAACGATAATTTCTTTTTTGATAATACTAAAGCTCATCGACACCTACCAAACAAAAAAAATGACCAACAGAGGAGAACAAGGTACTGAGTTGAACAAAAGTACGATTAACGTATTGTTGTCTTTGCATATTTATATATTAATTATATTCGTTTACCACACGTCACTCTTTATTATACACCAATTGACTACACAAATTTTACAACAATAGTAAAGATACTTATTTTCCTGTCATTTTATATATAAAATTATTTAAAGAAAATGTACAAAATGCGGTTTTATCGCTAAACGAATTTTTTACAGACAATCCTGTGAGGTGGCGCTATAAAAATAAAAGTAACACATCGTGAGATGTTCATATTATGAAGATAATTTATTTTTTTACTTACAACATAATCCTACCTGGTAATTATAACAGCAAATTATTGTCTGGCGGCTTGTTGACTTATTTATCAGTATACCTATAGGCATACCAAACAGACTCTGTTTAAATGATATTCCAGGTGCAATATTTCTGATTACCTTGTCCCATGATCACCCATCACTATAAGCAATGTGTCCTTAAGTTTCCCGGACTCTTTAAACTCTCTGAGAAATTCCACAAAATCATTATCCGCGGTAGTGATCATATTGAAATCATCGTGTGATATATCCGCAATAAAAGTGAAGCAAAATTTTTTTCCTTCCATCGCCATAAACTGCAAATAAATATTTTAAAGACAATAATTCCTGAGAGCCTTTTAATCGATAATAATAGATCCTACTGCAGTTGAGTTAATTACTGGTATTCGTGTAGAGGTTTTTTATTTCTATTTCATCACAGTATATATAATATATATTCGAATTTTATAGAATTATACTATGATCATTCTATAGAATTCGCAAGACGGCTAACATGGTTTAAGTGGTTACTATGTCCATGCCCAGAAAGATCTTCTCCAAATTAATGTTTTGTATTGAACTTTATTTCTACCGATGGGTTTCAAAAAAAGCGAATGACGATAGCCGTAAAACGAATACGAAGCAATCTTCAACGGTGCCACTTCACACCATGGCCAGCATATTACGTTGGAAAACATTACACGTATAGAAAATGTCACCGTCTTGGATCTACAGCTTCCAACGAAGAAACACAAAAGTACTTAGCAAACATCATCATAAAGCAGTAAATGTATTGTCCTTACTGCTTCGGCGGTAGCCACTTAAATGTACAGACAATAAGTTGTCCCCAGTGACACACAAATAACACATCCATATTATCCATTTAAATCCTCATTGGACGTAATATATCTAGGACTGTTCGTGTGTACTATCATTGTATTAGTCACCAGTAATATGTGTAAGACTGCAAGTATCATAGTTTCATCAAAATAAATGAACGTATTAACAAAAAGAACCTGTCTTGTAAGATTGAGCATAAAAAGATATTGCGGTATTGCTCCCAGGCAATATTTGGAGCTGGATAACATTTTTAACCCTAATCCGAACTCCTCGAGGAAGAAGGCGTGTAGATAATGGTCGGCTGGAGAGGAACTGAAACCGTTATAGCGGTATTGGAATGATCCTATCCAGGGCATGTCTTCGAAGTATGCGGTATGGTAACTGAAACAAAAATATTTTTTAATCTAAGACAACCACCTGAAAACATGGTAACGGCTCTGTACCACTTAATTCGACCGGGTGGTATTTGCCGTATGCTAGTAGGCATCTTCATCTCCCTGATTAGCTACCATTACAATTATTAGTGTTTAATTTCCTTTTTATTTCTCCTTTTAAAATTGACCACGAAATATTTTAACATATTCCAATTGCAGCATCCACATAAATATATAATAGTGTTTTTGCTTGCGGTCGAGCAAGAACGGCAATTAAAAATTTATTTAACTCTGTAGAATTATATCTCATACAAGTTATCTTTATTCTCATAAACAACTAGCAAGTAGAGAAAAAAGAGTATTAATTAGCTGGGTCGAGAGAGAATGTCCTGCTATAAAATACTAAATTATCGAGTGCTATTATAACTCTGAATCATACTGTCAATTAACCAGATGTATTGTGTGCATAAGACCCTCAGTTACTAAATAGGTCTAATAATATATGATCACAAAGAGTCGCATTTTACTTGTTTCAAATTATAAAAATGATACTCGCAGTCATATTATAACCAAACTGAAACGTATGAGTATAAAACCTAATTTCTTATATAAAATAGGCACCAATCAAACGAGATCTTAAAACTATTAATGAAAAACCTCATGAAAAATACTAACCCATCCGCCTTTATCTCATGAAAAATAAATAGGTCAGGATCCAGGAATTGTTCGTTGGTGAATTTTTTCCGTGAATCTGGATGTTCCAACTCTGTCTTGCCTGATAAAAGAGGAAACAGCGTTGCCGGAGTACCATCTCCGAGGATATGAAATCTGAAATGTTCATTACTCAATGATCTGATAGTGGCTTTCCTAACGCCAATAGAAAGCATCACAATGAAACCCATTAATGGCTTATTGCAGGATTCGGCTCCTTGAAATTAAGAACCGTTTTTATGCTAATAGCCAACAAATTAGCAGACGGACTACGCAATTATAATTAGTTATCTTGGGTACGTTATGCTAAAAGCATGGAGCCAACGGCGGTCTCATTAAGGTATCTTCTGAAGCATAAAAGTGCTTATGAAATTTAACCACTCGCGGTCGTGACTCCAGTCAGATACCGAAGTTAATAAGCTATAACCTCGAACTACCGTTCACCTACCCTTTGAGCACAGTCCCCTGCAACTCTTCCGTTAGAACCCGGTAGCTCTTCGGCATCCTGCGCATAAAACCGTAGCGAGAAGTAGAATCAAAACCCACGATGAGCGCGTTCAAAGAGTCCTCCCTTCCTAATGGGATTTTTCTAGAGATCGGGCGAAACCCTGCCTTGTTGCCGTACCATCGTGACGACAGCAAACCTAGACTGAAATTACGGAATTAACATACCAGTACCTATTACACTTACACATATATACTCTGTATACTGTTATAATGTCACTATATTTAATATAAAAACCTTACAGAGAAACTTATAGTATATTTGGGTATAATACACTTCAACAGTTAATGTGCGCAAACGTAATAGAGCCGTCCTCAAAGGAATTAGGTAGTAAGGTTGAAATGTCGCTCCGGTAATTACTTAAACCGTAACGTTTATCACAGGAGGTACTCTATGGGGAACAATTTGTATTCTTTCGACAGTAGATTAATGTCTTTCTGAATACGCGCTGCGCTATGCTATTACAAATAGCCACTAATAGCTTTTTTACTTAGATTTCTTAGTAGGTACATCCAATAAATTTAGCAGATACCAATTTAGAGTTACATCCAATAAAAATCAGAATCGGAATCAACACAGAAAGAAAAAAATATAGGATCACACGCGATTTTCTCCGAATCTATTTAAAAGAAAAAGTTAAATAAATTACCTAGTAAATGATCCGTTGACATGCATACATTCGTATTCTCATTTTAGAAATTTACATGCGGAAAGGGGAAGAATATAAGTGACAAAGACACATTTGTAAAGCAATACGTCCGTCCACATTTCAAAAAGCTCCTTATGCACCTCATAAAAATATGTACTTTATGTTTTTATAAAATTTAAAAGTACCGTCCCATTTCTACTACTAGCTTAAACTTTACAGAGAACTTATACACAAACTAAATCTTTAAATGTCTGTAGAAATTGAAATATACCTAGAGCTGTATTTGGACGTCACCATTTTTTTTTATTTAATACTTTTTCTTGGCATCAGACAATCTGTTACCTGTTTACAAATATCACCCGCACCAACTCATCTTAATGATAGGGGTAGATTTTCCTAAGTCTATAAATAAGAAACATTTATTGCAATAACTGCAGAAAAGCAGTGGAAACTTTAATTTACTACCTTTACTCTAATTTATAAAAAATCAAGTAGCTTCTAAATCTGTTCAGTGGTTTCTGCTTGCTAATATAACAGACAGTAAATCGAAAAAATAAAGTAGTAAAGCTTTCCTACATTAAAATTTTCAAAATTAAATATGTTATGTGCAGGTGTTATTCTTGTAACTTATTTGTCTTTATTTTTGATGTAAACTATTTATTTATCGTTAAATCCGTTAATTATCTAAAAAAAAACAATCTTTTAAATAACATAATCAGCAATTATTCTGTGTAATGGGCAGTGTTACAAAATACAGATAAAAGAAACTTATCATGTAGTAGTTGCGCCATCTATCTATAATATATGACACTGCGTTATTAAGTAACAGTGTTAGCTATCTTAATAAAAACTTCATAGATGGCGTCATACTAAAACAATTCATTGTTATAAATCGTAAACCAATCAAAAAGTATTACTTCCTAAACTATATTTACCTGCATTTACTTTTTAGGAATTATAAAACACTATCAATAACCTTGTATTTGTACGGATTTACCAAAAACTACTAGCGCCAACTATTGAAAAAATTATGAACTTTATATTTAAAAAATATTTTACCCTGTTTTGTCATTTCCCGTACACGATACTTTAACATGATCACTTCTATTTAAATTATATTTCCCTTCTCCAATAACTCTGGTCGCTGTACCGATGAAATATTTGCGATCATTAACGTATACAATGTCTTTATAATTGCAAACAACGTTTCGAAATCTCTTAAGTATTTCTTTTTTCACTCGACATACTGATAACTGAAACAAATTAACTGAATATCAGTTAATTACATTTTTAATGTGTTTAATTAGGTTTTAGGGGCATTGTCAGGATGTTGTATAAGATCCCAGATAATATCATAAAAAAATTATACACAATTTTTATTGGTAATATTAGAGGATTTTGAACATCGACGAATTATAGGTAGGTATATACTATTTAAACAGTATTAAACTGCCCCATAGCTGCGGTCTGTGTCATTAGAATTCTTCGAGGAAAACATCACTTAAGATGGACGCCCGAGAATTTTTTTAAGTGTGGTAATTGTTCAAACAACTGTAACGTATTATATTTGGACTTACATAGCAATCAACCCAGTCTTCACCTTCACATGCTAATTTGGATACATTCCTACTGAACCTCATAGCTTCTTCAGAATAAGGATCCAAATCCGGAAACTCGCAGCCAATCTCATCAGAACTGTTCCCAATGCTATCCCAAAGCTGTTTTTGTATAAGTCTGGATAGAAAATCAGTTATAATTAAGAGGTTGCCACGGCTCTTTAACTGAGACTGTTAATAAGTGCCCTATCAAATTGTCGGAACCTCTATTACGTCCCAAGTCATTTATCAGAGTTATATGATTAGAGATGGCGCCACGGTATTTCTGACACAACGTATTAAAGTATTATACATAGTTATAATTATAGTGAGGCATTAAGGTGGCCTAGAAGAAGATCCAACTTTTCCACGGTAAATGATCATTATCTCCCAATACCCATTAGGTGATCCCATAGCCCAGTTGGGAAACACTGGCTGCCGAGCTAGGATCCTAGGGTACAATTCTCAGCGGAAGCAGACATATGACAGATAAATGTTTGTTCTTGGGCCGCAGGTGTTTGTGATATGTCATTTGTGATTGTCCATGCCACCGGCAAACAGTAAATCCTAGTGTGGCGTTGTGTATGTAAGCGTTAACTATTATTAATACCGTATACCTTAAAAACAATAAGCCACAAGCAGGATTCGAACCCCATCACCCCACTGGACTATGGAATTTCAAAATCAATTAAAAAACTACATTTACTTCTATCTCGCTTTAACACTCACACATATATAGAAGAATTTTTTTTCGCATAAATAATGTAGCCTACCACATCATAAAATCTATAAAAGCACCTGAAGGAGACGGCACGATCTGGAACTACCGTGTAGTTCCACAGCATCATGAGATAGACACTGGTCGCGCAGAACGTGAGAAGACACGTATACGCATATAACTGGTACCTCCTGCCACGGTTCTGGAAGCGCTTCAGGATTACTGACAACTGGAACGAAGTTATTACAACAATAGACGATCGAGCCTCAATGTAGCGACCCTGCGTGCGAAGGTTCGTGATTGGTTCCCGGCCGTAGGAAACATTTATGTGATAAATTAATAACCGCTCAGGCTTCACTACAGATAATCTACACCAATCGTATCCAGATTTGAAATAAGTGTAATTTTTATTAGGAATTTCATTTCTAGTTTGGATCCTAGTGCTTTCATTTTTCTAGCTCTGTAATTTAGAAACAATAATTTATTGCAAGAGCTGCAAAAAAGCAGACAAAACTTTTTCTACAATCTACCCTCATGTAATAAAAAGAAAACTGTATATCCATATTATTATTGCTTCCTATACCGCTTGAACAGATCCATTTAGCAGAATGAAAAGTGTCCTAGATAATAACCCATAATTTATTTATTTATGAAGTACAAAGTACCATACGATTTGTGGTTGCAGCGTTGTACGTTGCAGTAGACAGATTATATAATTATATATGTATTAGCGACCGGTCTCGACTTTGTTCGGTTTCAACTGAACTCAATGAATACTAAAAGTAAACTATATGCGTAACAGGGACCCACCTTCCAGAAGAACGAAAATAATATCCACCTGACCTCCATGTTCTTGTTCAGATAATTACTTCACCTTGGTAAATATTTTTATTTATTATGTTATAATTATGGTTACAGAGACAACTTTTATATAGCTTCTGTGACGTTTATATAGGTGTCGTTGTTGTTAAGTGTTTATTGTTCTTTACAAAATTGACAGTTTGCACTGTATTCAGCCAATAATTGGCAATCTTCATTCGATTTTAAGAAACATTCGACCGTATTTTTATTGTATCTGTAAAAATGATATAAGAAATTGCTATTTATAATATTAATACAAAATAAATCAACTTTGCGATCACAAATTTCATATCTTTTCTATTGCTTAATAAAAAAAAAGTTGGCAATGTTACTTTTAATTAATATTTTATAAATAATTCAATCGAATATTTTCCAAATCGAATTTTAAAAGTCCGATGTTACAGTAGTCAGTCGCAGTGGACATTGCGACATAGGTAACCCTCATCCATCAGACAAATATTGAAACCCATAAATAGACTGCGGTACTCACGGTTGTTTCCCGTAACTGAAGAAACATGGACTGTACCATACTCCACTACATTTGATGTTCCATGCGGATTGTTGGAATGGTTTTGCAGCCAACTCAAATGTCTAAAACGAATTTAGCCACCAACGGTCACCGTCCAGCTTATCACACCCCTAGATTCTTTAACTCGTTCGATTACTTATAATTAAAACACACCACAAGCGTATGAAACTGATATTACTGACATTTTTTTCAATGTTATTAGCCGACAAACGAGCAGACGAGCCACTTGATGGTAAGTGGTCACAGTCGCCCATGGACATCAGCAAGACCAAAGGTATCACTGATGCGTTGTCGGCCAGGAAATGAGAAGAAGGTTAGAAAGAAGCTACTGGCTCTCAATCTCCCAGCCGGAACACGACGAGTCCTTTGGTGGCTGACTCAAACAGGAGAGTGATAGCTAGCTAGGCAAGCTTCACGGAAAGATAATAATACCAGTAACAATATTAATGACTTAATAATAATACTGATAATACAATCCATACGGCTGAGACATCCTTCCCGATATCTAGGAAAAAATCCAAACTCCATAAATATTATAAAATAATATTACCGTGATTGCATAATAATTAAACTTAATCCTTTTTTAAATTACATAACTTAATGCTTGACAACAATCCCAACTGATGATAAGTGTTGACGGTGTCTAAGATGTTGAACGCACTAACTTATAAAAGTCTATTCACACTCCACTTAGAGACCAGGTACTCCAGTCCTTGGCGCATGACGAATGACGATGAAAAAAAAATTATACATTATTAATACGTGAAGAAAAAACTTCGCACACCTTTTTCTTTGTCGACCGATTTTCTTCTTTTTATTAAATTGCTACCATTGGCTTACACTGTCCCTCCCTATAATATACATACTTCTATCTTATTCAATTTTTCAATAATTAATAGAAACTAACTAAAATATAATTTTTTTGACCTAAGTAGAAATTTTCTTAAAAAAATATAGTATGTGTTTATTTGGTACTTTTTAAAAATGTTATACTTGTCAAAAAATTTTTCAATAACAGAACATTCATTACTAATTGGTGTTGAAAGTCGACCACTCAGCGAACATTCGTTCATACAAATTAACCCTAAAACTATTTATATTAACACTCCTAATTAGAATTTAAATATGGCTTGTTGATATTAGTAATCTTAAATCGAAAAATAATAAAAGTTAGTTGTAGAATATTTTATAGTTACAATCACTCGTACCTACCCAAGGAAATTATCATATAATTAGATACTTTACTACGTTGTAAAAAAAAACGCAGTTTACATTCTTAATTAATTTAATCTTCAAAACATGGCAACGGATTTGAGCTAAGTTTAACTATATAATCTAATACAGCATAAATTGGCTCATTGAGCATATTAAACGATAGGGCTTTCAAATTAGTCATGTCGGATACTTTATCTAGGACATATTTATATTTATTATAAAGATATACACCTTTATTGGTACATACATAAGCCTTTGAATTCACATCCGTCGCGATGGCACTGACTTCGTGTCTTTCATGAGTATTCACGGCTCTGGTTCCAAGTTTGATTCTAAATAGCTTCTTACCTTGAACAAAGAATATGTTATTGTCATTATCCAAGATCATGTTATCCACTTCCACTCCTTGCAATTCACGAACCAGTTCCGCGTATCCATCTTCAAATTTATATGCTTCTTTTCTACTGTTTGTGAAGTATAGAATGTTTTTATAATGCATACTTCGTATATCATCTTGGATTGGTAGTCTCTCGGGGATCTTTCTATCGTTTATTTTGAACAGACCATCTGATCCTCCAACGTACACTTTATTATAAAATCGATCTATGGCTATCGCTGTGGCATTTCTTATACCATCTATAATGTTAGCAGTGTACGTATCTAAATTGAGGTATCCTAACGATCTAGTTGGTGTTCTGGAAATTTGGTCGAAGGTGAAGTAAACAGTGTTATCATGTCTACTGTAGGCTAAACTGTGAAGATTGTTAACGCCATCTTTAATTATATTAACGTCGAAGTATTTTTCGTCAAAATATATTCCGCGGCATCGCTTGTCTGCTGATGTTATTAAAAATAACAACTGTAGGAATATTAAGACGAAGGGTGGCATTGAGGGTTCTGAAATATTTAAAGTTTGTATGAGTAATAAGTGAAAAAACAAATTACAATCCAATTGAGATGTTTCTTTATAAAGTAGATTGTCAATTAACTTTTATATATGTTTGTTTTAAAGTAACACTATTTATTTTGGTATTGACTTAATTGTTTTACCATGATTTCCAGTATTTTTACTGGTCGGACTAATATGATAGGCTATAAAAAACTGACTTTTATTTTTAGAAATTTACAATTGCAGCGACCACTTAACTCTTTGTACCTAAACATTTGTGAATTAGGATGATTAGCTGACTAGACGGAATTCGAATTGTAAATCGGTCTTTTCATCCAAATTACCTAATATTTAAACCACGTTTATTTATAACTTTCAAGTTTGCTGACTTTATTATGATTTTTCTGGTATTGTCAATATTACCATGATAGTAAATCGCACATGTATTGTGTTTATTTTTAAATTACGATGTTTTAGGTAACATACTCTTTGGTCTATTATAGTACTACACCTATTAGACTAGAAACATAACAAAAAAAAAACAATCGTGATTTTCACGCATTGCCCTATGATGACTTGGATATAAGTTTGCATGTTAATTGCTTATATTATTTCACAAATAAATATTATCTAAATAACCCATAAAATTTAAAAGTTACGTTCGACTAAAAATGTGTAGTCTTATATTTTTTATTTTATTATTTATTTCATTTTTTATTTATATTACATTTTACGTTTACGAATACATTTACTGAATAAAATTTCAAACGCAGATGCGAGTACAACGCTGTTTTCGGTATATCCGGCTATCGTCCTAACAATGGTTGCCTAGTTACTAAAAACATATATTGCCATGTGAAGGCCAGCTCCACATCGAACTCTTTCGACCGGAACGCAAAAGTATTTATCATTAGATTTAGTCTAACCATAGGTTTGAATAATGTTTTCAATATTCGAACTGAATATACTTCAAATACGGTGATTCAATTTGAATAATATTATAGAGGAGACTACTGATGAATATCGAAAGTACGTAACGTATGAGTACCCTATAGAATGAAGTTTAAACACTTGGTTAGCAACTACGATCCCTTTCGAACTGAAAAGCATAATTGGCTAATGTGGAGTCCCATACGTAGAGGAGACATGCTGACAATATATTCGAATACTGTTGGACAAGCGATGCGCGTTACAAAAAACTTTGGTTCCACAATAAATATTTAAAAACCACAAAATTTGTATAGTTTATAATTTTTTAGATGTACCTGCTTAAGGAATTGTATCACGCAGTACTTTAAGTCGTCAATAAATGGATCTAGAAAATTTAATAATTGTTGCTCGAGTTCTAGAAAGTGGTGATCACTCAAATTCAGTGAAACGAATCCAGTCGGGTAACGAATAAAAATAGTTTAGCTTACCTTATTAATTGATCAGAATAAATGCGTAAAATCAATTTGAAATTCACGTCAGTGTCACATAGGCGTGTCGAGCACACTGACTGTGGCCAAGTGGCAGTTTCTAGGGTAATAGGTCGCTGCCTTGACTCACCTTATCGCTACTATTTCCTATATCGGTTACTTAACTTACAAGTTGCTATTGTTTATGTTTAATCATAAATTAACTTTTGCGCACTACTACTACTACTACTACTACTACTACTACTACTACTACTACTACTACTAGTAGTAGTAGTATCAATGCCACTCGTCTTTTGTTATGATTCTTGTTGTTGCATTATTTTCTAACGACATAAGAATATACCTACTTCATTATTTTGAGATGTGACTTGGAATTATTTGTTGTTTTGCATTTTCATTTTCACGTAGCAGCAAAACGTTAAAATTGCGAGTTTTTTCTATTTTATTTACGATTAAATTTATTTTAAAATTTGAACTTTTATCTAGTTATTCATATCTTTTCAATAAATAAAGCTACTAATATGTGGATAGGTTTATGCTTGATCTATTGGTAGATTACAACGTGATGAAGTTACCTAACTAATCATAAATACTCGCTAATGTGTCAAGGCTTCACATTATTCGGTATAGGTACCCTTGAGTTACCACTTTTATGGCCCATATTATGGCTTGGTTACAATTGACATTTTCATGAAATGGCCGATCAATCAATGAGACAGGTCGTGTCATCAGACAACACCAACATCATCGATTTTGTCAACAACGTTAAGCCATACTATGAAACGCGACTATTGAATTTAAGTTAGTCATTTTATAAAATTATCAATTCTATGATCGGGTCACGACACAAAATTGACTCATTTATAAACATAATATCCATGTAGTTACCTATTATTATAACTAAAAACCATATCAGTTAACTACCTAAGTAATTTAATTATAATTTAGCCAAGACAGTTTTTCGATTATCTTTTCTTAAATAGCCAATTAAAGAATCTCATCTTTTATTATCAATAGTATATTTTACTTAAATCCATGGATATACCTATAGGTATTTATATCGTATAATGTGTTATATAATAAGTAACGGTAACCAAGTGGTTTAAACGTCGGTTTCCCATTATAAATTAGACCCGGGAGACTGGAGTTAAAATTCTATATATACCTACCTCTAATTTGTCATATTATGTACGTATTATCAATTATCACTTTCTTCAGTGAAGAAAAACATCGCGATGAACCCTGCATAGCTGAGAGTTCTCCATTATATTCTCAAAAGTCTGCCAACCTGCACTTGGCCAGCGTGGTGGACTATGCCTTCAACCTCTCTCGTTGTGGAAGGTGACCCGAGCCCAGCAGTGGGACAATTATGGGTTGTATTGATGAAGGTGATATGTATGTACGGTACATGTATTTATATTTTTAACCAAGTATGCACAGAGTACGTACGTATGTCAATGAAAAAAATGAAACGCATCTGGATTAAAATATCAAAAAGTTTAAAAACAGGACTTTCTTGCCTACTGCACTTTTTAATGCTTGCCACACTTTTTATTTTGAACAATGGAGTATAAACGGGAATATCTAAGCGCAATTTTAAAGATACGACAAGATATTTTAACGATTTTTAATTTTAATTAACCAAACAATTCAGTTCCATCTCGTGCAACAAATTTAGGTGGTTTGCTGAATTTAAAATTAACCTTAAACCAAACAAGCGGAGCCCCACAAACAACTAGTGTGTGCTATTCCACTTCATGTGGCCGACAGATTACTGATCAATTCAAGTAACGAAGGTTCTTGTGACATTCATAGGCATCCGACGTGACTTGACTGCTATATGATAATAACAAGTGAAACCATTGTTTTAACACTTACAAAGGGCTCTTAACATTCACCCAAACTTAGTGGACAAAGGAATTTAACCCTTTATTTTTATATTGCCCTTATTTTTTCTTTTTTATGAGGCGACTTAACACTTAAATAAAGAAATATTATTTATGTCGTTTTAAACTAAATATGTTGTTATAAAACGCATAATGGAATAAATTACAATAATTGTATCATTTCATTGGACCGAACTCATTGGTCATAATATATTTGAGTTACTCTATACATCGGTCACCATGGTGTGTATAACCTACGTGGTACACATAGGTATAATTCTAGCGCTCCTCTTTCCTAAGGGGGGTCGCTTCAGATGAAGGCTTAGAGGCTGTCGGGCCAAAGCCAACCTCGCTGGTGTTTGGTGGGTAGGCCCCCAGATTTATCGGGAGTCACACATAACCAACGCAGCGGGCTGCATTCACCACCTATCTCCCGCGCTTCTCCGGAGGGTAGCCCTTTCCCTGCCTGCCTTTCCTAGCCTGGGTGCATAAAAATAGGTATAATTTTTAGCGTTTTTAAGATCGTTGCATTTAATAATAACATTGCATCTAAAACGAAATTTACACCTTCTTTTAAGAAGATTAAAAGAGGTAGTCCGATTTAAAGAAATACTCGACCATCTTTTTTTACTATTTATACTATTTATAATATTATTAAGTTGCAATGAAACAAATTATTCATCTCAAATTTTTAAATGCTATTCAGCCGTCGTTTAATAAAATTCAATGCAATATTCCTTTTATGTTTTATTATTATAAAAAAATGGTGGAATGTATAAAAAAATCGGATGTAGGATGTCCGATAAAAATTACAAGGTCAAGATCGGGATATACCAGTAGGTGTTACATGACATTTCGTTGACGTCCTAACTTGTATTGTTTCTGTTATCAGAAATTTCTTCCTATTTTTCAGTAAAAACAGTATATACTGATAAATTGATTTACTAGGACCTTAGGATATTCAAAGTAAGCTTGCTTTGACGATAGCTATCATATTTGCTTATTATTCTTAATACTTTTCCCATGTACCGTCAATAAATCTTTGTATTATGTAAAAAATATAATTGGGATAATAAAATCTGTATCATCATCATTTTAGTTCATTGTAATTTATGAAAGAGAGTATATAAAATAAAACGTTTATAATGAGTAATGAGATATTGAATTGGTAAATAAATATACAACAATAAATTATTCCTAAACTGGATGATTAACTAATTTAAATTAATTCAAAGAAAAAAGCTATAAAAATTCATACAATTCACATATAACACAGATTACACATTTAAATATATACTTTGGTGGTAAAAAAATTATCACTTATTTTCATCGACTTAAAATTATCGTTCATACGGTATGTGTATATTATTTGGTATTATTTGGCTATTCTATTCTTAAAACATTGAAAATGTTCTGTCACTTATCACTTCAATCCGATTGTTACACATACATAGTTTAATTCCATTCAATCGTGATTTTTTCATATGAAGTTTTTCTATGAAGTTGTCATCGTATCAGTTTTTTTTTAATTCTAAAAGTAAATTCTTACTGTTTACTAGTTTACCAAAAACATAGTCACCTTGAATTGACGAATCATATTTCATGTTTGATTCTCAAATTTTAAGTGAGAAATACGAAGAAGATGTCTAATAAATGTATTAGCCCAATATTCGAGTCGAAAATGCTAAGTAAAATGCAGCAAACCGATTAAAACAGTTCCTCAAGCTCCAATTAATATTCCTATTGCCATTTAAGTATCACCATTTGAATATAATACATTA
Organism: Megathymus violae; assembly: GCA_003671415.1. NCBI lineage: Eukaryota > Metazoa > Arthropoda > Insecta > Lepidoptera > Hesperiidae > Megathymus > Megathymus violae. The sequence goes on from PDGT01000002.1 coordinate 4,753,271, forward strand.
TTCCAAAATATTTGTATTATGCCACCCTAAATCAAGAATGAAATGTAAAATTGGTTTTCAGCTATCTAGAAATTTCATTTTCAAAACTTAGGGTAAAAGTAATATTAAATGTGGAAACACTGGACACAGTTTACGTCAGTGACGTCATATGTTGAGTCAATGAGTGCTAAAAGTGCTACAGTATCTATTTATAGTATGTATGTTGTAGTTTATTTTAATTTTTGTCGGAGTTGTCAGTTTGTGTAATTCGACGATAATAAAATTGTAAATATCGAATTTAACCATTGACTTTAAATTTGCTGGATCTTCTCCGTGCCATCGGTTGTGTTCTGTTTTATTTTGAGTGGTTTGATAAATTTGTAACTTGTCATTTGCGTTTTTCTACTTTGTGAACTCTGTGAAAATCTTCGATTTTTAAAGAATCCTGCAGTCTGCGGTTCTAGATAACTCGTGTAAGTCGCTCATTAATACGATTCTTGCCATGTCGTGTGTATCGTAATTCACTTATTGATCCACTGGACATAAAAAGTCAATAATTAAATTATTCATTAATAAAATTTATGATTTTATAAATTATTTTATTCATGTACTCAACCATCGCAACGACGTTTTAAAAGGTAAAGGTCTTAAAACAAACTGTATTCATAATGATGTCGAGATAAAATCCCGTTTTTATTTGGTTTTTACACAAACCCCATGTCTATTCTTGAACACTATTTTTCATCTTAACCTAACTAAGCTACGTAGATTAAACTAAATAGCAATACTGCAACTTGGCAGGCAGTACTGGCTATCATCAAGTTTTAATAATCACATACTAAAATGTTACTGTTTCTGCTATATTCTCTATTCTCATATTAAGAGTACTTACTGTTTTATTAAATAAAGTGAAATATTAGTCACACAACCTTGCCATTGCGATTGGTATTGTCAATTCTCAGTGTTGCAGGTGAGTTGGAAATACAAAAATGAGACATTAACAACCAAGATTGAAACATTGATTTAACTCATAATTATCAGTAAGTACCCATTTATCTGCACCAGCTACATTAAATATATTGTAATTCATTTGTAGCTAAGAAATGACCCAGAAAACATTAAGAATTGTTACAATACAAACAATTTCAAAGAAGATATGATTTAATTGTCGAAATGTTTAGTTAATTTCATTTATAATTATACATATTTCTATGACAAGTTAATTTTAAATATGATTTATATATATTGAACAAATCCTGTTTTCATTATGCAACACATATTTAAAATGCCTCTGAGCTCATAACTTAAGTAATATACTAATAACATATTATATTAAACTTGTCTGGATTCATTTAAATGTCTGGAGTTGGGACACAATAGTTTTTAGGAACAAAATGAGTTACATTATCTTGCAAACAAGTATTAAACTTAGGCTAAATAATTCCATGGAGTTATAAATGATCAGATATAGTTTATATTCATGTTTTAAATAAGAATCTTAATTCAATTACAATTGGTATGGATTGTTATGATATGTTGCCAAATCAAATAATCTTATTAAATTAATATTAATAACAATCTGCAAGCACAATGTATGATGGTATATACTTCTATACATGCACAGAACATCCCTCCCTCCCATAAAGGAAAACATGCAATTATGATAAATAAAAGTATATACCAACATACATACCATCACCAACACATGTTTCGCTCCGAAACAGCATCCTCTGGGTGTATAAACAGCAAGGACTCTTCGATTAACACTCCTAGAGTCTGTGCAAGTATAGAGGTATATACCATCATACATTGTGCTTGCGGATTGTTGTAAAGTAAATTAATACTAATTTAATTACTATGCATTTCCGCAAAGTAATTCCTGATATTATCAACTATATCAAATTACTGTTAAGATAAGATAAATTATATTTGCTTTGAATAGGTTGATCAATATGTGAGTGATATTAATATTGAACTGTTATATATGGATTTTCTGTCATCATGGAGTGGAGCATGATGGGAGCAGGATGATGGGCCTGGAGTCATTAATATAATTTTTATTTATAAATTATTAAGTACTAATCCTTAAAATCAGGTGTGAAAATTATCTAGATGAACAAAGAAAGAAAAACAATTAATTCACAGTTAACGTTAACTGAGTTAACACAATACTAATAATTATTGTGTCTGAAGTGACAGTATTCCATTTCTTCACATTTAACTGCCAAATGATGAAGGACATTTAAGGGACTTAATCATTTGAAAATAAGCATTCATATAAGTACTCCATTCTAGACACACACTAGTCTTCCTTGTGTTGCACGTGACATGTACTTACATAGATGAGACATAGGCACTTAAGACTCAAAAACAAATATTTATCTGCTTCAAGTATACCTCAGTGCAGATTTATTTGGCAGATACGATCACTATGAATTTGATTACAGGATTGTCAAGCTAAGAATAAAATATTTTAAGAAAAAATAATTGGAGTGTGCAGGAGGATGTTCCAAGGCTCCTTTAATTGTGAAACCTCTGTGGTTAGCAACTGATGGGTTGAAGTTGTATTGTCTAAAGGCAAACGTTAACACTTTACTAATCATCTTGAAATTTCTACCCCAAAATACAGTTTCTCAAGATTCTTGATAATGGAACTGTTTACAATTGTAATAAAATAAAACATATTTGTAAAGTGCTTGTTCAATAAATAAATATTACGACAACATTACGGTGGGCACTGACGCTTTATTACTTACTTATCGGTAATTTAAATTTTATTTTCTTGTTTTTATAACCTTAAGTACCTACGCGTGCAATTGAACGAACTGATTTGAAATGCTTTGTGTGTAGCCTAGATTTTGCTACTTTACAAATATTCAGTGATCCCTGTTCTTAGTCGTCTTGATACAAAGAAGCTGCAATGCGATGCACATACTAATCCTCGCGATATTTCTTCACTTCACTTCACACTTCACAGTTCTTAATTTTTTTTCTGTTCTTCTATTTGTCTGTTATTATTTATCCAAGTATCATGCAGAATGTACTGAAATGGTTTTTGATGTATTTTCATAATTAGAAGACGTTTAAACTGTCATATATTGTTGTGTTATCATATGGCATCTGTCATTATTAAGTCATGATACTATATCGAAATAGGTTAAGATTTTTTTTTCGATATAATACGCAAAATGCTGTTTTGAAATTCCAGGGTCTATAAGCCTTAATGGTTTAGACTATAAGGTTACTTCCAGTTTGGTCTATATCGTTATGTGTGTACCTAGATACGTACATATACATATAAAGATCTGGGATGGCTATAAAAGTAACACTTAATATTAATAAAATACCGTTAACGAAATTAATCATAATGTCGTTTGTTTTTGTGGATTTAATTATCTATAAATGTTGAGTAAATAAATTCTTTCAAAATACGATAAGCTATCCTAGTACGTGCGACGCTATCCCCAACTGCCCACCATATTGTGATAAAATATTTCGATGTTATCAGTATAACCATACCATAATACTAACATACCAATATAATCGGATTTCTAAAGTTCTTTAAATCTCAATCTTAACCTTTAAAGATTTTTGTTTTTAAACTTAAGTTTGGTAAATACTAAGTTTTATCTTATTCTGTTTAGTGCATTTGGTGACACCGTTTTTGATAGACACTACGGCAAAAATTCTAAATATAAAACTTTTTTTTCTACACTATTGATAATAAAGACTATTTAATAAAAATGTTAAAAATATTTTAAACTACAGGTTCTTGCCCGTTACAGTTTTAATATTTTTATAGATTAAATCAAACCTTTTCTTGTAACCGTTATCATTGATAATTGTTATTAAGTGCGATATGGGGCTCGTATATGGTACAGGAGATAATTGTGTTTGATACATTAAGCTCGCTCTATATCAGTCGACGCGCAGTTTGCTTACCTGAAACTATAGTACTTTTATAGAACTCGTATCTACAAACATGATAATACATGATCAGTCACCATCGCTGATCTGCGACTTCTCTTGGATCACTGCGTTGTGGTCCAAGAAGGAAGTGGTATGTCCGCCGGTATATAGATTAAATTATTTAACCCAAACACGTAAAGCATTGTTACGAATACTTTTAGATAAAGAGAGGAATAAAATTTTTACCTAAATATTCCCACTAATCTAATCTACTAATGCTACGAATTATAATATTCCTAGTAATCTAATCTAGTAATAAAATAACAAGTGTCGTAAGAGGCGACAAAAGCGGTCTACTTTTTGGGTGGGGCTTCACGTAAGGATTATATTATTAGTATTATTATTATATCATTAATATTATTACTGGTATTATTATGTTTCCGTGAAGCCTGCCTCGCTAGCTACCACCTTCCTGCTTGAGTCAGCTGCCAAACGACTCATGTTCTGGTTGGGGGCTTGATATCTAGTGCTTTCTTTCTTACCTTCTCATTTCCTGGCCGTCAACGTATCAGTGATACCTTTGGTCATGCTGACGTCCATGAACGACAGTGACCATTTACCGTCAGGTGGCTCATCTGCTACTATAAAAACTATAAGTTCTCTATACTTATCTCGAAAGACAGAACATTTCAGTATATTTTTCTTCTCTGTTTCAAAATAGATTTTATTTTTTGATATTTGATGTAATATAAATATAGTTTTAATAGTACTATGTGAAGACTATGAAATGTTCTCCTCTTCCATGTTTTCTCATCTTAAATGTATAATGAATGAGATTTATCTGCCACTTTTGTATGGATATGTATGGGTATCCGTAACAAATTGTGGTGTCGTTATATGAATAGGTAATTATTGCGTGCTTCGTTTGTCCTCAGTGTGGTTATGAAATTGTCTTCACCGTTTAATTTATTCTTTTTTTAATATTTATGTCGATGTAATGAAACTCGAAGCGTTTTTCAAGTAACTAATTGCAGTTCGTGTACATTTACGTGCGTTGGAAGTTATTCTTCTTTTGCAAATGCCATATTGGTCGAATATCATCAATCCGCCACACCACTCCCACACATTAGATTCTTAACAAGTCCTGTTTGTTACACCGGATGACGAAGACCTGATAATTAAATTGGAAGGTCAGTTGTATATTTACGGTAAGGAATTCTGTACTACGCGAGTCTGAATTATTCTTGGCAGGTTTATCTTATCGGCAACAAAGGGTTTCTGAGTATATTTATAGCATTATCTTTCTCATGATTTAGTTTTGCTCGCTAATTTTTATTTATGTTTATCATAAAAGTTGGGAGAAAGAGGTCCTCGGAAAACGACCACGTTTTGGCAAAAAGGACGCTCCCCGACCAGATGAACTGACGAGCTGAAGAAGACAGCGGGTATTCGCTGAATTGAAAGGGCTTAGGATTGATTAGAGTGGCGCGAGTTAGGGGTGGCCTTTGTCCAACAGTGAACTTTGAAGGGCTGATGGATGAATGATAAAAGTGTATCATTTAACATGTAAATATTTTAACAGAAACAAACAGACTTCAATTTGAGTAAAGTGAATTTTTTGATATTATCATACCAAACGGGAAGTATACTTTCTCAAACAAAAAAGGAATTTTCTAAATCCGTTAATAAATTGCAGAGTTCTTAATAAGTATAACAAAAATACAAATGAATTGAGAATCTCCTCCGTTTTCGAAGTCTGCTAAAAAGTGTTAGAGAACTTTCTACGTTTTTACGGATTTGTTCATAACTTTTGATGAATAGTGAAAGCAGGTTTTAACCATTAGTTACTTGCTTGAATGCGTTACTTTTCTTTTTTCGTTTCATCAATAACTTCTCAGTAATGCATAGGTAAATTATCTTATCTTTTCGTTGTGCGTTACATTCATGTGGAAATGTTGATTCCAAAGTTCCTAACATTCCTAAAAAACTTCCTACAAAGTTATTCATTCCGTCTAAACGGTAACACGATTATTCAATTAATTATTTGGCAAAAATGTTTGCTTTTTATTTTATGTAGGAAGCGAACTAATTCGACATATCAATGCGCGGGTACGTAGTCAAATGCATCGTAATTTTCCCGTGGAGTTCGGCGGACGCTACCCTTGAGGAACTTTTCATAACAAAATTTCATCGTTCACAGAGTTCTAGAATGTCAAAGCGATGGTGCCGCTCGCGACGCACTCAAGTCCTCATACTCTTCGTTCTGCTCTCCTGCTTGTTCGTCTACCTTAACTTGAGTGATAATGTGCACAGAGAACAGAACTTGGACATCACTAGAAGGTAAGTTTGGTGTTACAACTAGTAAGTTAAGTGTTTGTTCTTAATTACTAGTCCATCGGAAATGCCAGTTTCATCTGTAGTTATGTAGCTAATTATTGTAGGCCCTTTTCGTTTCATTTTATGTACTTTTACAAATTTTTACCTGAATCGGATGAATGATGCGCAAACGCATATAAATATGACACACACACACATATATATGCCACTATATTCAGTGGTTATGCAGTGCGTTGTTTGTTAGTGAAGAAGAGATTTATCCAAGCGAATCGAACAAAATTGTCCAACTGAACACATTTTTATTGAAGCTTTGATACAAAAATAAAATAAAAAAAATATTTCATGCAAACATTGCCCTAACAATTTCAAACGCAACGAAAAATGAGCCTAATCGGTCGGGCCGCGTCATATTATCAGATATATGCTTTTTAATTATATAGATAAAAAATAATATGAAAAAATATTCAGATATAAACATTCATACACTCAAACCCCCGCGCTAGAATTTCCTGTTGCAGTGGCATGGACGCGCACAAATATGACTTTACAAACGCTAAGACTCGAGAACAAATATTTCTTTGTCACATAAACGTCTGCCCCGGGAATAAAACCCGGGACTCCTCGATAGGCAAGCAGGGTCACTATTAATTGTGGTCTGTACCTCAGAAATCCCGCTTAGCTATCTTAAATATAATTTACATGTTTGATGCCCGATTACATCGTCGTGAAGTGACCACACATTGCCTATAAAACTGCAGAACGCATCGCGATCGGTTGTGCGTTGAACTGATAGATATTGAAAAAACGGGGAATGTCCGCTAGGTTCAATGCGACAACAGGATACTTCTAGTAGTAATCCTAATCCAGATGGCCAGCGTAAAACATATTAATGATATAACGTTTAATTTAACAATGAACGGAAATTCATATTTTGAAACATGTGCTCATTCTGAGACGATTGTAATTGGTGATTAATATGTGTATCAATCTGTATACGCCCACTAATTTCAGTGTAAAAGTTTGTAGATAATGCTTGGAATACAATGCCCTCATTCAAGAATAATTATCACTTAACGCAATATTTATTATTATATTCCTATATATATACTATTCTGTATAAATATAATAAAAGAGAGTTTGAATTTTGCGAGTTTGTCTGCGGAATGTGATCTCCGAAACCAAGGCACCTATTTAAAAAATCTTTTGGATTGTTTGGATGCCATGTAGTAACTAAATAAAAATAATGAGATAAATAAATCATATAGTATTAATTTTTTCGTTACCACCAAATAATTTGTATTAATCTTCATCCTGAACCCTGACATTGCCTGACTAAGGGTTGGCTTTTATCTCAAGATTCATCAACAAGATCAAGGTCATGTACATAAGTCATTGTGCACAAATGACCTCGCTTCGAGATTAAACATGTACCTATACAAATTTAACGCACTGAACTATTTTTAACCATTGAATACCAGAGTTTGCGATCGGATTTCTTTTATTTGTCTTGCATCTAAAGGTTTTAATTCTCAGAAAAACCTTTTATGATAGTACAATAAATACGAGTATCATATATAAAATTATAAAACTTTGTTGTTGTACTTTTTATTTATTAAGATTTAATTATAGAAATTTGGGCAGTTATGTTTGATTATGGTCTAGATATATATTACCTATATTATAAGCTAACTTTACTTTTTATTAAATAATTAGTTTGCTATTGGTTTATGTTTTAATTGGCAATAACGGTATTTTTATGCTGGCTATAATAAATATTTTATTTGTGTTCTTTTTATTGTAATTTGTTTAAGCATTAACAGTTGCGTTTCATTGCGTTTAATGTCACATTGCGTTTTATAATGCATATATGTACTTGAAGCGTTTTCCCAAACGCTGTTAGAGTTCCGGGAACGCGTCTTGCCTCCTCTATAGAAAACTATGTTAAGCCGTGATAAAATATTGATAATGATGCGTAGTGAACATTAATGCAAGGAGCAACATATGGCATGATTGTTATTACTTCTAACACAGTTTTAGTCACTCGTTTGATTAATAGTCTGTAGATTATTTAGTGATAATAGTGCCTGATAGATTTCAACTGATCGTTTCTTATATTTGTCAGTATAGAATGTAAATTGATACCTAATTCGTTATGCTTAGTAAACATCTTCTTAAATCTTGAATAACCATCTCAATGTCAGTTAGATCCGCCAATATTAAATTAGAACCCTGCCAGTAAAAGTTGATACTGCATTGTAGTAAAACAACTATACGAGAGAAAAAACTCGTACGTTATAATTCAGTCAAATATTGTCAATGTAAGAATAGGTTGGTTTAAAAATAACTAAACATTGTATGTATTTCTATTTGCTTTTTTAGCATAGATGTCGGTAGTTCTGCTTTCCAAGTGCACGATTACCCTAACAGGATTATTCACGCACGCAAAGATACACCGGTAACTAATACAATTACTGATCTCAGTAACAGGTAACTTAGTCTCTTTCTTAAGCTTTTAGTGTACCGTGACCTGTGCAATGTACCTATACAGATGGCTCATTTTGATATGTGCGTGTAATTTATTTGCAATAAATGTGATTGACAATGGTGGTATATATAATAATTATAAGTTCACACATTTACACTTGCTTTTATCAACTGAACTACATCTGGGGACGTAATTCATACATCTATAGTTTAATTAATATGTCTATATAGTTTAGTGGTCTAGTGGTGTCTATATAATATAGTTACAGATGGTTAGTGGTCGCCGTCGCCCATGGACATTAGTAACACCAAAGGCATCACTAATGCATTGTCGGCTAAGAAAGAAGAAGACAGAAAGAAAGAAAGTGCTGGCTCTCAAGCCCCCAGCCGGAACACGATGAGTGGTTGGTGGTAGGTAGCCAGGTAGGCTTTACGGAAAGATAATAATACCAGTAAGTAATACCAGTACCAGTATAAAAGTAATAACTTAATAATAATATCGATAATATAAACCTTACGCGAAACTCTACCATAAAGCGGGCCAGGTTCTGTCGCCTCTTCCTACACCCTGTTCTGCCAACATGGGATTGGAGTATTCTAGGCCGCCCCAAGGGGGCAAAAAAAAGTATGTGAAGGTAATGAAATAATGATGTATTAATTTCGAATTATATATACGATATAAGTATTAAATTGAGACATTTAAAATGTCATGCGATGTAATCTCGTACCTGATTTCATAATTATATAAGCCGAATTTATCATAAAATATTTTTTGGTTTCCCAGTTTTTCCTACACGATAATAGGTACACGGCACTACAGTAGCCAAAGCTTCAAGATTTCCAGCGTATATACAATTTCTGAACACAAAACAATCTGAGTATAGTTGTACCAAAGGCCTGAAGGAAGATTGCAATTTGGTTAAGTGATTATGAAACTATAATCATATTATAAAGAGAGAGTGCGAATTTTGTGAATTTGTGTATATGCGGAAAGTAATCTCAGGAACCACGCCACTTATCTGAAAAAATATTTTTAAGGCACATTATTCTGGATGGACACGGACTATTAATGTAAATATAATATCCTTTTCACCTGAACGATGTCGAGATGGGCCACTAGTTATTTAATAAAGCCAGGACATACGGATCTGAATGGCCGGCGTAGAAATCATTTGCCGAATTTATACAATGGAATATATGAAATTCTCAAATAGTTAAAAAAAAACTACTGCAGAGCTTTGAAATAAATCAACTAAATAATATCATAATAAACAATTAATATACATAATAAAACATATATTTATTTTTATGTTCATTGCTAAAATATGAACATAAATTGGAGGAATATTCGGTTTTGTTTGTGGTGTAATTATTATTATAGTGTGTTGTATAGATGAGGCTAAGGTTATCAAAAGATATTGCGACCAGTAATCGATATCTTGTATCTATCGGTATCAATATTATTTTAGTCGAATAACAGCTTTAATTACCCATCTCTATGATCTCTGTGACTTATAAAACATCACCATTAGAGAGTGCTTTATTGAGTACATTAAAATGATTTGAACGGTGTAGTTATTTTCTTATCTTATCACTGTTAACATACTTAAGTACTAGTAATAAAAAATATTGGTATGTCTATAGAGTAATCTCCTGAATTCCATCTATGTACGTATGTAATTAATCTATGTATAAGTACATAATTTTGTCAAATGATAGTGTAGGAAGTGAGTCTGTTTGTCTAGCTGTTTGCCTCTTTGGGATAGGCAGACATTACAAAGGGTCTGGCGAGTCACAAAAAGCTCGATCAACCATTTTGTACTATTGTGTGTGTATAAATTACTTGCTTGAAAGTATATAGATGGCAGAAAATCAAATGACCGCGGATTGCACCACGGCTTTGTCATTTAAGGATAAAAGCTTAATTAGTTTAATAACATTCGTTATTTTGCTTTGCAAATTTAATAATATAATTATAAATATACTAATGATATTTAGATTTATTTATATACCTAATATAGTTACATTGTTTCCTAACAAATGCTAATAAATTATAAAATTTAACTGTCAATAACTTCTTGTTTGTGACATTCTTGTTTGTGAATGTAAAAATCAAGTTATGCGAAGCAAAGCGAAGGTAATAAATAGTACAAGTAATGTATAAAATTTCTAGGAACCTACCTCAAATCCTCATTGTTATTTAGTTTCAGTTTTAGAGATCGACAGAGGATATTTTTTTAATTTGTGAATTTTTGTGTATGCTGGGGTTAATCTCCGAAACCACGGCACCTATTTCTTAAATCCTCATAGTATTTGAACGGTACATTATTCTGTAAGGGTTATTATCGTCCACAAATAAGTTACTCATGATGATGTTCGTGAAATTCAACACGCACAACAACACATTCAATCGCAATTTAAAACCATTGTCATTGCGGCCCATAACGTGTTCGATGGCGTCATTGCTGCCTATATATTTGCATCATAGTATAATCGTACGTAAAAGACAGCCTTTTTAAACAAAGGTGTGATCTTCTATCGTCAATAATACGTTACGTTGACAAAGATGTCGTAACTAAATTGGCTCTGAAAATGCGTATTCACGTGGCAAAGTTACAATTTTAGTGGTCAATTTGCGTATAAGTGTTTAATGGTTACGTAATCAGGGGCAGTGTAGTATTTATTATATTTTAAAATCGACATCAAAAAATCATATATAGGGCAGCAATAGGTTAATGAATTTATAAATGACTTTTATTTAAATATAAGAAACTCTACAATTTCAAAAAATTATATGGAACTAAAATCGAAAATTTGCACATAAATTTTATTTATCATTGCATGTATTGCCTTTTCACGCTTATAACTTTTTTTTTTGTGAATTATGAGCATGTTATTATTTTGCATTTCGTTTGATGTATTTGTATTTTGATGTTTTTATTGTATTTCGATGCATGTAAATTAATGCATTTTGTTTATTCCGTTTACAGAACATCTGTTATTGAGTAAGTTGATGATTTAATTTTAATTTTTAATAGCTTGTCCTTGTATAGCTTGATTCCTGTTTAATATTGATTTTTCTATGATTTTTTTGTATTTAGTAAATAGGGAGAGTATTTTTAATCTTTTGATACCTTGAATGGATTTTAAATTTCTCAGGTATATAGAGAGGCGTTTGCAAGATGCTTTGAAAGAGGACAAAGGCACTGGATGTGAGATCCCGAAGTTGGATCCGTTTGCAAAGGAAGTCACGCAATTCGAAAAGGACTTGCCAAAGGTTGTGTGTCAGGGGACTGATTGGGTCAAATGCTATGTAGGTATCAACCGTAAAAGGGATTTATTTAAATAAAATTTAACATAAATAGTTATGTTTTACAAGGTTTTCTTTATTTTATTTACAAGTTGTAATGTTTGTATATTAGCTAGGGAACATACAATATCTAATATAGTAGAAATGGTTTTATGGTGCTCGAACAAATGTGGAGATCAGCAAGGAATGATGTGCTGGCGATAAAAAATTTCAAGGTGGCAGCAATGTCCAGCGATAAATAAAAAGTTACAAAATAAATTAATAGTAGGTAATAAATTATTTTTGACCGACATTAAAATTGGAGAAGGTTTTCAATTCGTTTGAATTTATTGTCATGTTTCTTACTTCAGAACTCCGTGATTTATTAATCGATTTGAAAAATTTCTTTATTGTTCGAGAGGGTATACTTCCCGTTTGGTTCCATCTAAATTTTTTATAAAAAATACCGGCCCTTATAGTAAAATATAGATGAAACTAGGAAATTTAATTTCTTGAAATTGAATTCGTATTTTTTTTTTTCTAAAAATATCTACATGTTGAAGCAAGCTTTTATTTATATGCTCTAAAAAGAGAAAAATAAACTTTAAATTTAATCGAACCTATCAATGTATTGCATTACACAATTTGTATGCTATAAAAGCTTGTCGCCTACTGATGTTAAGTGGAGACCGTCACTCATGGGCGACCAGTACAACAATGGTAACAACGAGTGGTAGAAAAATATTTTAAAAACATTTCAGCGTTGTTTTCAGAGGGAGTGTGGTAGGTAGCCAGATAAATAAACCCTATAGCGAAGGACGGGTACTGTTGGGACTTATTTAGAAAGTCTAGCTATTAGCAAGAGAGATCTTTCGTCATAACTTTGTCCCTTGAATAGCAGGGTGTACTACAAGCAAAGAAAGCTGGCTCGGGCTCAAGGATGGTAGAAACTCTTTACACTGCAACATTCATTACAATTAATTTTGTTGCCGCTACTCAAGATTTCTGTATTTTATATCAAGATATCGGCCGAGTTATATGAGTCTGGGACCATGTAACTATGTAACTGGGTCAATTAATACGATGTCTATCGCTAAAAATTGTTATTGTAAGCTCAAATTCATATTATTTTTATCATTGCAGCATTCAAAGTGCAGAGTAGTGAAACAAATATTGGAAACGACGAAGGACATAGAGTGTGCGTACAGAGACATTATTTACCAAAGCGATCAGAAGTACATTGTTGCTGAACCTGTTAATGTACTTGGTGACGAAGTGTACACACTGACGAAAAGTGATCACGTGAAAGTCAAGTGTACGGGCAAACATAAAAATAAGTGAGTGTCTGTTGCCATTTGGTTTGTATAGATGGGATGTTATGTTTATGAAATTTCGGATTCGGATATGGATACGGATATATGAATAATATTTTACCGGTTACCGTTATGGATATAAAATTATTTCGGATTATCCGATTGCTTCGGATAAATTGACGACCCTCGTAGCCCAGTTGGTAGTGACCTTGCCTGTCGAGCGTGGGGTCCCGGGTTCGATTTCCGGCCGCGGCAGATATTTATGTGACAGATAAATGTTTGTTCTCGGGTCATGGGTGTTTGTGATGTGAAAATTGTCCATGTCCATGCCACCCGCAACACAGGGAATCCTAGTGCGGGGGTGTGAGTGTGTAAACGTTTATTTTATTTATTTTTATTTAATTTCGGTTACAGATATTAGATGATTTACGACTTGGAAAAAAAAATATATTATACTTACAAAGTTTGACTTTGTTTCTAGGTTTTATTTGGTATTATAATCACAGAAAAACAAATTAAATATTAAAAACTATCTAAAATGAGAACGACGCGGCTATTGTATCGGCTCGGTCAGCGTAAATCAGTCATAACGTACTTTATTTAGGCTCTGCCTCTATACCAAATATCCCAATACACTTTAAAATATCTGATAATTTTCTGTTTTCAAAAATGTTTGACATGTGAACTATAGTTAAAGCAGATTCCGAGAGGAGACCTAAGTCCAAAAGTGGAACTGTTTGGGTTCTGTTGCAAATAATTATAACTATATAGTATTTTAAATAAACGCATTAGCGTACAAATACAGTAGTTTTATGTAGTCTACGTATTTATTTTTTGTTTATCTTTAAAAATATATTTGTCTTTCAGTGTGACAACCACAGAGCCGTAAGTATTATTCTGTATATATTATACATATATACGGTATTTATTATGGGCATAATAACAAATTAGTTTGGTCTATTATATTACTTAATAGACTGGTCGTGTAAATTATTTATCTAACTTATGATCGAGCACATAATACAATTTTGCCATTCAAACAGTAATAACTGTCAATTTTGTTGAACTTGTGTTAAATATTACCTGAATTTTAGCACAACTAACACTGACCAATTGGTACTAATGATTATTGGATTGACCTAAAAATAATATATCTTATCTTTGACTACGTTCGTAAGATCGGTATCGGTTTTAATACAGGGAAAACAGTCATTTGCACGAACTTTATTAAGTACTGTAATAATGTTTCCTATGGCAAAATTGTGCGTTACGAGATGAAACCTTTAATAACATTTGAAGCAACCATAATTATATATATTTTTAAATATTACACTAGCATTGGGTTATATTAAAATAACACTAGTAAACTCCATCTTGCGATACTGCTAGTTTTTGTAGCCGGTGTAGGGTACTTGCTTCTGGAGAAGGTAGTTTTAATAATGAAGCGGTGTTGTGCTTATCTTTATTAATATGGTTATACATAATCAACAACAACAATACGAGATATCAAAAATAACAAAGAAAGTAGCAAATGTAATGAACACGTCTGGCGATTAATCTCCGCGTAAGTTAAAAACTTACTTTGTAATTATCATATGTTTTTTAAAAGATGTGTTGCGGAGTTTCTGTCGCCGTCTCTTCTCCTCGATGTTAAAGCACCTTTCCGAAACAGTAGTAGAAAAATAATTACCTACGTGACGTGTATTTGCTATATATCTAAATGTCCAAATTAATTTGAATTTGAATTGGAATTGTGACAGCTTCGGATCAGCTCAGTGTACCGTACATATCGGACTTTCAGCTCGAGTCGCAGCTATTGCTACTTTAAATATCGCTACGAACAATTTTATATGCAGTCGTTCAATCAATTAAATGATTGGTTCGACATTCGGAATGTAGGCGTAAGAACATGCGTCATGTACAAATATAGCATTGTGTGTGCATAATGTTTTTGTTTGTGTTTTTGTTACTGCGTGTTGGAATACTTTGGATTCCCTTAAACTCCGACTCGATAATGTGCCGAACACAAAATTCGAACATTGCCGAAAGCAAAAACAATAGTATTACAAAATTCATAAAAATATTTCCTGAAATAATACGAAAAATAAACAAACATTGCCGAAATATTAAAAAAAGGAGGCATTACCAACTTAAAATAGGACTGCTGGTTTGGGGGCGACTTTGATGCGTGAACAAGTTTACAGGATTCCCCTAGTGATTGGTCTTAGGAAGTCTGATGTTATCATCTCATATGACGTTGAAAATCAGCTACGTTGGCTAGCGTTATTTTTATTATAATTTTCTTATTGTTGTAAGTAATATTTTCAAATTTCAGTATTTTGCCATCCAAATGGGTGGGGCACTGCGTAGGGTTCAGATCTACCGTCGTTCCGAAGACACCACCAGAGGGAAGGGAGAACAGCCTTAACGTACTAATATTGGGATTCGACTCCACGTCACGGCATGGCTTCATACGACGTATGCCTAAAAGTTACAAGGTACTAACGAAAGGATTGCAGGCTACTGTACTAAATGGGTATGTTTTAATTGTATATAATATTTTATTGGTTTTTGGCTTGTATAATATGCGACGAAAAAAGTTAGTAGTAATCAAGGAAACGTCGAACAAAATCTAAATTATTGGCGTCAATTCATTTTTCGTTCTAATTTCAATTGTTTCCATTGTTTTCTTTCACTGTGGCCTTTAATCGTGAAGAGGTAATAAAAAATTGTAATTAGAACATAATGTTATCAAGAAGACTGCGCTGCGGGCCTGTGTTGAAAAAAATATTGAATATCACCTCGAACAAGATACAGATAATGTAGGTATGAAGCAGTATATTAAAATTTGACATTTTCCTCATTACTTCCCAGAACTCAACACTTATAAGCAACAATATCGAATGGAGTAAGTAATATTAGTCTGTTTTTTTTTTGCAAAATCAACGATTTCGATTGGTAGCTAGGAATATTGACGTAAAAAGTGATGCAGTTTTATTGTTCTTCAAAATCGGGCCTAATACTACTTTGAGTACCTACTTTTCGCTATTCCTCATAGATTTGGATTTGACCATCGTCATCCACTTGAAAAATTCACCTGTATATGTGCGTCTTTACGTCGCTAAGACCATGAATCTGACAATGATACCTACTTTGACGTATTTCAGCTACAATATTTTAGGTGACGGTACGCCCGCGGCGCTGTTTCCAATCCTAACCGGTAAAACGGAGCTGGAATTACCCGATGTGAGGAAAAAGACTACAAATAACAAAACATTAGACTCTATGCCGTTTATATTCTACAAGTTGAAAGAGGACGGGTGAGCGAAACACGTTTTAAACTTACATAGAATACTAAAAATTATAGTTGTGTAGTTTATTTTTATTTTAAACGATAAAATTAGTAGCGAATAGTAAAAAACTAGTTTGTAGTAGTCTGAGTAAATAGTTTATGCATTATATAGCTAACTCGCACGAGATGTCAACAGAATTTATGTACATTTATTACATGCGCGATGAAGGCTATAACTTTTCAAGGAGAGACCGCTAATTGAGATCGAACTTTGGATACCACCGTGATTGTTCATTTCTTATATTGTTAGATGAAAAATAAAATACAAATAAATAAATAATTTTTCCAAAGTGAAGTGAAGTAATTTTAGGTTGTTTTCAAAAAAGTTAAAATAGTGGATTATTCCAAAACATTTTATGCGTTTTATGAGTGTTGTATGTACTTTCCAGCTATCGAACAGCATACTTTGAAGATATGCCTTGGGTAGGGACCTTCCAGTACCGTTTCAATGGATTCCTGCGCCAACCGGCCGACCATTATCTGCGGTCGTTTTACTTGGAGGAGTCGGCGACTGTGAAGAAGTTGTGGAAGGGACAAAACAAGTACTGCATTGGGGACACGCCGCAGTACAAACTGATGCTTAATATTACCGACCAGGTTTACATTTTACTGTAAATTATGAGCAGGGATTTATTGAGAATTTTTTTGTCATAATCTGAAATTCGCTTCTTTTTAGAGATAATTAAGTTCCTTGGCTTACCAAGTTGTTTTTAATATATTTTTAGAATCTTTCAAAGTGTGCATTTAAAATCGTATAAAGAAAATGTATTCCATACCCTTGTAAACCTTTCTATTCGCTAAGTTGTACGATGCACTTGTCAAATTTTTTTTTTCTACTTGGTCTCCTAAATTAATCCTTAAAATCGTAAATCGTTTATTCTTGCTATGCTTGTGCTTATTCACCACACAGGGATATGTTGTACCGCTCATTTGTTTCCAGAATTTTATCCTCAATAGAGACCCTAGTGGGTCGTGCAATAAATAATACAGGCTGTTTTTTTTTTCTATAATCAATTTTTTATTTCGGAGTACGGATATTATTTACAAAGAAAGGCTAATTATGCCGTTTTAGTGTTCGTCAATCGCTCACGAAACACCTTTGAGTATCTTTCGCAGTTCCAAACCTATAGTTTCGTTCTGTATTTAAATCTAGTTTGACCTTTTCAACTTTTTTTTCCGTTACATAGAAAATAAATAGTAATAGACAAAGAGTCGAATGATGCTATAAATGTTCCATTTTTCCATAGAGTATACGGAAAATGAAATGTATTTAAGCGTTCGTTTTCCAGTTTCTCAATCTAGACGGCAAGAGGTTTTGTTTCACATTCATAGCGGACATCACCCACGACGATTTCAATATGATATCCACGTCAGACGATGACGTTGCTGAATTTCTGGAGGCTTTCAAGGAGTCTGGGAAGACAAAGAATACCCTACTTATGGTCATGGGTGACCATGGACCAAGGTAATATTTTTTCAGGTAAGGCAGAAGTTGTTGGTACGGATACAGTACCGAAGCACTTCTACGTTAATATTAGTACCAAAAACCGAAGTATACGGGTACAACAGAGGACTTCTATTTAAAAAGGCAAGAAAATTCGTTTCGGGTTAGTAGTTCAGGTAGCGGTTAAATGAGCTGCAAGGTGCAATAATTATTTCCCCATACAATTTGGTATGTCAACAAAAAAATAGCACATACCATATTTAAATCGTTGTACCAGCATGACAGACAAAAAGACGACCTCAGAACTTATGTATTATCTACTTGTCATTTTGGTGAAACTTCATTTGCGTCAGGGTCACTCCATGGTCACCTGTAATGTTAGGCTGTAAAAAATAAATAAATAAATAAATGATTTGTTTACCCTGAAGCAAGTTGCTCGTAGGCGTGCTTTTAAAATGAGGCGTTCTGTGTCCGACCTCACGTCCATAACTAGTTATGTTAACATTATTATGTTTATTTCATTAACAAACAACTAATTGTAATTAACATTACAAGCCAATGTATACCGGTAAAACTGCACGGAAACAGTACACAGGTTGTAAACAGGTTTTTTAGTTTAAATAACGGTCTCCAGCAAGGATAACCTGTATTTGAATCGTGCACACTTTTTATTTTTTAAATAATATGCGTATTATAAACGAGTTATGATTGAATATGGAGGATTCAATTTTCGTAGGTGTGTGAAATCTATCAATTTGCACTTGATCAGAGAAGCGAATTGACTTAATGTCTCTTTTCGTGTGATGAGACCCGAGGACTAGCGACACAATTATAATCTTAACCATGAATGCATGCTTCCATAATTATCGAATGTATCAATAAATCTTCCGCAGATACGCCAATGTCCGTGATACAATTCAAGGTAAACTCGAAGAGAGGTTACCTCTTATGGCCATATTATTACCTGAATCCTTGAAGACATCACGGCCGTATGCACAGAACGCTCTAGAAATGAACGCAGAGGTATTAACCACACCCCACGATATACACGCCACGGTGTTGGACGTCATAGGACTCACTAAATACTGGAACCCGTATAAGATTCAAGGAGCGGATCTAACTAGGGGACTGACGCTTTTGCATCCGGTAGGTTTATTTTAAAACTATATATGATTTTATTTGAACACATCGGTCTATGTAATTAATAATTCTAAGTACATTAGATAGCCAATCATGAGTACATGCCAACTTGATAACAAAAATTTAGCTTCTTGGAGGTCACGTTTGGGGGCGCTGCACTGAGCAAAATAGATTGACCTACAAAAAGATTGTGATAAACAGATAAGCTGTAAAAAATTGGTACTAGATTTATTAAAAAAAAAAATCTGTATAGTCTAACTCTCTTAAATATAATACAAAGTTATACACAAAAAAATATTCGTTACAGATCCCTAAGAACCGTTCGTGTAGTGAAGCGGGTATAGAACCCCACTGGTGTGCGTGTCTTTCTTGGCAAAACGTGTCTACTGATGACCAGCTGTATGAAAACACTGCCAATGCCTTGGTGGATTACATCAACTCTCTTACTGAGAGTGTCAGGTGACGTTACGTATTAGCATTTTTTAGCTTTAAGTTTGTAAGGTTCGTCTATAGTAAATAAATTGTTGGTCCTTCAAGCCAGTCCGAACAATTTTCCATTGTTTACAGTGTTCTAGAGTTTTTATACCTATGAAATACACCTATTAACTGTAAATTAATTACGCAGATAATAGAACTGCCGCTGATTAGATTTTTACTTTACGTATTATTTTATCTACATTCGTTTCAGTTATAATGAGATTGATGGAATTTTTAATGTATCAAGTTTAGTTAAGCCGTTTCGCACACCGTAACAAACACGCGCAGGCACTCACAGCCACTTATACACACGTGCACACACGTTACACGCACGTGTACGGTTACGCGCTCGCGCAAGTCGTTGTATATTTCTCAACGATAATTTCCGAATTCAATCTCAAGTTTTATTATACTTACGACGGACGTTTAATAAGAATAGTTCTATCTAACGTCACTTATATACAACGACGCGTATTTATTATGTATTGTTATTGTATTACAATATTCACATGTTTTTAGATCCAAATGCGTACCCCGCACGCTGACCTCGATAGAATGGGTGATGAAACAGCGGCTGAACAGCGGTGTGCTGTCGTTCGTGGCCGCGCGCGATGCTGACGGGTATGTGGGCAAGTTTGGGAATAAGATACGACCGACGAAGGAGAATTATCAGGTTAAGGTGAGAATTATAATAGGATACAGCCAAGATGAGTTATTTTTTAATTATGTTTTATTAGAAGAGTAAAGCAGAGTTCTATCACAGTTTATAAAAATATAAAAAAACCGTAGATTGTGCAAAAAAAAAAAACAGTTTGTGCTATTTTTAAGTAACCATTTTATGTCCATTATTATTGCTATTATTACACTGGCTTTTAAGATAAGTCGAAGAATAACTGCCCTCGGATAAAGGGATATACATATTTTCTGGTATAACTGAAAATTATGTAATGTTCTCTTGCGAAATGAATATCTCTGATCTCACGACCGGCTGAATGTTTTGGGGTGTTGCGCTGTAGACCATCGAGACCAAGACAGTCTTTGCTGCAGTACTATGTGGGCTAACGAACTAGAGACATTGTGTTATGACTATTTCCTTGGTTCAATTTACAGGTTTTCAAGTTTTCAAATTTCTTCACCAAGTTCTCAGATGCCTAAAACACGAATGATGGTTAGGTTTGTTTTACCAAGCTAGACAGAATCAACTGTAAAATATTTTACGGGTGAAGATGGTTTTGATACTTTTTATTTGGAAACCTAAATAAAACAAATATTTTTAATAATATAGATGTACTTTTGTTGGTTTAATTTGGTCTAACGTTGGTTTACAGCACTCGGTAGCTTAATGTCTCAAATTAAAAGGTACATGCAATTTATAAATAATACCTTGTAACAACTTACTTTGGTAAAGTAAAACATACAAAGCTTTTCATATCTGCAGGTTCTTTGTAATGTTTTTAAAGTTTTGTGCATTCTAATAATCCACCCTGGACCATTGTGATAGATTATATACTCATATCCCTTTGGGACAGTTATGGACTAAGATGATCCAAAACAAAAACCAAAGATTTTGTTGTAAAACACACGTAGACACGTAATAAATCTTAATAGTCGTAAATCCGATTAGCAAGCCCATAGCTGTATCATATATCTATCTCACTCTTAAAGAGCAAGACAATATTAATGTATTTACCAGCAATATTGCCTTTCCCTTTTCCAAACTATCACTTTGCACCTGCCAAGGCAGTTACGCTTTTGATGATTTGTTGTCTACGCTGCATGTTGCTGTCTCTGTAATATTCCGGACAGATTATATAAATACATAAATACAACTACATATATTTATGAGGTTGACAATGAGTATAATGACGATGAATTTTTCCAGATCGTGGTCGGACCGGGGAGAGGCGTCTATGAAGCGTCTCTCACGTATTTCGTGAAGGATAATGTATTCCACGTCGACAGCAGAGACATCTCTAGAACTAACGCGTGAGTCTGCTGAGTTTATTGCATTGTAGGAGACCGGTTTCTCTTTATAACTGACGAGGAGAATAAATAGTTCAGTGCGGTTCAGTGATAGCATTAGGTGATGACGGGTAATCACCGCAGATCATTGGAGAGTGTGGGCTTTTTGACTAAAGAATAATAATAAATAAGAAATAAAGTGCGTTGCGGGCAACATGGACATACTATACACAAATATATTACAACCCATGGCCGGAGAACAAACGTCTCTCTGTTACTTAGTGCCATGACCGGGTATCGAACCCTGACGCCCTCGCTGAACAAGCAGAATCACTACTAGCTCAGTATAGAGGCGACCAACTTTAGTCTTAAGACCACGACCCGAGAGCGAACATCTGTCTGTTACATTGATTGTTGTAGAGTCCGGGAATCGAATTCTGACCCCCCTCACTGAACGAGCATGATCACTCAACACTGGTTCATACATTTATAATTCTTTTGTTTACAGATACAATAATGAACCGAGCTGTATCAGCGAGACGCATCCGCATTTGAATATGTATTGTTACTGCAACGACTGAAAGGTCTGGAGCCTCAGTATTGTTACTGTAAATTATTAATAATTAAGAAATAAGAAAATAATAGTATTTTGTTTTATACATTTAGAATTTTACTGTTTACTGAAGGTAGTTTTAATTTTAGCCATCTCTGGATTGAGCGGTGCGATCGATCTATGGAGAGATTTTTTTGAATTTCGTTTCAGTATAATAGACGTTTTCTTCATAAAAAAAAACCTAATTTGGCTCGATTCAAATGTCCTAGAGAATGTGTTCAATTTAAAGTTTTATCAACAATTTATATTGATTTATCATGTAAGTAATTGAAACGTTTGCTTTAATGAAACTTCAAAGATGCTACTGTACCTTAGATTAAATTACTAAAATTGTTCAACCAATATGTACTCCCCTTACTCAGGTAAACATTTGGCCTTACGTTTAGAAATAGTTCTCGCACCCGAAACTATTGTTACTTTTTTATCAGGACTTTTAATAATTCCTCGTACACAGTTGACAGTGTCAGGCGCCACTTTGCGGAAATTCATTGTTATTGTCAACATACAAGTAACAATGTGCTATTAACAATTTATTTACAACTTATATACATGTGTGATATTTAAGACGCATCGGCCGACGGAAGGAAGGAAGGAAGGAATAAGTGGAAGTGGAAGAGACATAGACCGAACGCTTAGGCCGATCGTGCATATTATATTGTATATTTATGTGCATATTAGCAGCCCCATTACATATAATGTAAGTGAAAATAATTGTCTTATGCACAAGTATAGTATAGAACACTTGAACGCATCAATAGCTATTTATATAGATATTTAAGGCTGAATCACAATCTGAATTTCCACTACACTCATACTTTTTAATTTAAAGTTAAAAAACTTCATGTTTTGAAAAAGGTCAGTACTAATTCTGTCCGACATTGAATATGAATTTGTTTTAAAAATCCTGACTTGAGGACAATTCCCACTAACACAGACTCGCAAAGCTAGTCTAAATTCTAAAATTTAAATATTGAGTCTACGTTCACAAAACTATTCAAATCGTGCTAAAAAGAGGTGCGCATCGATTGATGCTTGTATTTGTGTCTTTTTATCTCAGCAGAAGACTGCATTGCATTGGAATTTATTAATTGCATTCGATTAAATTACAACTGACAGTCTTAGAATATTTCAAGCGCAGATTAACTAATATTTTCGAGTATGAGCCAGTACACTTTGCATTTAAACTAATGAGTCCAAACTATTTATCCCAAACTATAAGTTATTTTATGATATGATACAATTCGACTTGGCATGTTTTGTAACTTCGTTTAGACTATAGTTTCTCTTCGAACTGCTTCAGTAGAAATGGAAACTTAGAATACATTTTTAGGTTAGTGCTGAAGTTGAACTTCTGAGATAAAAAGAAGTATTTGTGTGTGACCGTTATTCATTTTTTGGTATCGTCTTCTTTTCGAATCGATACAAGTTGAAATAATACGGCGGCGCTCAGCAAATCCTCGTGTGTGCAGCTGTCAGGGCTGTTTTAGTTCTTTGTGATATTAAATATTATTTATATTGGTTTTAAAAGTAGGAGTTCCAAATTATCGTAACATGGGATCGGAATTTTATCGGTCATTAATCGTATTACTTTATAATAACGTTAATAACATTGTATTATACTGAATTTTTTTTTATGTTCTTAAATTATTACTATATAAAAAGGATGGTTTTTGAACGTTTAAACCTTTTTGGGGTTAGATCCTGATAATTTTATAGCTATATTATTTTGTGGTAAGATCCCTATTAGTTCTCCTTTGATTTCACATAATTTGATCTAGTATATGGTTTGATTTGCTATGATGTATTTGATATTGATCATTTGTAACCCTTCAATATCATCATTTACATTAACTGTCCTCGAACTAAGTAATGACTTGTTCTTGTCTGTGTGTGTAGCTAAGAATTATAACTAGTAGTCGTAAGTACAAATTGTCTGCGGTACCACCATCGTGTACAGTTGCGCACGTCAGATCACCCGTTCCTTGCGTCCTCACTGTCCGTAGTGCGCAACTGGATACGAACTCTGAGTGCAGTCTGTTTGCGGATGAATGGACGAAAATATTGGCAGTGTGCCTGATATTTTGTGTGCGAGATGCCTGAGTGATATGTTTGTT
This sequence comes from Megathymus violae, assembly GCA_003671415.1. Lineage (NCBI taxonomy): Eukaryota > Metazoa > Arthropoda > Insecta > Lepidoptera > Hesperiidae > Megathymus > Megathymus violae. The sequence goes on from PDGT01000002.1 coordinate 4,777,684, forward strand.
TTAATTAAAGTAAAATAAATAAATTATAATTAATTTAACCTCTAACACCGGTTAAGCAAAATATTACTTTTGTATGAAATTGATTTTAATGTCTTGAAACAAATTATAATTTAATGCATTTTATATACGAATATATAATAGCTTTGTGCAATTAAATGTCACAATGTATACTATATTATAAAATAATGTATTGTAGCTGTAAATACATTTACATACTAAGAACTTCTTAAGTAATATAAGATTAAAAGTTACCAATTATAATTCACATTTTAAGACGTTTCCAGTGAAATATGTTTTTATTTCTAATATAATAATGGGATCGTGGAAATTTTCAAATGAAGTTATGTTTCATGTGCCCGGTGAACATAGTTCATGATTAAAAGTTATGGTATTTAATTATTATTCCTAGACATTATGTCATCCATGTTAACTAATTTCAAACCACTCCATTGTAGGATTATTAGAGCAACTCTTTTGCGCCAGTACTGTTCGAACCGTTTAAACAGAAGCGATTAAAATCGTAGGATAAAGTTTTGTGAAGAAAATTAATATCGAGACAATAATATAACTTGACTTCTCGTCCAGTCGAGATGGTTTAATTCCATTACTATTGGCGATCCAGTGCGGTGTGGTACGCTACAAGTCTCAACAATCCAAGTTACAATTAGAGAACCTCTGTCGTCTTCACTGACAAGCTAATGTAGCGTAGACTTTTTTAAGAATTTTGTTGATTATATTTAAGTATTACTTGAAATTTTAAAATATTATAAAATAGTTTTTAAATTAGCTGAATCTGTATGTACTTGTATTGATACATTGACATTATTAACGTGCCTATAATTAATAATAATAAAAAAACAAAGAATTATAGTTGACATAAATAAGCATATATAAACATATTTATAAATCTAGTACATACCTACCGATAATGTTTAGGTGTTTCACAATATTGTAGCATAAACTACAGGCAGGATAGAATTGTGACACAATGTACCAAATAGAAAAAAAATCAACTATATAATAATGTAGAAAAAAAAAATGTCAATGAACTGATACATTAAGTTATTAATGTGCCTACAATTAATGATAACAGAATTCTAAGAAATAATTATAGTGAATATAAATTAGTAAATATAAAAATTATAATATTATATTTTATATAAATAGTACGTATCCTTTATATTTTTGTGTATTTCACAGTATTGTAGTATAAACTACAGGCAGGATAGAATAGTGGCACAATTAACGAAATAGGTACCTGAACGTTTATGTACGGTATGTTCTAATTCAGTATTCAGGATCAACGATGCATTCATGATCGATCTCAAAACATAACGATTTAGTATTGAGTATACTTGATTTCAGGGGCAAGTCTCGGTAAAACAAAGGACGAAACCTGTATTATTTTAACTAGTATTCGAAATTCAACCATAATCATTAAATTTAATTGTTTCCAAAGTTTTGTTTTTGCTGTGCCTCAAAATGACATCGGTTGACAAACAAAAGATAATGGCACTGTCCGCTTAAAAATTACGAACGAATATTTAATATGTCAATACTTGTAACCTGTTGTAGTTTCAACAAACATTATTACGTTCAGAAATAGTAATTACACCCGAAACTATAATAGTGTTATTTATTTTTATTAGCTGTTGTAGAATTTTTTGTGCTATTTTATAACAACTCCTTCGTGATCCATTCAGTCCATCGGTGATAACATCTTCAAAATCTGTTCAGTAGTTTTTGAGACTGTCACGTTTGAATATACAGTGAGATAGACTTTTGTTTTATACATATAATACATTATGAATTAACCACTTAATCTCTATCTTACATGCAACAATATGCCTATGCTGGCTAATGTATTTTAATATAATTTAAATTATTGAATATTATTTATTAAATAGTTAATAAAATTTATATTATTATCTATCGTATCGTTCGTAGTGTAAACAAATAAATTTAAAATTTGTCGCGCCTGTAAAAAAGGTAAGTCATACATCACACGTTGGCATTAATTATATCAAAGAAGTTAGAAAAAATACTAAGCTTATAGGAAAACTTCGCATATCTCAAGAACTGTACAATATATATTAATCAAACTAATTTTCGTTTAAAGAAAAAAGGTTCTTGAGGTATATGTATTGCTTCAAGTTTACGAAATATTTCACACTATAGTCAAAATATTCAATATGTAGAATACAGTTGATTTCTGACGATCTCAATTTTAGGCTTAAACGTTAGTTTTAATGTAAAACCTCTACATAATTTTTGAAGGCATTTACCTTGCAATCCATCCACTTGATTTTATTTGTACACTGATCACTTATATATTGGATGCCATTCTTAATTAATTTTAACAGTAATTACTACTAAATTGAGTAGCTGTTCTTAAAATACGCCTTATGAATTGTGCCCCAATAAGATTAAGTAGAGATGTAAGCGACTAACACATACATTGGACACGTAGCACAACGTAGTATAGTACTGTTAAAATAGTCGCTGCAGACATCGGTGAGGCGAACGGGACGGAAACACTAATATTTTAGATTGTTTGGTGTTAAAAACTACTGAATGCGCTGCAGAGCAAGACAGGAATATATGTATGTGCATCTTACGCGACTGCGTTGAAAGGAAACTATGAAAACTTTGTTCTGCTGCCTTGCGTTTATGCCGTGTCACCTTACGCCAACTGGACTCTTATTGACAAAGACGACGCGCGCGGGATGGACGGCCATTGGTTCTTAATTTAAATAATTCGGAAACACGACAATTTCCGAGACAGGACTGATTTCGTTCCTAGTACTGTGCATTTTACATTAACATTACGAATTTCATTGGTTCCAAAATATTTTTTGTCCCGTGATATCTTTGGATGATTCATTGTAAGGTTGTTTTGTTATTAGTTGTATAATGCTTTTTAAATAAGCTTGTGTAAGGAAAATTGTAATTATAATAAATAAATGATTATTATCAATGTCTTGTTTTTGAATTGCATGTCTGCACCGCCATCTTATGTTTGAAACCAGCTCGTAATTAATTATACCTATTTACAGTATCTGCGACATTATTGTTGCGACTTGGTTTGAATATCCAGGAAACATTTAACTATTTTTTATCAGTGAGACATTACTAATATATGACAAATATACATATGTTCCTGTATCTAAATCGTATTTTAATAATGAAATGGATATTCGATACTGACACCGTGTATTCAATGTAAATATGTGGTTGTAATCCATCGAGATAATAATGGAGGATTTGAAATCGTAATCCTTTGTGGCGCCTTTGCTACTTAATAATAGGTGGGGCCACATGTACACAAGTTTCAAATATGGAATAATCGGAGTATCATAGTTAATATTATACGGTGGTATCATTACCTATACAATACGGGTCATATTTTAAAGTACCAAAATTGCATGTAGCATATGGGTATGCGAAAACGCATAATTTGATTAAAATACCGTCCGTTGAAGTCAGTTTCGTTTTGTGTTAACTTATAATAAACTAATAATTATCACAAGGAGTACTTAGCAGTATATAGTATAACAAAGACGTAACTGTTATTGCACAGCTGCGTTGATGTTTCACCAACGAAATGGACTTTTGTGTCTGACATGAGATGATAATCAGACACCCATGTGACACGTATCCAAAGATAATCTACATTTAACGATTTTTAAATAAATTTATACATTGAACACATACTTTTGAACTAAATTTTAAAGAAATGAAAAGCGTTTTTTGTTAATATTTTTATTTCTAAAAGCGTGTTTCAACACACCTCTGGTCATTCGCTTACACACGTCGCCCAGCTTAATTCGCATATTGTACGAAACGTAGTCCTCTAGGAACGGCATAGAATTATCACAAATGAAAAGACAATTTATATCTGTAACAAAACAAGTACTTACTTGTAACATATACTTGCTTTCGCTTCATTTCGAGTTACATGATTCTTAAGTTTATCAATAATAAACGCTCTGAAAACAAAATGTTACGCGTTTTTATCAGTTGTCTTAATGATTTTTTCATCCAATTAAACATTCTGCGTGAATTACTCTGTGTATGACGATCTCGATGTTCGTTCTCGAGTCATGGATGTTTGTGATGTAATGTTTATGTACGTACATGCCACCTGCAATACAGCGATTCCAAGTGTGGGGGTGTGAGTGGAACGTTAATTTTAAATTTTCTATTTATTGTTAAAAGTCACATAAAAATTCATGCAGCAAATTTTGAGATTATGGCGTTCAGACAAATAGACAGTCAAGTGATTTGATTTATACCTTGTAGTGGTACTAGCTGGATTAGCAGACGTTGTTCGGCAATATGTATATTTAAATGTAGAATTATAACTAAAAAACATACTTGATGCTTGTATTTTTTTATTTCATACGGTTATAGTAATGTATTCATGAAGAAGGTTTAGGTGTTTAATTTATGAAATTCTAAGTCAGTCAAGTGGAAATCTGCAAAATCTATAGGTACATCAGAGAAATTTCCTTCCCTCACCTACCAGGGCCACCTAAAACCGATTGCATCAGTGTAATTATGATCGGATTCTCTTCATCGTTCTCTTCTGAACTCTTAGCGGGATACGCTGTCTGAAAATTAATAAGATTAATTTATTATTCATGTGAATAAATGTATTATTTTTGTTTATGAAATAAATAGACAAAATAAATATATTAAGTACGTAGAAGCGTCAAAGACATGACAGTTATTTTTCTGAGGACCATAAGTAAAATGAATAGCGTTATATATTGGCGAGTAAAAGATGAAAAAGTTTATAGGTACTATCGTTAGCTATACAGCTAACGTGCCCATTTTTATTCTCAGAGCCCTTACTAATTATTCACAAATACGATACTCTGCTTTAGTGGACTGGATTTTTTTTATTTGTTTGATAAGCAAGTTTTGTTTACTTGTTTGTTTGTTTGTTACTAACCTATAAATACCTACACAATCACGACATGGACGACAAATTTTTACTAGCTGTTACACTTCTGTTTTATCAAAGCGAGGTATTTTGTGTATTTTGGGGTCATCGGGACAACTTTAAAAGTGATCTGTCTCGCTCAAAGCGGGACGCATGCATGGTCACATTATGTAAAGCGTGTGTTTAGAATCAAAATAAATTAATGTAATAAAAGCTAATTTAAGCACTAATAATGTTCTGAACGTCGATCTCCCGCACTTGGGGCTTGGGTTCACCTCTAATTTTTCACAGTTATGTGTGTGTGTATTACAAATTAACTGCACTTGCTTCAGCAAAGGTAATAATCACGACGAAACTGCATATCGGATATTTGTTGGTGTCGTGTGATGTCTGTTGATATCTATACATATAACCATTGGCCAGAGTGATGGAACATGGCTCTGTTCGCCGCATTGGGAAAGGACACCAGAGCCTATGCAGACAAGCTTTGAGCAGAAGACACTAATATTATAGAAAACATTTTAAAAAAGATTAAACGAGAGTGAAAGAAAATCTCAACTATATTTAACATTTTAAGGCTACAGTTTTAATATTCAGTATTATTATTAAGTCATTAATATTATCTTTCCGTGAAGCCTGCCTGGCTAGCTACCACCCTTCTGCTTGAGTCAGCCGCCATACGACTCGTCGTGTTCCGGCTGGAAGCTTGAGAACCAGTACCTTCTATCTTACCTTCTTTTCATTTCCTGGCCGACAACGCATCAGTGATACCATTGGTCTTGCTGATGTCCATGGCCGACGGTGACTTCTTACCATCAGGTGGCTCGTCTGCTCGTTTGTCGGCTATTAACATAAAAAAAAATTCAATTTTAATTTTAATTCTACAATTTTGCTTAAATATAAAATTTACCGCATAGGCAAAGAAAATCGGAAGTAAAATGAGAATACCTGCAGTTTGCATATTAACAGTGATTTATTAATCAAATTGCAAAAGATTAAAAACTAACCAAGGCGTTCTTTATATTGAGCCAGTTTTCCATTGATAATTAGTATCGCGTAGAACTGGTTATATTTATGATAATATTTCCATTATTACTGATACAATATTTTATTATTTAATTTTGCTGTTGTAAATTCCAGTTGTATGGTTCATTAAGCGTAACGTATCTCCAACCCCTAAACTTGTAAATAAGGAAAAGTTATTTTTAAAAATTGTGAAATATTAAAAGTTATATTTTTATTATTCAAATTTTTGTTAGTCACTTGATGATGATAATGACTTGATGAATGCAATCAGACTCGTAAATATGTACGTAAGTAAGTATAACTAGGATAAACGGTACATTTTCAAAGTACTGAAAAATTCTCTGCACCGGCTATGTAATATCGTACTCATCTAACATTCTAATTATCAATCGATCAATTCAGTATTAAAAATATTTTTATCAGTATTTTTCTGAAGTCTTAATTAAGATTTCTAATTTGTTCTATCTATAGTTTTTACCATTCTCAAGTATAGTTTTGTAAAATCATAACTTTTAGTACCAAGTTTTTCAATGACATTCACCACATTTGATCTACTTGCCTAGCTCTATCCGTTAAAGAGTACCAATGTTTATTTTTGAACCTCGTGATCAGGTCTTCGTCATTTTTGTCGAAAGGATTATTACAATTTCAAACCAAATAATAATAATAATAGATAACAAATATAAAGGAAGAAAATGATATTTTTGCCTTTACGGTGGTATTTTTTCTTCAAATTTAAGTTGGACCAAACGAGAAATACCTATATCTTCTGAAACAAAAAAAGAATTTTCCAAATCGTTTGATGAATGATGGAGTTCTGTGGAAACAAACATAAAAAATACAAAGGGATAAAGAATCTCTTTTTTTTTGTAGTCGATTAAAAATGGGCGACAAATTATAGACAAAATCGATCGGCATTTACTTCCAAAAATGTCAACGACAAAAACCATCTCCTATGTTTGAAAACTGTTATTAGTTGATACTTTATACAAATGTTTAGGGTGAAAAATATATTTCCTCTGTAATTCTAGAGAAGCAGAAAAGGAAAATAAAACAGGAGTGGGGATGGTAATAATTACATTTTTACTTTTGAATATTTCTATAGTAAAGAAAAATACAAGTACAAAATAAGGATTTATTATGTAAGAACATATTTACACATGAGTATCATACAGATAATACATTATAAAAAGCAAGAGTCTCGGCTAAAATCTAAGAAAACAACAGGTACAGTATTAAAGAAAAAACTAAAAATAAAAATACCTAAACGCAGATAGAAATATTTTGGTAATACTGGCCTCTCGATCCATAAATATATCACCTTTATACGAACAAATAATCGGTACTGATACTTAAATCTGTTCGTATAAAATGAGTAGAACTTATGTTAATAAGTTGGACAGTCACTTTATTCTCCAAAATACTAAAAAAGTATTTCAGACCAAAAGACCGATTTCCCAAATTTGTACTTTACTCAACTTAGTTCTAATATGGCTCAAAGTCCTTTGACATGGCATTAGTCGTCGTATTAAAACTATTTACGAAATTAAAATAGTTTTTCAGAATAATTTGAATAATCCTAATGATTTTTTAAATTAAATTCAAAAATCTTACACAGAGTTTTAATAAATGAGATATACGATAAATACATAAATTTTGCCCTGTTTCAATTGATGACAAATATAATTAAAATTGGTGGGATTTTATAACATACAAATATTTAAAATTACTAGGAATGGACATAGGAAGTTAATACAATTTTGTTTTCAATGTTTCGTGGTAAAAAATTGTAACCGTAAAATTCACCTCAATAGTAGTAGTATACGTTCCTTGCTCATGGACTACTTTAGCTAACTAAAAAGACCTGCTAGACGAAAATCAAATTACGTAATTATTACTGAAAACTAGATTTAACCTCATGTGGAATTTTTTAGATCCGAATTTTGATGCTGGTTACACTGTATTTTTTAATCACTTATCATTATATTGTTGTAAAATCAATTACTTAATAAGGGCCAGATCCACCTTGATAACCGCCTTGGCCTCCTTGATATCCACTCTGGCCGCCTTGGTATATGCCCTGGTCACCTTGGTATCCACCTTGACCACCTCTTCCATAGCCTCCTCCCAAGCCGGTGTCTTCGTATGAAATCCTTGGCTTATAACCAGCTTGGTCTGCTTCATATTCTACGGTCTGAAAATTTTAAAATTAACATTAAGTTGACTAAAAGATAAATCCTTTATGAAATCAGTTCTAATGCTCTTCTCTATTATATATGTAGGTATTGTTACATCCATAACATTGCGATAAAAAATTCCTATTGGTTTAGGGCGGATTTCAATAACCTCTTTTTCTTTTATTTATGGTTAAAATACCATATAATAGTTTTCTGCATATAGTGTTTTTTATTTTATTTTATTACTTTGTTGCACTAACCTTAAAATAAGGAGGGCAAAATGTCCGGATTTAATGCTTAATGACATTCTCTACCAGTCAATCCTGGCAAGAGGATGTCGTATTTGCATTTGCCAGACAAAGTTAACTGTGTAACAATATGTATTAAGCAAAGAAAATTTTCCTTGAAATACACTGGAGATGACATATTATTCAAAATTCAAAAGAATTCAGCAGTTACGCCTTTGTTGAATAATCAGCCATTTAAGTTGGTGACGCTACTGAGAAATTGTGTCATGTCGAACAGGTTAGACCGAAGATAAACCTAATGCAGTTGTTTAGGAGGCGTTTTAACTTTTTTTGAAATTGTTCAAATTTGTCCGAGCAACAAACATCCGCATACTCACCAATGAACATAATAAGGGTCTGAACGTATACGTTTCGACTAAAATGGCAGAAAATGTATTAATCAATTGAGAGCTTTCTGCTTACCTTCGGCACGTGCTGAGAGAGGAATCAAAGTGCAAACCAAAGTTTTTAACTGTATCAATCAATGGAATAACGACATAAGATCAGTGGTAGATTTGATTTATCGACCTTGGCAAACATCCTAGACCCATTTCTGAATGAAATTTAGAGATCGCATTGGTGATATGCTCAATACCAGTTAGCACATAAAATTGCAAGTCATCTGGGTACAAATAGTAGGAACAATCAAAGGAAGAATTTATAGAACTGATAAAAAATATATATTATTGGAGATATTATACAGCTTGCAGCACGCCTATCGCTAGCTGTTTATGCGTGTTAATAATCTGAGATGGATACAAATTTATACATGATCTAGCGCTTCCACAATCTATCGCTGAAAAAAGATAAGTTCATGTAAAATAGAAACGGAGTATCAACCAAGCAGTTAGGGAAAGATAGATTATAGGAACCAGCTGTTAATAAAACTGAAATAACCAACAAATGTACAGTGCGATGTCAGTCAGATATACCAGTAGTCAAGCAAACCTATCTTACTTGCACCGAGATATATCGTAACCATCATAACCCATCATCACTACAAGTCTAGGGATCTGATATCATTAACAAATTAATCAATTAACAGGTTTTTTAGGTTAATAGACACCCAATGAACAGATAGATTATTGAATCAGCAGTCACTACCACCATCAATTCGCTTGTTAAAGTTGTTAGCTGAGTGGTATTAGACAAACTATCTCTAAATAAGAATCTCGTACCATTGTCTCGTCTGATTATTAGCAAGGTGCATCACAACCAGGGCATAAATTTTGAATTTAATGATCTATAATGCCTTTTATATACTATTAAATAAAATCAATTACATCCCGTACCTGTTTCCTGCCATCAGGCAGCAACACGTAGTAGAGACCCTCAGCGCGATCACCCTGACGTGACTCACGATGCCCGAAGTCATTGCCAGATGCGTCATCTTTGACCATGTATTCGAAATTGTAGTTGGCAGGTTCCTGTTAATAACAGATTTTAAAACGTCCACACAATGTTAAAAGAAAATTGTATAAAGAAAATTGTATAAAGAATTAGTAATTTAAGAAGTTCTCAAAACTTTCAAACGAATGATCACGTTTAAAAATAAAATAATAATTAATGTACTTAACAAAATTAAGCGATTAATATCAAGTTTATCTTCAGATTGAATAAATTTTCGAATATTTTCGGTTGGGTCCAATTTCGCTACAGTAAATCTTTAGACCATGGATGCACAGACCGCGGCCCGCCGGTCGAATACTGGTGGCCCGCCGACAGCAAAAATAATACTCTCGTACATTCGAAGAATACTTAATTCTATTCCAGAATAAAACCAAAAAAAAAATATGTTCGAAATTTCTCGAATGATAGCAAAGCGAAGTCGCCCCTTCAGTGATGGCGATTTTGTAAAAGAATGCATAGAAATTGCCGCTAAGAAAATGTGTCCAGAAGCAGCAAAAAAGTTTGAGAAAATTCAACTGAATCGTATGACTATCCAAAGACGAATTATGTCTTTGTCAGGTAATATTGCGGAACAATTAATTGAAAAAACTAAGATCATTGAATTTTTTTCATTAGCACTCGACGAATCCACTGATATTAGTTCCACAGCTCAACTTCTCATATTCATACGAGGTGTTACTCAAGATTTTGAAGTCTTAGAAGAGTTATTCGGAATGTGTCCATTGAAAGGTCAAACCAAAGGAGTTGATATACTCAATGTACTTTTGGATCAGTGTTCAAAAACTGATTTGGACTTATCAAAATTATCGGGAGTTGCGACTGACGGTGCTCCTTCGATGATTGGTGTCAATTCCGGGCTAGTTACTTTGCTGAAAAAGCATCTGCAAGGAAAAAACATAAACGCTGAAGATCTCATGCAGTTTCACTACATTATACACCAAGAAACCCTCTGTTCTAAAAAACTTGAATTTCAAAATGTCATGAAAGTGGAAGTTTCGACTGTAAATTTCATAAAATCACGAGGACTCAATCACAGACAATTCAAACAATTCCTTGATGACATCGAAAGCGAATACGGAGATTTACTGTATTATACAGAAGTAAGGTGGCTAAGCCGTGGATTGACACTGGAACGATTTCTAAATTTAATAGAAGAAATTGGAATATTTCCGGCGGAAAAGCAAAGGGATGTCCCGGAACTTAAAAATCCTGATTAGTTGTGTGATTTGGCTTTTTTAGTTGACATTACAAATCATTTGAATGTCTTGAACACACGGCTTCAAGGCAAAAATCAACTGATATCCCAGCTCTACGCTCATGTATCATCCTTTCAATGCAAGCTGACACTTTTCAGATCACAATTGAATTCTGGAAATTACAATCATTTTCCGAATTATAAGAAAATGGCTGAAAAATTCAACAAAACTGCGATTAATTTCAGTTATGTAGAAAAGCTAGATATTTTGATTCAATCTTTTCAAGACAGATTTTCGGAGTTTAAAAAAATGAAACCTCTGTTGGACATATTCAGCAATCCTTTCACGATTTCAGTTGAAAATGCGCCAGAGTCAATGCAGTTAGAAATTATCGACATTCAAAACGATCAAGATTTACGCAACAAATTCAACGAAGGAGACTTGCTGAACTTTTACCGCTGCATTGATAAAAATATGTACGAAAAGTTGCGCATAAACGCTCTGAAATGTGCCAGCTTATTTGGTTCTACCTAAATATGTGAACAAACTTTTTCAATACTAAATAATAATAAAACAAAAAATCGAAACCGCCTTGCAAATGAAAGTTGGGACGCAGTTTTACGTGTTGCTACAAGTAAATTTGAGCCAAATATAAAAAAGATTGTAAGCACTATACAGTGCCACGCTTCAAATTAATAAATTCTTTTTGAATTTTAATAAATTATTATCAATTCTTTATTGTCTTTAATTACCTATACTTCTGGCGGCCGGCCCGCCATCAGTTCATGATTTGCCCGAGTGGCCCCTAGTCTTCATAAGTCTGTGCAACCATGCTTTAGACAAATCATTTACAGTATAGAGGAAAGGGCTCCAGGATGTTGTGTGAATACTCACAGGATATCCTGGTGCCTGTCCTTTGTCCAATGAACTTTTCCTTTTTTTTTTAAGAAAATTATATCGAATTGTATCTTACCCCATTGCTACCATCATCGTAACCACCGTTGCCTCGTCCAGCACCAGGTGGCAGGTACTGTCTGCTTTGAGCACCATTATAGCCAGACGATCCTGAATCACCTACAAATTGTAAAATAACATTAATAACTTAATAATAATGACATGATCAATAATTTTATATCTCACCGCCTTTAAAATTGGGCTTGATTCATAACACTTAGATAACGGTTTAATGATAATCTTAATCATAAAGAAAATATCACTTGAGATCTTCATACACAAAAGGACTTTACAATGTGTATGCCAACTGGAATAATTATAAAGATAACCTTTTAGCACATTTTAAAAGCTTGATAAAAACTAAACCTATTATTGTTAGCGGCATCTGAGGCTCGATATTTCCTCATGCATTGGAGACAACCCATGATACTGCATTATAATAATCTAATCTCCTTTACATGAGAACCAAAATAGTGATTAATTACATTGGCTAATGTATATTTATTAATTGTTACTCTGATCGCACCAACATATAGCTATCACTCACCACCCACTCCAAATCCAGGAGCTCCATACTGTTGTGAAGGCCCCGATGGTAGACCGTATTGACTCAGTGGGGCCTGACCTTGACTTGTTCCGAATCCACCGAAGCCTAGTCCTCGAGTTTGGCCAGGGGCTCCATATTGCTGAGAGGGTGCTGCGTACTGCTGAGAAGGAGACCCCAGTTTGGAAGACCCGAATTGCCGAGAAGAGCCGAACTCCGATGGAGCACCGTATTGAGAAGATGGACGGCGAGAGTTTGAAGGTGCTCCGTAGGTTGAGGATGGACGACCTCTGGAAATAGAACAAGTAGTTAATATTTTTTTACAGAGAACTTTCATATATGACCTGCGACATGCTGATTGGTAAATGCCATTAGTCTTGAACAATTATTTCTGCCCTAATTAATGGATTTCGTAAATATTTATTTCATATTTGAAATCTTTGGCGCATACATAATTTTAAAACATATTTTATTTAATTTGTTGAATAAGAATATTATTAACTTTAACCCATACTGCAACATACAAGAATACCAAGAATCATCTAAATCTGTTTAATAGGTTTACTGTTATTTGTGTACAATCAGACAAAAAAAAATACAAAAAGAAATGTTTAAGCCTCTGTATGGACGACAAACTCTACCTACATCAAAATTTTCAAAAAAAACATCGATGTATTAAAATGAACATAATTAACTGCCGATCTATGTTAACTTCTTAATACAAATTAATGATTAATTTTATTTGAACTTTTATTTTACTGACGTATGAACTTAGGCACATGGACAACTTTTTCATTTAGATCGTTTCAATGATGTTGAATAGAATTCTTTGAACGTACTTTAGAGTAGTAGAAACTGCAGTGGTAATAATTGCCTTTGACATCTTGTTCATCCGCTTTTTTTCTTTAAAACATTGTGAATTCAATAAATGAGAACTTTGAAACAGATTAGTTTTATTTTGACATTAAATTATGACGCCAGACGATACGTATCCTGTCATTTACATTGTGTAATATTTTTATCACACAGTAAGGACCTGGATTTTCCATTTAACTGCCATTTATGGTTTTGGCGAATACCCAATGGGTCTAATGTACATGTAAATTAAAGTACTATTTTAGCAACAGAGTCACGTACCCGAAGACTGCACTGGTTTGTCTCTGAGCCCCGAATCCAGGAGCGCCATAAACAGCGGACGGAGGTCCAAAACCACCACCACCACCTGACCCGCGGTTGGGTGGTAGGTAACTGGAAAATGAGCAAGAAGTGAAATATCTAATGGAATTGTCACTGGTTAATAATAAAGCTATCCGTATCCGTATCCGTTACAATCGAGAATTGCTCCTATTTTAAGAGAATAATTTTATTTTGTTACGCGAGGAAAAAAATCTGTCCTTTAACAGGATATAAATGTACATACATATTTCTAAAAGTAGGTTTATATATTACTTGTTTAGAACGAAAGCGAGTAAGGGTAGGTGCATACAATATTTTATAATTACAAAAATGTCATATCCACTACTAATCCACTACTGGGGACCGACCACCGATAATTCGATTGACAAGCATGTTTACTATCCTCTGGACTAAATAATCCAAAAGCTGTACCTCCCCACTCATATCGTCCATTTTATAGTTTAATACACGTAATATAGTTTTAATTACGAGTTATTAGTTAGAATTATAGTTATGTCACAAGACATTTATGTAACAATCAATTAATTAGTCAATTATGTACAAAAATGTAATTATGGCTGCTATGTTTATATAATAATTCTGTTGTAAATTAATGATATATGTAGTTACGATAATAAAGATATCTCAAATCTCGGTTAGGTACACTACGTACACAACAGCGGGTGTTAAATCTACGTACAGAATAAGACTTTGCCTTACCTGTTGACCGGCGGCTCCGCGAGACACGCTGCCACTAAACACACAGTCGCTAAGAGAACCTGAAAAATTATATATATATATATTTATATATATATATATATATATATATATTTATAAGTAATTTTTCTAGAAATTCCGTCCGCATTATTAACCAAATCAATAAGCCTGTTACTAAATGTGGGACTTATCTGTTATATATAAATTTGTATATACAGAGGCAGAAGAGAAGGGAAGACATCTGTTGACAGTGGCTTTACAGGATTCTCAAAAATGATGAAAATTACTTACTTGCATTTTTATATTTTTAAATTCAAACTGTAACTTTTGATCTTGTATCTGAAAAAAGACGTATAATATATTATTAATAGAGAATACTTTGTTTTTAATGAATTATTTTATACACAGAATGCATTTACTTGTTTTAAGTTTTACATATATTTATTATATGGTACATTTAAACATTTTGTATCTAAGCAAAGATTAAGAAAAATAATATACCCGTCCCATTATGATAGCTGCGATAACCAAAAATATGTATAACATGAAAAATAAATAAATTGCCAAATTTATCATAACGAAGTAGACTCGTATGGTTTTATATTGATTATGCGACAATATATGCAAAATATTGTTTTATGCGACAAAGCAGCAACAATCAAACGGGATCGGATGTGCGTGGAGAAACCCAGAGAAATTGTTCTCGCCCATAATACTGGTCATTCTGAGCAATGCCACCCCGCGCTCTCATGAGAAATCACCTTAGCTTAAGTAGAAGAAAAGTGTTGTTTTAATAACACAACAATACCAGTGTAAAAATAACTTTAAAATTAAAAATAATATAATTGATTCAGTGCTGCATAGTTTATGTGCCTTAGCAACATCGCAGCCTCATTCTTGACAATTAACATTTCGGCCGCGCTCCTTGACAGGTACAAATAAAGCAGTGGGGACAATAACTAACCACCACGCAGAAAATCAGATCACTTGTGCGTTGTTGGTAAAAAAAAAAATGAAATGAAAATATGAAAGAAAATATTCTAACATTTACCAACTTCTGTATACTGAAGATTTAACTCGATTTAAACCGCTTTCTACGGCTGTGGTTGTAGGGTCGGAGGCTGCGTCTAAGTGATGATGGACAATCGTTGCCCGTGTTTATATAGCGGATCATAACACAGCATCTGCCTGATCGTGAGTGAATGTTGCTCTGCTATTGAATTTGTAATAATTAAATTAAGGATTGATTGATGATTCAGTGCCTTAATAAGGAGTTCATCAGGTTTATATTCTCTTTTTTTTTAATAAATATTATTGTTATAAATTATAAATAATTTAATTATCGTTGATTATTGTTTAGGTGGTAATTGACCACTGCACCCCAGAGTCATCTACATATAACTTATCTCGAATAAGACACCAGTTTTGATGAGTGAAATAAATGGTATCATAATGACAATGTATAACCTTATTTGTAACTGATGATCAAACCAAGGCAGACACAAAGTTCCATAAAGGAATATGCTTTATATCATAACTCGGAAAAGCAAAGGTGATAACTATCACTCGGACTGAAAAAAGAAAAAGTTGAGCGACTATTAAAATATCAATCACAAACTAATACAAATCTTGCATGGATATATTTTTCAATAGGGGTAAATGCAAAAGATGATCGATTACGCCTGCGGAAATCCGGAGCTTTTTCTCAAGGAATTTGTCCGCCGAGCACTGACCCCTAATAAAATATTATGTTTAATCAAGTAATAAAAGTAACTTAAATACAGAGCTAGTAGAGTAAACTCCAATCGGTACTCTCATGCAGCTATGAGCGAAGCGTGCTCCACTTCGGCTGCCATCACGAGGCGATAATGTATGACTCCTTTCGTGAATTCTCTGGTTTGCACAATCATTTGCTATTCCTAGGAAAATTAAGGAATACAGTGGCAACCGAGCAAGGGTATTTACTCAAATAGAAAGGTATTGTAAATAGTAAGGTATCTACAACCGTTAAATTTTCATCATTAAGTCACTAATATATGTATATATAAGTTTGTACCGCTGCTGAATTCTGTGATAAAGTGTATTGTACTCAATACAATACAACTAACCACTACTAATATAACTGTTTGTTGTACGGCAAATCAACTAACACATAAGAAAATTGTTTATACAATAATTAATTAGGTGGAAACAATCGAGGTGGAAATAATCGCTTCGAACGATCTCTTCCAGACAGGAATGGTAGAGAGTTAGTAGTAGATTTTTCAACGGCGATGCAAATGAATAAATGAAAAAAAAAAACTATAAAACTACATTTAATTACATATCTTTATTCATTTCTTATGATCAAAAAAAAATCAATGGAACAAAGGCGGACTTTATGCTATTAGCATTCTATGCCAGTTATTTTTCGGGAACAAATGAGAAGCAACGTTGGCACATTGGTGCGTTTGGTGCATAATATGTATCAAAAATACAATAATTCATATACATATAAATATTAACTATTTATATAAATACTGTAAATATATACAAACAAATTATATATACATATAACTATAAATATACAAAGGAGATTTAGTGATGGTCTAGTTTTTATAATGTTGTTCACGATATTTTCTTTTGAAGTTCAGTCTAGTGGCCGGTTTTTTCAGATCGCCAGACATTTGATACTTTGTGCGAACAAAGTTCCAGTCAAGAGGACAACTGTAAAGTAAAGTGGATTATATGTATTATAGAAAAGTAGAGTAGGTTACTAGAAAAAAGATCTAGTTATGAAACAGCACAGCATAACATATGGAACATAAAAAATCAAGGTGATCTCCCCTTTTGGCGTTGCGCCCAGGGATTATGTAAAATTATAAAGTTTCCTCTTCTGAAAGTCGCTGGAGTCTGTATCACTCGCCTTAATTCTGACCGTAATCATGCAGTGTGGTAAAATTATTTTAACCTAGTTGCAATCCTCTTTCTAAATTCAATCATGGTAAACAGGCAAGCGGAAAGTACAAAGAGAAATTTACGTGCTTCATAATTACTGTTTTATTTTACAGCCTCAAAAATATTGTAATTTCTCTATAAATTTCAATGTAAAAAAATTAAAAAAGCATACTAGATAGTGGTCACGCTACCCCCCCAGACTGTGACCGATGTCTCACTCCTCTCGATTATTATAAGTTACTAGCATGTATCCGTAATGAAATATGACAATTATCAGCAAGTTTCCCGACAATGTTTTCTTTCATCGATGCAAGTAACTATTTTCTAATGGACAAAACTTTGAAACATATAACAATACACACGTGTGTGTGTGTGTGTGTGTGTGTGAATATATGTATATAGGTAAATGTATAACTACGAAGGATAAGAAATAATATTATAATTAGAACCTGCAAATAATTTAACATATCTCGTGATGATTTGCGACTAATCCTCCATGACCTATTTGCAAGCAAAAAAATCTTAACGTTGTACTTAATGTCCTTTCCTTCAAAGTCCCTGGCTCACTACGAACGAATTGACCAGTAAAGATCTAATAAATCTCGCTGTGTACCAAGTGTGTGTAGAATTCGTTCCTGATTCAATTTTCAAGTAACTTCTACTAACTAAGAAAAAAATCATGTTTTCCCAGTATATTTATGTGTACGATTTTTCGAAGTATGATTTTTATGGTTACTTCGCTTGGATAATCTACGAATGTATACTTTAAAAGAAGGTGGTTCTGATATATAATGAAATATTTTATTACCCTTGTTATCTTTTTATAAACAAAATTATAACCGATTAAAAATAACCAGAAAGCGGAAGCAAAAAAAAACAACTATATTTTTTTTTTCTTCTCGAGTACTTAACTAGTGAAAATTTTTATGCGTCTAATTAGGGAAACACTATTTTGATTCAAACTTATAACAAAATATCAAGGTGACAGATTATAACGTAAAGTTACTAGCCTTTTTTATCTTGTATATCCGATGATGAAACAAATCCTTAACCAATGTGTGACATCTCTTATGTGAAATACCTGCGGATAATTAAACGTTGATCAGCGTAATAGCTGACACTCGGTGGTTTTAAACGATTGGATTATAACTGTTTTATTTGAAAGTATAAATATCTTTGAATTGAGAAGATCGAATCGATTGAAATCGGATGTTTTCAAATATTATTCGTCAACGATATAGATTACCTATCTACCTTTATGACCTACCTGAGGATATCATCCCATCTCCTTGAATCAATCTCTAACTGCGTCATTGAAAACTGCATAGGGTATGATCATATAATATGATATCGTGCTGTGACGGCAAGTGTCAATCGTATATGATAAGTACAGCGCTTTGTTACTTTGGAACGCATCTTATCAAGTTTGTCCTGATTATCATAGATATATATATTGCATTTATAGATAAACATCGCATAGAATTCAATATGTAGTTTTCCTCGCGACATTTCCTTTCATTGAAGATATTAATTTATTTAGTAACACCCGCTTAATAATGAACCGTAATGGTTAGAGCGTGAGTCTCCCACACAGGCGACTCTATTTCATATCCTGAACGCACCACTAATTCTTCAAATTGTCAATGTGTGTATTACAAAATAATTATCATTTTTTTTTATATCAATAGCCGACAATCGAGCAGACGAGCCACCTGATAGTAGGAGGTCACCGTCAGTTATGCACACTAGCTAGACCAAAGGCGTCACTGATGCGCTGTCGGCCAGGAATTGAGAAGAAAGTAAGAAATATGTAAGTTGGATAAAACAAAACATCGCGAGGAAACTTAACGGTGTTTAAATTTGGTTATCTGTACTTGACCAACACGGCGGACTATGGCCATAAACCCTCTCACTGTGAAGAAAACTCGAGCCCAGCAGTAGGACGTTTATGATCATGTCAATTTAGCAATGACCGAAACCGCGAGCATAACAATCTTACCCATTATGCTCATATTACTTGCTAATAATGTAGATTGTAATAGGTTAAACAATTTTTAAAATTGGCTTAGTATTTTTCGTTTTTAAGCCAATTTATATAAAATTTTCTCTTTATAATATTATTATAGACTAAAGCAAACGGAGGTTTAATGCTAAATTGTTTACCTACGGGAAATTCTATAGTCATATAGCATCGTTTTTTTTTTCGGTGTAAATAATGTAAACAAACTTTGTATAAATTAAGCAAAACCTTAGCCCGTATTAGATAGACTTGAATCAGATCCAAGCTTATCATTATTCCCTTTGAAGTAAACTTTTCTTACACCAACTTTGCTCAATTTTGTTTAAAAGATTATAGGTCCGATTATAGAGATTCGGCTTGATTGCTTGCGGATTTGCTAGCTGATTTCAAAGTCCAATAGAGGGAGCATCATCGCCAAATATTAAAACTCACAACTGTCTTTTGTGGGTATCGGTGTGCGATATAATAATAAAATTGTAAAATCGTTTCGTAACTTTTATTACAGCTTTTTTTTTTCTATATCGCTTGAAGTATATTTTAGCAATAACAACTAGAAAAAATTCATCATATATCTTATTAGAGTTTCTCTGAGTTCTGAGTATTTTGGTTGGTATAAATTGGTTGATCACAAAAAATGGACTGTTGTCTACCATTGTAAGTCCATAAACTCAATAAACATTTCTTCTTTACAAAAAATGTACTAACTAAATAACTACAGTTCAGTAGTTCCGCTATTTCTCGTTGTGAAAATATTATCCAAATCAGTGATTATAGATAGGGGTAGCATTTGTTTATCCAACGGACGACGAATATTAGGTACGTTTGTTTTTTCACGTATTTTGGCCGACTAAAATAAATAACTGTTTTTCATTATTTTTTTTATTCAAGTGTTAATCGCATCGACTAACATTATATAGATTTTATGTGGCTTTGAATGAAAGAACAAACTTTTCTTTGTCGCATCAGCTTAACTGACATGAAGGCTTAAATCTATTTAAATTTAAATGTTGTAGGATGCGATGAAACGGTCTTTACTCAGCATAAGCCATATACCACGTTTAAATGTGGCCACTGATTTTCAGTGCCGCCCCTTTTTTATTTGCGCTGTCTAGTTAAGTTGTGTATTGTGTGAATAATATAAAAAAGCAGTACCATTTTAAACCTTTAAATTTGTCTTTATTATTCACCTCTTGTCTCGTGATTCAGTGTTTTTGTTTTATTCATTCTTATGCTGATATGTGCTACATAATACGAAATATATGATAAATATTTTTATTTATACATCAAACACAATTATACAGTTGAATGGTGAAATTCCATGTACATGCACTGATACCCAATTTAATATTAATAATATTATTGTGATATTACAAATAAAATATATTGAATGAGAATATAATATTTCACTGACGTCTAAATACAAGCAAAATAATACTCAGATCACAAATTCATTATTAATTCTGTTATCTAGGTTATGTTTTCGGACTTGTGGGTAGAAAACCGATTAGACGCTTTTAAATTTAACAATTAGGGGAACCTCGACTAGACCGACGTATGTTCCTCGGCTAGTCTATAAACGTTCTGCGATGTGTTGTAATATTAAACGATTGGGTAAATCAAAGATCATCGCCGTATACGCTCAAACCTTGATCCGATTGAAGCCTCTCAATTAAATCTCCATTTTACGTTTATTTGATGAAATGAAAATGCTTTCAAACCACGACTTACCATTCAAATCCTGTTGGCCTAGTCAATCCAACCTATGTATATATTGTGGTTAAAAAAACTCTTCATTTCGTGTTTAATTTTTTACTATATTGTATAATATATATATCTCTTTTCGTAAGTAAAGTCCTACCTAAGGAAAGGGATTTCTGGAATTCTCATCCTCTTTTTATATGTCATGTTGAACCACCCGATTCTCATAAAATTGTTTTAAGCTCCTACTATTTACGATATAAAATTTTGTTATACGACATAAATGTCTCATATAAAAACATTCTTGTTATGTATAATAAAGTGTATTGTACCGACATAAGATGATGTACTGTACTGCGTAGCGTGTAGCTTATTATGTAGCTACTTGTTGATTGAAACGTTTCGGGTTCAATCCTATGACAAATATTTATTGGCCTTATTTGTTTATCTAAATTAATCTAAATTGTGTATATCCATGTCACCTACGGTACTAAAAATTATATATTTGAAAGCTTATTTATTAAACTACTACGAGAATAATCCATTACAAATATTATTTATTGGGCGCTAAAATCTAAAACTATTTAGTTTAAGCGTTCAGATCTACTTTCATAATGACCCTGGATAATTATTGGTTGGGCAACTTCATACATTAAGAAATGATGAAGAAGTCTCAGGTATTCACGATGTGTGCAGTCACAATTATACTTCAAAAATTATACGGCAAAACTTTATATACACAAAATTACAACTCATATTGTTCTACTTCATCATCTTCATTCATCACAATTTCAAGTCATATTGTCCCAATACTCAATTGTCTCCACTCACAATAGTTCAGTACGCTGGCTAAGGGAGGGTTGGCCGACTTGATATACCCTTGAGAACATTATGCAGTACTGTGTTGCTTCAATATATTAGCCGTTTTGTATGAGGCGGCTCTTTCCTTGTGGAGCGGTTAGTGCATACATACATTATTTTACACCAATTATTAACAAGTAATAATGATAAATCAATTAAATGGTAATAAATATACTGCTGTGAAAAAGGAAAATGATTTTTGATGGCATGGTTATTAATTTCAAATAATTGTAAATATTTTAGGTAGTATACGCTCAGTTTTAAAATGAATATTTTAATGTAAAAACTATCGGACCTAAACCTAATGCTATATTACTAAATACTTAAATTAAATTCAAATTCAAAATCATTTAATAATTTAGGTATTTTGTAAATGCACATAATTTTTTGCTTCTATTATCATTTTGAAAAGGTTAAGCACATCGAGGAGAAGAAACGGCAAAACTCCTCAGCACACCTTTTAAAACAACATATGGCAATTACATACTAATTTTTAACCTGTCCAGAACTGGTTTTGGCATTGTTATTTCCATGCGTTCTAGTCATTAATATATTCATCTATAACATAATATCCTTTATCTATAAGCTGTGCTTTAAGGTGTCGCTTATATGTAAGTTCCAATAGGTATCTAAATCCCGTATCAACTTTGGAACCTTAGTGTAAAAATTTAAATTTTATTAAGCTCACTTTAAAATCACATTAATGACCAATGCCATTCTTTAATAACCAGTATTGTCGTAACCGATATAATAAACTAACGTTTAATAAACATCTCTAAGAAAATAAAATTATGTACAAAGATCGAATTTCACGACACACCGTTTAAACCGTCCAATTTTCCTTCCTTTCTCGATTCGAGGACATGTTTCTGAGATTAATCCGAATAGCCCGACACACGAAGACTCATCGCAAGTCGTGACCGTAAAATGAAGCGATGGGACTTGGCAGATTTTAGGCGAGGAACGAATCACAGGCGAAATATTAGTTAGATTAAAAATAAATTGAAACAATCCTAGTGAATTCGCATTTTGCGGGTTACAAGCAAGACAAGATCCAATATACATTTGTATATGAACAATTTGCATTTCCTATATCGAGTATATATATGTATTGCCTGTTTCGCAAGTTTGGACCAATTTTTCCTTATTTGATGTAGATAATGGCAAAATTCATGGTAAAGAACAAATTTAACAGATAGTTATAAAATACCTATTAAGACTCATTGCCTTAACAATATATGTGAAACGTATATTCGTATTTTCTGTGTTGATTGTCTCAAAAGTTTCAAGTTTTGTATTGTCAGAGAACAGTAGACCCTAGTATCAAGCAAAGCGGTTTATGTGATAAAGGTGCGAGTGTATGAAAAACAAAATTATACTATAAAGTTTAGTTATTTTTTTTCGTGGCATAAAACCATCGAAAGATACCAAATTAAAGAGATGTAGCTTATCGCCAACAGTCAAACATGTATGTAATGCTCAAAGTGTGTATTGATACAATTTCGTAAGAATTTCGCAGGGGATCGGTAATTTGGAGAGCTTTAATTATTTATAGATTGTCGACCTACTTCACGTCTAACAGCCAATAAAATGTACACCTGAAATCTTCGGCTTCGCTTACTTTGCATTTATTGTGACTTATATTATTATTTATAGGTAGTATGACCTTTGTACTGATATATGGGGGAGTGCGGGATTTTACCATCATATCATTAATTTGTGACCAGATCGTTTTGTTACTTATTCAAAAGCGTGTAATATTTAACAAAACAAAATGAGAAATGTATATACGCTAATTATGAAACTGTGACGAGACCGAGTCGTTATATCGAATAATTTTTGAAATTTAATGTATACTTTGTTATGGATACAGGGGCCTTCACAGATTTTACAATTATTCGCACGGAATTTTCCAAAACAAATCAAGGCTAAAATTAATCCTGGTTACAATACGTCATCTCACAACTTAGGTAGATACATACCACCAATCTCTTCACAATGAGAGAGATAAATACTATAGTTCACGACGCTGGTCAAGTGCAAATTGGCGAACTTCACATACCATTGAAAACAATCTGCCTGGAAATGAACCTGGGGTCGTATTGCGAGTCACCAATTACACGAAATGCCACCAACATCACCCAGACTGGTTGCCATCGCAAGCATAATTATGACTTATTAGACATTTTTAGTATAGATTGGCAGTAGGAAACCAAATAATTTAATTTACAACAAAATCTTATGACAATATCAATCAATCAACGTCTGCATTGCAGTATCACCTCAGATGTGCTCTTAAACTTGTTATGCATATCTTGTGACTGATTTTCAATGCAGTCCTTAATCAATAACTAAACAAATATCTAATGATAACAACCAGGACGATTCACTGAAGCATATAACCATAGGAATTTCAGGATGATACTCCTGAAATGAAATGCTGGTTTACCAGCTGTTACCACAAAACATTTTTAAAATAACCTCTACCTCGCCCGATGTTTCCTCAAGATCCACATACTGCTACACAGACTCCTTCACTATTACGAATGTCAGCTATCAACATAACAAAAGGAAACAAGCCATACGTGTTGCCTATTTAGTCACACAAATAAATGAAATTAAGCAACATAAATGATACGCATACTTAATGCTCACTTAATTATAAATAATAGATTATAAACAACTAAGTCGTGCATAAACAGAGCTAGCCTTTTTTGTCCTCGTGAACCACGGCCTTGCGCCAATTCGTTCTCATCTCGATAAATCGATTACTATCGGTGTTATGATTATAACCGGCTGTCATAAGCGTTACCTGTCGAAACATGTTAGTGATGTCGCCGTTAACGTTAATGTAACTCGAATGTAACAAGCGACCAATTTCACTATTGTCCTGAACTTCAAATATTGTCCTGAATGTAACCTAAAAAAAAACACGTAAATGAGTGTTGGATCACGCAGTCCGTAATCGGGATAAGCCACATACGTAGTTTTTTAGTATTGGAATACAATAATATATTTATGATGGCATAGTTATAAGTCATACATCATATTATTTGTCTAAGGGAACATATAACTGAAATGATGTTTTTTTTAAGTGGACTTTGTAGACGAAATTACAACTTAAGTTTACATTGACGCACACATTACTCGATAACCGATTCAAGTTGGACCTAACGATACTTCACTTATAATAAAAAATTAAATCTCTGTTAAAACCACTGCGCTGATTTACATCTTTAGCTTGTACTTAACACTTAACATGAAGTAACATAACTCTGCAAGCGCATAAATAACTTTATAATCCAAAATAGTTGTACTTGATTTACCACCAATATAAATCATTGGAGTTGATAAATTATGTAATTGTTACCCAAAAGTATCCGATTAAGATTATTTATAAATCTAACTTCGGTTACCATAGCAACGTATGTACAATATTAATGTCAGTACATACTATCGTTCACATCACTAGTTCTACAAATCAATCAATAACTAAACGTAGAAGTAATTATAGTTATAATAATATGGGGATGGCGGGATAGCTTTATCTCAGGCTATGAATTGAATTGTAACACGCATCTTTACGATCTCAATTACATACATGTGAAGTGGCCAGTAATAGCCTTGTTCTAAAAACATCCGAACATCTATCATAATAACGACCTAGATTCGAATGTGCGCATAATTTTTTAATATGCACACCTATGTGTGCGTCTACTGGCACGTACGACGTATTACGATATTCCTTGCTTCAGTGATAAAAAACTGTATTATAAAATCTATTTACCTAAGACGTCATTTATCCATGTAATAGGACTAGCAAATCATTATTTAACGCAATAGTTGTGAGTATATCTGTATTTAACGCAATAATTGTAAGTACCCCTATATCTAACGTGTGAATTGAGTTTGTTGTAAAAACTTAACTATGCAAGTAAAATTCGGAGTTGATCGGTTCTAAATAAGATTGTTCTTTATAAATTTCGTCACGGAAATTGGCGAATTAAAAAAGTTATTTGGTTTTAATTTTTATGATTAACTCTGATTTGTACAGAAATGAAAACATTCCCAAAGAATGGACTTTTTCCGACTTAATATGTGTTAATTGCCATAGACGCGTCATTTTACATAAAGTATGTACATATGAACTGAATTAAACTTGTCTCATGAATTCTTTTTTATTGGTGAACCGCACGAAAATTCGTGCATTAGTTTTTGAGATTATCGTGTTCAAATAGATAAACAGGTTTTTATTGGATTTATTTCACGCTGTGTAGAAATATTCTGACTGAGAATTGATTGATAGCCATCTTACATATTTAGACATATCGTTGCACACGAAACTGCACCAGATCACTCGAATTTTGCAATGGGTAATGTGAGAAGAATCACGAAACTAAAGCACGAACTAATCAATCAAACCAATTTCAAGGCACAGAATAATCAATGGAGATCGGGGTAAACACTATTTAGAATTAACTTACCATCCTTGAAGTAGAAGCTTGTAAGACGTAGTAAAAACCGTTACGTGTATTTAAATTGTTTGGAGCTAACGTGGTATGGACACGGCATAGTCGACATTTTTTTATTTCGATTTGTGGACACTGCATCTTGGAATAACTGCAAGCTGAGATTTAACGGCGTGGGGAGCGTAACATATAGACAATGAACCGACAATGTATTAATCCGCTACTGTATAAATCTATATTCTTTTATACATATATCAATATAAATAAATGAATTACTGCACATATGAAAGACCACCATTTGAGATTAGCTCGATCAGTTTGGCTTATTATTTATTGTTGTATTCGTCATTATCAGGACAATTTTTGTATGAATTTTTTTTTTTGGAAAATTTACTGAAAAATTTTGAAATTTTGATGATATTTTTGTATTAAATTTTCATTTTCTTCATTAGTAAATTACCCTTCCCAAGGCGAGGCGGGTCACTAGTTTTATGTACTCGTAACGATGTTCTTATATACTATAATGTTTTTATAAACTATGGTGGTAGTCTATCTTTTCTATTTTACTAATGACATAAGTATTTCACATGTTCCATCTGGTGCATTATATAAGTAAGTAATGTTTTCTTACGCTCCTCGTGGTTTCTAAATGTTTCCAGTAACGTGGGAAACATAATTCATAAGTATAAGCTCAATCGATCTGTTAGTAATCTATTCTGTTATAGTGACTTATATCCATACATCTACGGAAACATCTTCCGGGTGTCTCGATGTTAAGTGAGATTGCTGCTGTGTGATTGTAGTTAGGTTACCGTAATCTGAAATACTTTTCTCATTAGTTGCTCAATAGCGTACTGTCGTCTCCTCATAGCTATCGATTAGTTATTGGACTGTAGTGTAGAACGAAAGCGGAAACGACTTCGGTTCAATTTTGGGTCAATATATTAATGTTATTACTATAGTTTCAATTAAAATAGTATTTATTTATTTATACATTTTTGTGTGACCCCAAAGCTAGGTTTTATTTACAAAGAGCAAACTTAATGCCCAGCGGCATAATCTGCTATTATCCTGCAATATCTCTTAGTTTCGTGGGGAACTAGAATGCTAACATCCAAGCTATTACGCGTATCTGCGTCAACCTCTCTTTTAAAAATGATCCCATAAATACGAAATATAACATGATGATGGTAATCTTCAAGATTGTTAACAAATATTATGTCCTAGAGTAGCTATTTAACAATATGAAGGTTCTTGGGCGCAACAAGAATATTGTGCTATCTGCCCTTAAGAACACCTTTGTTCTGTTTACTTAACGTATGTCAAAACGTTATTGTATTAATTGTCATTTCGCTCGACTCCTATCCCTTGCATCACAGCCACTGGAGTGTTCATAATTTCCTCCAGCACGAATTTGCTATCAGCCGTACTTACATATCGTACTAGTAACGATGCACACTCGATCAAACGCTGTTCAACGATATTTAGTGTTATTATTATTTTACTACAGCTATCTCGCAACTCAAATTTAAGGGAGGAACTAAATAATTTTGCTAGTAGGACGTTAATGACTACATTAATTCAAGGGATTTTAATTTCTTGAGAGTAATCCATTACGAAATTTTAATCCATTGCTTCAAGTATTCATATCTTAGACAAATTTGTAAGTATTGAAGGATGTGTCGGAAAGTTTTTTAAGCTGAGCAGATGAAAAATAGTCTGGCTGATGTCAATAGTAACTGTTGCTTATCAATACGGGAAACACCGCAGAATAATAGCCCTGTATACAATTAAACCATATTGTACCGTTTCAGAAATAAATACTTCAAGTAGAAACTTATAAAGAAAGTTATAAACTTTGCACAGTTTGCCTGAAAGGAGCAAAAATAATAGTGAATTTCGGATTGTGGAAAAATTTCTACGAATCTTCATTTTTCGACGCGTTATGCAATGATGGCATAAAATTTGTAATAATTTACTTTGCAACAATCCGCAAGTAAATTAATACTAATTTAATAACAATGAATTTCCGCAAAGCGACTATCAACTATAGCAATGATGGTAGGCTAAAAGTATTTTTTTTTCTAAACATGCGTATCAACAACGAAGTAACATTAAACAATACAGGTTTTAGAAAATATAGCTGGTCAAGCAGGTCTCGTTAATAGGGTTAATCGGGTTCTTGCGCTAGCACCATATAATGTTCATCTTTTAAACCTTGTCTATTCCACCCCTAAATGTTATAATTTTGTTACCTAGAAACAGTATCGTATCATTTCCACGTTTGTCCGTTGTATATCTTTTTGTAATTGCTACTTCTCTGTGTGGTTGGAGCGTGGTTTTTTTGTGCTCTTCTCCAATTTTAGTAATAAAAAAAGTATAAATAAATATTATGATCTTCAATTCGTTATAAACTTATACATTGGTAATTGATACCTGATTGATTGATACCTGAACGTTTACAATTCTAAGTATTTTTTATGTTTAATCACATTATCGTCACGATGCAACATTTTATAACCATAAATCCAGCAACGCGTTCAGTATTATTCGAGCGGACAGTTATAGGATACAGTTGACTCGATCTTTGCATTTTGTTATTATTTTAACATTCTACCATTCTAGATCACCTGATTTACCCGTGTCCATCCATTACCAAGATACTCTGTAGCTTTCAAAATAGAATGCTTGGTGAGAAGACGTATAAAGATCAGGGCTCAATCGGTGGATATCGATTTGTGAAATGTTGCAATAAGATAATAAGTGTACATTTATTATTGCGCAAACGTTTCGTCTTTAAACTAAATTGCTTTGGCGGTGTCAGATCATAACTTAAAATTTTGTTTGATTACGGCGAGTTGGTTAATTATGGTTAATTATGATGTGCGCTGAAGGAATTCCGACTCAGGTTCATCTATCGCGTTTACATGTATGTGCATACTTTTATTCTTCGATTCCGTTGCATGCATTCAAAACCTATCTAGAATAAATCTAGGATAAATTGGGTGGAGTTTCTGAAAAACGTTCCAATCCCACACTCGTGTTGAAGTTGAGCTAATTGATCACGCGATTTCAAAATTTGACAACTCTCCTGTCGTTGTAAATGTTATGTATGACTTAATAGCCCAACACATATTGAATGCAGAATATAAATAATTATTTAACTAAAAGAGAGTGTCCGTAAACGTTATTCCTTTTTTATTGTTATTTTAGAATCCTAGACTTAACTTCAGGAAAATGGTCCAAATCACTTAAAACATTTTTTATTTAATAAATTTATAAGTGTTTTATAATGAAACCACCTGCTTTTTTTTTCAATTTATAATAATGTTAAACCGACTTTAAAAAAAAGAAGAGGAGATCCTCAATTCGTATGTATTTTTTTATGTTTGTTACCTAAAAATCTCCGAGTCATTTATTAACAGACTTTCTATTTTATTTAGAGGATATAAGTAAATACTTCACGGCTGATCCCACTTAAATTTGAAGAATAATACTAAACTGCAATGGTTTTTACTAGTTTGTGGCTAAACACTAAGAGTGAATATTTAGTTTTACGATAGTCCGATATAGATCTCGGACTACTCCTACAATTTATGGTGGTTTTTTGCGCAAGGTGGTCGATTCAATAATAATTGTAATCTTTAATTTATTTTCAAAGTACATTCAGAAAATATTAATAAGAATGAAAGGTGAGTAAATTTTTTTTTTATGAAATATTATTAACTTGATTTTTCCTTTACGTGAAGGTTATTTATGTAAAACTATCTACTAAAATGAAATCAACATTTTTTATATTTGCCAAAGTGGGATACAATAAATATTACATACAAAAATAGAAGGACCCTTGCGGCCGTGTTAAATGTTAGTATTAATGTCATAATCATTTACAGCGCCATCTCGTAGCACAACTTTAAAATTAATATTTGTATTAATATAAGTGATATTGGTAGTCGATTTGAGACAAAGCTGCTCAATATTAAACGTGTCAAGTGTTGTGTACTCCCTATAATCCCCCAAATTGTACAATCTATGACAGTGAGTATATTTTATGTAAATTTTTCAGCTCAGTTTTTGAACCGTGTTCATGAATAACAAGTTGACAAATGTTTGTATTACTGACTGATTTATAAATCACACCTAATTCTAATTGGTATTTTTTTTTGCAAGTTTTTTTTTTCATCATGTTTCACTAATCGACAGTCACACTACCTAAGTATAATAAAAGACTTTCCTAAAAATTGCAATGACATAAAGACACAAGATAATGAACTGAAAATATAAAATATTATTTCCTGAATTAATATTTAGTATTCTTGACGTAAAGAATACAATATATGTGTGCAACATATATTGAAATTAATTTTTCTGTGAATTTAATACAAATCTCTAAAATTCTAATAAATATTTGTTTGTATTATTTTTAGTATTTCAACTTATGTAATGCTGTTTTACGTCGGTTAGTAACATTCTTAGCCTTTTTACTGTGATAACTACAATGTATTCAGAACAAATTTCTGTGGCGGAATCATCCACTCTCGTGTTCTTACATTATTTCTACGCACGACAGGAAGCATTGCATCACGCACGCACTAGCGGTGCGATGGACCAACGAGGACTGTTTATTATAAAAGTTAATTAATAACATTATAAAAAAAAACGTTATAGAAAGGAAATTAATGACGTTATAAAAATTTCAAACTGATTTTAAAACAATACACAAAAGTAATAAACAATTTAAAATAAACCTTTTTAGGTAAAAATTGTGTAGTAACACATTTTTTCTTTATATAAAGGTACGTATTTTGATATATTTATATATATCTTTAACGTTTTTCGTGTTGTTATTTTTATTAGGTATTCTTTCTATATCGGCTATTATATGCAAAAAAAATCCACTTTCACAAATTCTCCTAATGAAACGTCTAGAAATATTAAATACGACAGAAAAAATATCTCTTTAAAATTTTTCATACCATACTCTAGTGTACTGTAAGTGGCATTAAATATAAAAATAAGCAAAAAATACAAACAAACAACCAAGTATTGACAATTAACAGTTATCGGCCACAGACCAGCGCATTCCTAACTGCGGCCGGAGCTCGACTTATATAGGATCTTTCGTTCAATAAGCTGGCATACTATCAACTAAGCTACTGGATTAGTAGCTTTTTTTATATTGGTTACTAAGAATATAACAAAATCATGTCTATAAATCAATACAAACGTTTGTTTTCATACTATTAATAAAATAAATAAGTCGATAGATTATACTGATAAATATATTATACCTACTGTATATGTTTAATAATTAAAACATAATTGATTCAGGTAGAGTTTATTCTGCAGAAATAGTATTTTCTGGGAAACAGAAGATAAAAATTAATATGAGATGTCTCTTATGTGGTTCGAAAATAATGTACAGTGAGTCAAAATAATATCAAAGTCAACTCTTAAACGATATGAAATTTATTTAAAGTCCTGGTGCTCTTAAAAGTAAGGATTATGTTTCCACGAAATTAAGCGAGGGCGGTTAATAGCGATGATCAAAAGATTAATCTAAAATCAATTGGCGAATACTTGGAAGAGTTGGAAGTTATCTATCAAAACGTGCGAATTCTGACAGGTATAAATTATAACTTTCAGGTCAAAAGCCAAATGCGAATCTATTACGAAGTAATTATTTCGTTGCTCTAACGCGAAGTAACTTTGTCTAGTAACGTTATGAGTAAATAGTCAAATAAACAAAATCATAAATTATTAAACCTTGCAATTAAACGTCTCATAAACATCTTCGACAAATGTTTCTTTGTTGGAAATGGAAACCAACACAATGATTTCAATCAGCAGCTATTAAGTTATTTTAAATATTATATTTAAATTTCAAATGCCAAAGAGCAATGAACCTAAATACTTTGAACATTCAATTAAAAGTTAAGCAAAGTAAAGCTTTGGAAAAAATGCAGGAAGCCTACATTCGAAAAGAGGTTTTATTAAATTCTTTTTTTTTTTATTTATACCAAAAAGTTGTTATTTTGTTATATTAGGAAAAAAAGTTTATTGCTATGATATATTTAACGCCAACGAATACAGGAACAATGTATCATTACATTATAATTTTATGTTATAATCCCGTTTGTTAAACTCTTAGTTGATTTTTTTTTTATATTCGTCCAACATGTTTAAACGGTACGCTTAAATTAATATAAAGTTTACATTTTGTAGAAACACATTGTTAAGGTTTTTTGCATAACCTAAATCTGTGCCGTACCATAGTTTTCATATAACATAAATACTTTTTTTGTATATATATATATATACAAAATATGTTAAAGTAGTGTATAATTTAGTATGTATGTAGATGCTATATGACTGACATTGTAACATTTTCGCTGTCGCTTATAGCACTGGCCATATATATAATCATTAGAAGATGTCCGGAGGATTTTTCAATTGCGCTAGTACCTAATTCAAATATCTCAATACCAGCACGTCACAAATATCTGTGATATTAATGTTTGCCTCGACTCGAAATATGAGTCCTTCCTTCACTCGTCAGACACGGGGACTGGGTTATGACATACATATGTATAAGGTCGTATATTGAAAATATAACGAGTTCCATTGTTCTTCAACACATTAAATTCGATCATTGTTATATCATTGATTACTATTAAAAATTTCTTATTCGAAATTTTGATAAAAACATTCTAACTCGAAAAAAACCTTTTTTGGGGAAATAAAATAATGTTAATAAACAATGTTGTATATAAAACTACCTTATCGTTTAGCCTACAGTGTCAAACACTTAGTCGTGATTAGTTTTTTAAATTGTTAATTATGTTAGTTTAATTGATTTGAATTGAATCGTGATAAGTTTTCGCAATTATTACAAGTGTAGGTGGGTGTTGGTGGGAATAGAATATCTTTAGAGTATACAGCCGAATTGAGCCTTTATGTTTGGTTCATATGAATATGGTTGCGTTGGCGACGAATAAATATTATTTCATTCATTCAGTGTCTTATGGGCTTAAATCATTATTGGTCCAAGTCAGTCTCCATTTCTCGTGGTGCATTCTGCTAACAACGAACGAGGTAGACAACAGGATCTCTCCTGCTCGTGACCTTCTTCTTGTGCAACCCAGTTTAATCCTGACATTTCAAGCAAATTGTGGTATGTTTATTTACCTGCCTGGCTAGCTCTTTCTATATTTAACAGAGAAAAATTTTATTCGGTATAAGTTACATCGTCAAAAAAAACAGATAGAAGCGGATTCTACACTTGTCATGGCCAGCGTCCGAAGGTAAAATAAAAGAAACGCTTTCTGGTGAGTCTCGATTTGAAATGTGTGGATGGCAGATAACATTTATGTGAATAATTGGCATCGTTATGTGCATCCAGCACTCTTCTTTTTTAATAGCCCCGTTAAGATGCAATGGTTTTTTTTGCTTTTCTCAGCACAACATCAAACTGAAGAGACTGTCGAGACATAGTTTGCGGTTTGCGTTGTCATTCATTATACAGGAATAATGTATGAATATGATGCAAAAAAAACTAACAAAATAACAATAAATAAGAAAATGAAGTTAATTAAATATTAGTTCCAACTACGCTGTTCTTTTACTGTGACTAAACTACGTCCAGTCATAGTACAAAAAACCTGCAATACTAATTTTCAGTGAAAGCTTTTAATATTGCAGTTCGATCATAATGAATCTAATTTGAGTACGTCACTAATTATTTCACTACCTCCATGTAGGAGAAAATATTAATTAACAATCAAATGTTTCTAATAATTACTGATGAATGTCGGTTTTTCTTATTATGGGTTTGCATCCTGTTCGTACTTTGTATTTTCAAAATATTGTTTATATTAGTAATTTAACATCACTTGCTTCCGTTAAAAAAAATGTGAAATACCAGCGTACATGAGAACCCTAGATACTATTATTTTATTGTAAAAGGAAATCGAATAAATGCAAACGTTATGGTTTATGGGCTACTTTAGTGCCATCTGTTATCGAGTAGTGGTAACTATAAATTATAGATCACCAAATTTAAAAAATAATAAAACTTAATTATTCTTCAAATCATTTATTTATTAAACCATACTTAAAGAATCACAGTGTATAGCACAAGTAGTGTATTTATCACAAAAGTTATATTGCTAATATATATTTCTTACTGAAAAAATAATACAGGTTTGGTCCTTTATTCCTACAATTTGAAACCGAATGTTGCTATTAAATAATGACAATTTAATTACCATTAAGTGTAAGTAATAATTAGTTCAAAAGTGAATTGACAATATTTTCAGTGACTTATCAAATTACTTACTAAAATATCTTCAATGTACAAACAGCAATTACTTTGTCACAATTTTTATATAACATCTTGTAAACAGTTAATATTGAAACACATTTGTGTTAATATTTATTATAATTTAATATAACAATAAAAATAAAAATAGGCAGACTCTGTTTATTAGGGCGGGTACACACGGACAGATTAAATCGTTAATTATTAGAATAAAAAATAAAAAAATGTACTATTAAAATTTTAAACATACTATATCTTTTATAGATAAATACTAAGTGTATGTGCCATTCGGACCAGCCGAAAATATTATGGTACATAATTTTTGCTTTTGAACATAAACAAAAAAATATAAGCCAAAATAATTTAGCTATATTTATGTAACTTTATGTATTAGAAGATATTTATTTTAGTAAGATCCTGTTTTCTGTGTTAAACAAGGATAAAATATACTCAAAAATTTTTTTAATTGCGTTACTGATTTTCATCTTGTGATCTATTTGGTTCTTTAATGATATATTTTGTCCTCATTTAAAATTTTTCGATATTACCTAATTTAGGTTAAAATAATGTTTGATCAGTCCGTGTGGCGCGCTCTTAGAATACAACTTAAATATACACAGGAACATCCAGGTTAAGTAAACTTGAAGTATTTCGTTGCGATCGTCTATCCGTTTGTGTTGCTAGGCTGTAACAGATAACAAAATATATTAAAAATACAATTAACGAACACTACATAATATTTCAACGGTTTTACACAATTTAAAATTTTTAAACATTTCCTCAAAAAACATTTGATTACAGAACCAAAGTTGTTATTTTGATCATATTCAACAGATTTTAATATAATATATAAATTATAAATACGACACTTACAAAAATGAATACTGTTTCAATATGATTTTCAATTAATTAGTGTCATATTTTAATTATCTTTATTTTTAGGCTTAATAGATAAACTTTTTTGTTATGTGTTCAATACTTTTTGTTTGCCATATCGACAAATTCTGTTCTCTTAAGACGAGTGTCAAGAGAAGTTTGGTTGTTTGTTTGGTTGGAAGTGCCCTTGGACACTGCCTACCTTTTCTCGAAGCGTTTTGTAGTATTTTAAAACTCTCATAAAATCGGTCTGGATAATGCTAGAGTGATCAAATTCTTTGGATAAGATGTAGACTTATAAAATATACTAAGTTTTATTTGTGTAGCTTTTATACTTTAGAATTTATTAGTAAAATACATTGGTTTCGTCACTGACTGACTAACTCGCTCAGTTATCAGAACCTAAACGGCCATGCCATAATTTGTGAGCGAGGTGTAATATTCGTATAGCCAAAGGTTGTAGAGTCAAGCTTTATAGAGTTAGTCTTCGTGAGATATAACTTTTTAACGATGGGTGGATGGATAGAATTAAATAAGCTTTCTTTTAATTTAATTGTTAGTGTTAGTGATAGGTAAAAATTATAAATTTCATCTCAATACCTTGGAGCACCGATACAAACAAAATTTTAATAGGACAATACCATGAGTAGTCTTTTAATGGATGTTAATCGGATATATAAATATAACTCACCTTGGCAGGATAGACAAAAGTCTTGGCAGTTGCAGTGCCGAAGATATTGGAAGCGTGGCAGGTGTATACGCCCATATCTTCCCAGCGAAGGGGATTGATCACCAGCTCGCCTGATTTTAACACCTATAAGGAAACGATAGTTTTGTTAAAGAAAGCAGGTATAAAAATCAACCAACAAAAACCAAGGGAAAGACAAATTTTCGTACTATGTTTAGTCATTCTTCTAGCTGTTTATATGTCTTCTTGATATTTTTTGTCATCACTGTTTGGAGCTTACGAGGTAATTTCTACTGGTGTTAATGTCAGAATGAAAGGGGTATCTCATACTCTTCTGTATCTTTCTGGAAATTTTGGTCCAATATTTTCGTCTAACCAAACCTACTTGCCAATTATCTTAATAATAGAGTTATTATTATTATTGCCTAACTGCATAAAAAATTAACAAAATTCCCATCCATCTATAAGTATTCCATTTTATTCTCTTAATCAACCTCCCTTTTATTTTGGTCCTCGTTTAGCACCATTAAATATCACTTATTTCAAACTAGATTCATTTTAATACTTTTCTTTTCACCTCTTTCAAATCTTTTACACTTCAACTCATCCTATGTTTGTTGGTAATTAAATTAAGCTAAATTCAGTACCTACGTAAACATTTACATGATGAACAAAATGTTTGTATTCAACTTTTGGTTGTTTGTGATGTCTTATTTGTCATTCGTAATACAAAGAAACTCTGTGTGTGAATGAGTGAGGCATTTTATAATTGTTTTATTTGTTGCCACTTTCCATCCTATTAGCTATACCTACCGTCATCCTTGGATCTTTATCAATCCTAACAAAGTTCTTGTTGAACCACACGACGTTTGGGCGCGGATGTCCTCGTACACGACACGGCAGTACTATCCTGGTTTCCATGTTGTCGAAGAACACCTTGTAGGAGACGAGGATGCGTGGCGTGAGTGGCATCAGTTTGGAACGTTCGGATAGATCTGTGGTGTTGGCTGGTGGAGAATGTGAGATAAATTAGTACTTTGGTAGTTTTGGGTAATTTTTCATCGGTTACAATACCATTTACATGAAAAGTTCGGCCCGTAAGTTCACATAAGGCTGAGAAGTATTTTTTATCTAAAAAATATTGGTAACAACAACATGTTTTAAAAATGTATGGTGTTGATGAATGAGTTTTATTAATTCGACAATTACATTTTGGTACTATTTGTTACTTCTATTGCCATCTGTTGGTGAGTAGAAAGATATTGCAAAAGTTGTTAATATGCGACAGAGTAGTAAAATGATAACCTATACTAATAATAAAATTGTAACGGACTTCAATCTGTACACAGAACATTTTAATGTAGGTACTCTTTGTGTATTTTTTTAATTTTTTTTTGTCCAACTAGGTATCACACGAAAATCACTGAATAGATTTGTATGATACTTGGAGTTTCAATAGCTTATACGACTTGTTATTCCGGGAAATGGATCTGTTCCCGCTGGATAAGAAATGAAAATGAATATAGACATTATATTAAGAGGGCAGTAAATAAAATTTCTGCTGCCTACGCATGCCTACCTAAATTCGACAATGTGTCGACTATTTCTGAACATAAGGCATAGGTTTTATAAAGTGAACCGAGAGCGTTACAAATGTCCAAACCAAACAACAATACGTTATTTTCATTTTGTTTTCGTAATAATGGTAATATACTGACCGAGCGTTTATAAAAAAAATTCAGTCACGTGAAATAAATTTCTCTGTGTTAAGGCTATAATTGTTTTTCTTTTTCTCCTTAGTTGTAAATATTATTTGCGTGTATTATTGCTGTTTTGAAACAAAAATGAAGATCATTCAGGTTTTATACGATATAACATACCTTGAACGAATCTTTTGCTTTGCAAACAAATGCGTTGTTGTTACTATTATGAAAACTAAAAATATATTTGAGAGGTATAAAATAAATAGAATATGCGGTATTCTAGAATATGAAGTTTTATTTGGTCGAATTCAAATACAAAATTAATTTTTATACTTAAATACGTCCGGTAATTGCAGAACAAAAAAACACATTGTATCCAACAGCAACATTTTTCATGTATTTTTGATGACTCATAATTTCATTTTTATTCGAATTAATAACCGTACCCGTTTCATTTAGAGAAACACAATCATTACGTTTAACAAAACAATTAATAACTACAACAAAACTGTAAAACATAATTTTATCCACAATATAAGTTACAAAATATTTTAATTTAAACTTAATCTTTTCAGTCCTTTTCAATCCGAATTCTGACAAATATTTCCAAAAAATATGACTTCTTTATTGTTAACAAAGCTTCTTAGTAATAAGTAATAACCTTTTATATCGTGAAGGCCAGAAGAAAAGGCAGACGGGCCACCTGATGGTAAGTGGTCACAGTCGCCTATGGGTATGAACATACGCAACACCGAAGGAGTCACTATTGCACCGCCGACTTTTGTTACGGAGAATTCTATTTACACCTTTTTTGAAGAACTCCATTTCATAGCGCTCTGGAAATGCCGCAGAAGGAAGAAGCTCATTTCAAATTTTGAATATGCGTGACAAAAAAAGACGAAAAACAGACCGTAGACAATTACAAAGAATCTAGCCGATGTGAATAGAAATTCAATATTTGGTGAATGGTACAATACTTAATGGAAGGGTGATGTGAGCACCAAGTTGAATAGTTTCTAGGAGTATTTATCGTTGTAATATTGATAGAACGGACAGAGGAAACCTATGTCTCTCCTATGATACTTAGTATTTCTTTCTTTCTTCACAAATCCTGGCCCACAATGCATCAGTGATACCTTTGGTCTTCTGATGTCCATGGGTGATAGTGACCACTTACCATCAGATGGCTCGTCTTGTCGTTTGTCGGCTATTATAACATAAAGAACAAAATTGTATAAAAACATATGAGCTAGGAAGTAAAATCCAAATCTTACCAGAATTAACAACGACGCTGGATGCCTTATTGGTCTTGGAGTCCGCTACTACCACGCAGGTATACTTGGCTGTGGCTGCCGTCCGCGGTACTAGCAGGGTGGAAGAGATGCGGGCCAATGAGGTGGGATTCGAATTTATTATCTCGTTAGATTCTAGATCGTGCTGCGGAAAATAGATTTATGATATTATGAAAGTATTACGATCCATATGTTTTTTACTTAAGACATACAAGTGGCTCAAAACATACAGTGGCTAAATAATAAGATTAAGAAAGCATGATTAGATTACTCTATGCCATGACAAATCTCAAATAATTAAAGAAGAAGAAGAAAAAATATTACATTATTTACTCAATGTGTTGTGTTAGAATTGCACCTGTAAACATTTTGAAACGGAGAGTCTTATTGAAAACCTGGATGCCTATACGTGCGAGCATTATGGATAGTGTATGTATGGATGCAATAGTGTAGATGGATATCCACATTTATAATAGTTATTTAACGTGATTAATTGTTAGATTATTTTAATTTCAAATAACACATAAACAATAATAATGAGACATACAATAAGATATTTGTAAGATACACTTTGAATTGTACGTATGTTCATATTATTGTAATTTATAAATAAATTCAATATCAACTTTGTAACGTCCAAAAATTTTGTGATATTTGGATTTTTCAAACTGTTATCTAATTTCCAAGACAATGTAGCCTTGGAACTATAAAAAAACGACACAGTCAAGATTAGTATGAATCGGTCGTACACGTGTAAATATACCATTTGGGCTTGTTAATGTAACTACCATGATTTTAATAATTGAAATGATGATTACAAAATTTTAAAATTGAAATTTCAGACGAGCTATCTAAATTAATTGATGAAAATACAATAATTATAATTAATTTCATTTATTTATATTATGGGTTGTTATAAATTAATATCGAAATTGTAATTTCTACATATTAAATACACTTCAGAGGAAATATGTAAAATAAATAATTAATAAAAGTGCAATCTATAGAATTAATTTCTCAATATTATATTCTAAGGATTTGGATTATATAGATGAAATGGTACTAAATGATTTAATATTTATGGCTTTTTTTTTTTTTTTTTTTTTTTTTTTTTTCGCAGGGGAATCCATTTACGGATGATATCCAGGACGCCCGGGTGGCAGTCCTAGACCTATGTCGGACTCGGCACTTTGGGAGTGCAATACCGTACTAAACCCCTGCGGGAGCCTTCAGCCGCTTTAATTGGGGGGTCCCGGATCTGCAGGCAACAGGATCCCTCCAGCGACAGGCTGGCCTCGGCGAAAAGGCCAGACTTCTCCTCCATGGGGACTGTCCGGCTCACCTCTGAACAG
Organism: Megathymus violae; assembly: GCA_003671415.1. Lineage (NCBI taxonomy): Eukaryota > Metazoa > Arthropoda > Insecta > Lepidoptera > Hesperiidae > Megathymus > Megathymus violae. Next base: position 4,818,335 of record PDGT01000002.1, read on the forward strand.
TCCCAACGACGCCGTGTCTACCAGGGCCGGGTTCCCATCCTGGCCCGACACGGGCACAGGGGCGTTACTGGAGGCGCATTAAGTAGCGCCTCCTGCGCACCCCCATTCGTCGCCCGCGGATGGAGGCCACGTCGGCGGCCTCCTCTCTCCCCCGCTCGTCGGCCTCCTTCTGGGACATAACTGTCTCGCAGAAGGAGACCATCGCCTTCCAGGACTCGTCATCGCCGAGCATCGCGGTGATGATGCTCGGAAGCGACAAGTCCCCTCCGAGGACTGACAATATTTATGGCTACTTTTACTTTGTACTTGTACTATATTAGTTCTATAGACTGATTTGGCATGATTTTGGGAATAATAGTGATTGACATTACTGTGCTATTTATCCACTCTAAGGAGCTCAATATTGAGACAAATTACTTGTGCTCCTTTTTATTTCTGAAATCTACTTTGAACTAATTTAAATAAAAGAGTGAAAGCTCTTAAATAAAAATATTTTACAAAGAGAAATGTCACATTCACTTTTCACACACTCGAAATATATCCAAATATTATTTTTTCTAAGGAATCCCAATCGTACTGCGTAAAAAGTTTGTTGTAAAAATTCAAACAAAATTCTATGTCACGTCTGTGATGTACACGTGAAGGTTGATTTTTGATATTCAAAACACTCTTCAATCTTATCAAGTCTCCATTTTTCATGCGTCAAAATTTTTTTTATACGTGAATTATGTATGGAGATGGCACGAGTAGGTAAAAAAAATCTTCAGTATTTCTTAAGGATGTTTTTTTATACTGAAGCAAGGTGATAACATTTTCATTTAGTGGTATGCTAAAATTAAATTCGGTCATGTGAATGGATCGAATTAGTCACTAGACATGCTCTGTATATTAATATCGTAATAAAAAACATAAAGCTCACATACATGTACCACACAAAACTTGAACATACACAAATGACACATTAAAAGCAACCAGGCACCGAGAACAAACATGAATCTATTACATAAAAGTCAGGCCTTGACCGGAAATCGAATTTACTAATATTAGTCCAGATTCAATGACTACAAACGAATGGTAATTACAGTATAATTGGCCGACGTGGTGATACCTTCCTAAGAAGGACCTCTAACTACACTTTACTTAAAGTTCAATTGAACTGTCCAACATTCTGTAACCTGCAAGTGTAAGAGCTCACCTGATAAACTGGTGCGTCATTCCTAAACCAGCGTATAGAGGGTGCTGGAGAAGCGAAAGCTTCGCATTTGACTTCGACTATCATTCCTGCGTCGTATTTGGTGATAGCTGGAGGCCGTTCCATTAGTGCTGACAGTGTCTTCTGTAGAGAAACTGGAATTGGAACCGCTGGAAATGCGACAAAAGACATGAAGGTTGATGTTATTAATTTGCTAGGTGGTAAATAAAATCATTGCACTGTACGTCTTTAGCAGGATTACATTTTGTTAGACACGGCAGGACATGTTTAATCATTCGTGAAGCAAGTCGTTTTAATCAGCCATCTGTTACGCTCTGAAGGCTGTTTGGGCCAGTGGCTGGTCAGCCTTGGAAATAGTAAGTACAGATCATTTCAGGTATAGTATTATATATATATATATATTTGTGTATAGTGGTCAAATTTAAACACTGAGTGTACACTTATACACGTCATTTTGTGCTTCCATTAATGTAGTCACTCAACACCAGATTTGCATTCTTGTATGCTATTTTCATTGCGATTTAATTTTATTTAATGTTAATCAAGCGATCGAATTTAATTAGAGAGATTTAAAATATTTGTATAATTTTTTTTAACAGATTTTAAGCAATTTTAATTTTAATTTTTGAATTCTAAAATTTAAGAGTAATTGTATACTTTAATGTTACTATTGACTACTAGATAGCACATGTAGAAATGGTTAATACATCCAACTGATGTAGGTATGACGATTTTATAAATTGCTGCTTTGCACGACGTGTATTGTCGTTAATGAATACAAAATACTTTAAAAAAGGGCATCAGTCGTTCGTTACTCGAAGACGGGTTGGTAAAGTTAGTTGTTACAGCGTTTATCTCTTTATATTTTATTATGTACTTAGAAAAAATATTCAAATTAAACATCATTAATAATCAATCAATCAATCGTTTAAGCAGTTCAGTGACATGGCATACATTATTAGGCTGTCTAGTTTGTTAATAAATTTCGTATATGCTCACCATTACGCTCTATATGGTTATCCATTTCGGTTAGTATCTCCATATGCCTTTTTACGTTGACACTTCGTCCTTCACACAGTAGCGCCGCAGCGGCGAATAGCAGAACTAAATGATACATTATGTTTGTACTAAACGAGATTCAATTTTTCGAGGAATATCTGAAACAAAGGAAATATAAACTATTATTTCTGGACTATTTTATTTAATATCATTTAATTGTTAATATTATAGACCGTATCATTGTCTGAAATTTGTAATTTCTAAATTCCGATTAAAATGGATTTTTCCTTCGTTTTTATCCTCGAAATTTTTTTAATCGTGCAGAAACAAAGCCTTAATTGTGATCGTAGTTAAAAAAATTGGATGTATCGTTTATAACTTGCCTGATAAATTATCTTTGCAACACCATAACCTTAAACTGATTCGGAAACTTTTACGTAATTTTTAAAGCGTATATAGTAAGACGTTTGACCTTAGACAGTAATCCCAGTAACGTCTAAGTTTTTAATCAAAAACAAAATTAGGTATACACGTAATAAAGAGCAAAGATTCCAATGTAATTAAAAATGGAGATAATGGTTTTTTTATTTTTTTAAAGTGTAAAAATTATTTGCCTACTGTTTATGAGGTGTGAATGACATATTTAATTCATTCATTTTACGATACACGTACTCACAAACATAATCGTTGCGCTTTCTATTTTCATTGGTTTGTGCAAAGGTAAGGTATAAAAACATTAATTTATTTAATTATTCAAGTACACACGTACTTTTGCAAAATGTAACATTAAGGATCTTAAAAATGTACTACATAGGCACTTAATTATTAAGTTGATAAATATTAGTAACTATTATTATTTTATGGTCGAAATGTGAAATACCGTGTTATAATTTTTTTTTCTATGTTAATAGCCGACAAACCAGCAGACGAGCCACCTGATGGTAAGTGGTCATCGTCGCCCATGGACATCAGTAAGACCAAAAGTAATAAAAGTATCGGCCAGGAAATGAGAAGAAGATTAGAAAGCAAGTACTGCCTCACAAGCCCCCAGCGGGAACACGACGAGTCGTTTGGCGCCTGAATCAAGCAGGAGGGTGGTAGCTAGCCAGACAGGCTTCACGGAAAGATAATAATAATATTAATGCCTTAATAATAATACTGATAATATAATCCATACGCGAAGCCCTACCACCAAGCAAGCTGGCTTCTGTCGCCTCTTACGACACCCTGTTCTGCCAGCATGGGATTGGGGGGCCCAGTACGGCGAAACCTTTTTTTTATGCTGTGAAAATATAAGTCAAATTTCTTGACCTTAATTTAAACCGTGATAGAGACAATGGGCGGTAATTTTTCTGTTAATAAACATTAATCGATTACCTACAATTAAGTTTATTATACTAAAATTCTAGAATGAAGTGCTATCTTATAGTATATCTACAGACTATTAAATTGTAGATTGATTTTTCAAGATGGACATGACTCTCTTCAAATATAAATTCAAATGTATCATGAGAAGTTTCTAGGAAATATGTTAAAATTATAACAATTTCACAAATAGCTCGATACTGACAAGGTGCGTCGGCACATGAAGCATGGAACGATCGGACAATTACATTTGATGTACAAGACATGCAAATTTGCGAAAGTATATGAATAAAATATACATAGACGCAAACCAACAGAGACAGCTTCGTAAGTTGAAAATAGATCTCAGTTATAAAGGAATTGAGTTATATTTTTGCACCAAATTAAAATTTTCATACTGCATAGCTGAGAGCTCTTGGTTCAGTTGTCACAGGTATTTGATAAATGCCAACCCGCACATTATTAACGTCTATGGTCACATGTCATTCTAAAATGGGACTGGAGCCCAGTAGTGAGGCAGTTATAAGATGCGTAAAAGAAATGAATAACTTCGTGGAATACTTTAAAAATACATTTAAGCATTAAGTTCATCCACTGTACCTATGCTTATGCAATAACAAGTAAATAAATAAATCAACACAATAAATAGATAGATATAACTTTGTGACTTGTAAGTGATGGCAAATGGTATTGAACTTGTAATTATTACTAGCCTCGCAGAAGTTTGAAATCACACTGAATGGATAAAGCTATATTGTTACCGTATTAGGGCGGCCTAGAATACTGATGGACCTTGTTACAGACCCTTGGCTAGCTTGAAAATATTTTTGCTCAGATTGTTCACAACAATTCTTGACCGTCGGGGTCAACTTCGTGTATTTCACTGATGTAAGTTGTAAGATATTAAATGCAGTTATTCTGATTAACATTAACAAAGGAACATACATTTATTTCGTCATAACAAAAACTAATTTATGCACGAAATAGGACTGCACTCAATCTATGCCATGGAACAGCCAAGAACCACGGCTGTTGGTTTTCTGCGCAATATCTTTATTTTCACATAGTCCAACAAATGATGGCAACGCCAACAATCGCCGTATTTCACAGGTATGACATGTAATAACACTGATTGTTGAAATCATTTTGTTTAAAGCTTATATTATACCTGGGTACCGATCCCGGAAGATTGTAGAATCTTGGTACATTACGATCTCCAGTGGACTACTGTACCCACATATACTAGATAAAATTGCATATCCTAAAAATATTGAGCCCAGAATTAGGACCAATCCTACGATTGACCGAGTTGGGGGTAACATGATGACGTAACTAATTGAAACCGAAATCCAACTCAAGATCTTTTTTCAGAGATAGAGTCAGTTTTAACATTGTTTTGGTTTAACATATAAGACCTAAATATTTATACTGTGGGTATACATATTTTTTTTATAACAGCCTATAATTATTTTACTTATATATCGGATTCAAGTAAACTTTTTACATCGTTAGCCAATAAACGAACAGATTGACCACTCCACAGAAGTGGTAACACAGTTAATGGACATCCGTAACTCTTAAATCATTAGCGACGTGACGATGACCAAGAAGGAAGAGCAGAACGCGCTAATTACCAGGTCTTCGACTTTCATATTCTACATTCTAAAATACTAGGTATTCTGGAAGAAGGGTGGCTAGTCACATTGATCTAGTATAGTCTAAGCAGTCTTATCTTTAAAGTAATCAACTAGTTTAAAATAACCATTCTTGAAAGTAATTATTCTTCACGAGTGTTTTTAATTTACATTATGGCATTTCTGTTAATTCTTAGGGAATTTCTCCTATAAATGTTCACACATCTTTCAATGAAAGAGCCACCAGTTAGTAAGTCTGAAATATGGTACAATGACTTTAGCCTTATTCCTAGTATTAATATTGTGAACATCTTCTTAAGAAAATTATCAGAGTATTTTTTAAACGTACATAATATTATCTGCAATATATTTTAATACAACAGTTAGTATATTGATTTCTTTAAAGAGATCTTCAAGCGAGCCCCTTGGCCTGAGATTGTAAATGATGCCTACTGCTCTTTACTGTAATACATCACACTATGGAAGTAGCTAAAATAAACTAATCTTGCTGTTTCTACGTTAGTTATGAGCTTCACTTTCTTAACAGCGTAAGCAGCGGAGCTAAATCTCCCTGGCAAGGTTTCAATATAATGACTTCATTGTAATCGTGAGTCTATAGCAATGCCAAAAAGTTGGCAGAGTTACTTAGTTCAAGCATTATTTATAACAATATAAGTTACACTTGTCTTACTTTTGGTAACATGAACTTAATATATTTAGTTTTTATTACACGTAAACCAGTGTAACACGTGCGAAACACTATTATTTACGTCTAAGAAACATTGTTTTTTCTATCTACTTTAAAAACTAAGGAGGTATCATCAGTAAACAATACAGTTTTACACAAATCCCTAGTAAAATAAGAAAGATCACTGATGTAATATATTAAAAATATTAGTTGTTAAATATTGAACATACCTCGGGGCCCTCCCATGGTAATGTTTGCCCCTGGGGATTATATTTCATTAATAACTACTTTTTGAATACTTTCAAAAAGATAATATTTTATAAGGCTTACTGATCGTGTGGAGACACCACAATGTCTAAGTTTATATTATCAATATATTTTGGTCAACCAGGTCACAGAATATACCAATAGCATCCTGCGTACACTACCAAGCATCAAAAATGTGTTTAAGAAATGCTATGCCTGCATCATTGCTATTTTTTCTTTTCAAAAAACCGAACTGATTAATACGGAATAATTTGCTTAGGGAAAAATGTGATGACTGAGTGTAAATAATTTTCTCAAAGATTTTACTATGGGCTAGTAAGATGGAAATCAGTCTAAAATAGGTAAAGTCGCTTTTATCACTAGCTTTAAATAAACGAATTATTTTACCATGTTTCATGAAATTGGGAAAGCCACCATCAACAATTTCTAATATTAAAAATAAAATTTAAATAAGGCGCAATGGGATAAATTATTGATTTAATATTTGTAAAAAGACCCCAGAGATCATTTGTTTTTATCATATTGATAGATTTTAAATGTTCTGCAACACGAATAACATCATTACTCATTTCATTTAATAATAAATTTAATTCTAAGTCTGTACTAGAGAAGCGTTGTATATTTTGGTGTAAAATATTTAAGTTATAATTCTTACCCTTTTTCAATGTACTGCTACCGTAGTTTTACTGACAAATTTAAATTATTTGAAACGTTTCCCAAGGATGCATACTAAATGTCAATAAATTACTGTTCAACAGAAGCACTATTGTTGACTAAGTTGTCATATATGTCCATTGTATCCAATATACAACTTCTTCGGGTTTCTTTAATCGCAGAAATTAATATAATCTCAATATAATATAATCTCAATATTTACTAATTAACGTTTAACATTTCAAAAACATTTTAAAATACAAAATACTCAATATTTTGATACAATCAACCATAAAAACATATTTGTATAAAATTATAACTGGATGTATGTATATTGATATTTTCACGTGCAATGTACTCGTATAATATTATATTAAGTATACCGAATATTTATAATAACACTATGACAGTCGTTTTATACATGAAATATTTTAGGTTCAAAACAATTTCTAGAATATCATAATAAATATTCCATATATATAGAAATTACATAAAATTACATTATACCAGAACCTTGGAACAGATATCGATGTAACACAAATGTTGACACATTTAAAACTTATGACTATTTATATAATATAATATAAAATACTTCATACACCGGTAAATGTGTTTCTGCGGTAATCCGCAATTAAATTCCGTTATTGCAAAAAAAGGTTTCCTTTAGAATTATAGGACATTTTGATTTTGAAACAATGGACATATAATATATATGAAAATCTTTTTACATACTTTGATAATTTTAGAAACAAAACATTATTTGGTATAACTGGTACTGTTCGAAATTTTTTTGCTAGCTTCATGATCAGTGTTTGATGTGCTTCAGACATGGCAGATTGCTATACTTGTGATTCATTTTTTCACCAGCACATTTTCTTTACCCTATCATTTTTGGAAAACCTTAAAACATAATGTTATTGATGCGATGCTATAAGCGAATTAATTTGTTCTACGTTGGGATTTTATTAATTTATGAAACATACGGACAATAACTCAAGTTGCGATATAAATTATATAAGGAAATCTTTTAACTCAAGTACGTCCCAGAATAGAATTAAGACGTCTTAACAATAAAATCTATAATCTATTGAATGTTGGTAGATAAATTTAATTTTTATTTATATAATATACTAAGATCTAAATAATTAATATTGTCTAATAATATAGTATATAAAATACCTGTACTAGAGCCAATAAAAAATTGTTTGAAGATCAACAAAAAAAAAACTTACTTGTGAAATCACTGCAAACTTAGGGTACATTTCATTATGACCTTTGAAGGCATTACATTTTAAGATAATCTCCGTACATTTTTATGTAAATTTAGCACATAATAGCAACAAATTTCTCACAACAACTGTAATTAAAATTCATTTGTTAAACTTTTTTTATGTTGCCAGGACGATATACCAACACGTATATCTACGAACGTTTATACGAACAGGAATATGAGTTTAGGATTCAAATCCATTTTATCTTTAGCAATAGAGAAAAAAAAATTGTTTTTGTTAAGTCTGCTAAGTGATAAAAAACTACTCTTTCCAAGAAGGCGTGTGAGTTGGCAACAGAAAAAAATGGTCACTGTAAGTTATTACACGAAGGCACGCCAGCAATTTTTAAATGTAACGTTTGTATTTGTAAAAAATTATCAGACGTGGAGCAGCTTAGATGCGGCGTTTTGAGTGCATAGTTTGAAGGATACTTGGTTGTGGTTGTTATCGCTATTAAAGTCGTAACTTAAACTAGCTTAAATTGTGAGAAATGGCGCATGATTGACAATTGACAGCAACAATTGTAAATACACGGGAATTATTAATTCATAGTGTCGATCGTCAGATATTTCAGTCAAACAATTCCGATAAACATATAATTTAATTTTTAATTTTTATTGACACACTTGCAATTTTTTTCAGGCGGTTCAAACGCCTTCAATGTGACTTTGCATATAATTATTAGATGAATCACATCTCTCAACTATATAATTTAGCATGTCACCTCCGTCTGTCTGTCCACACTTTCTCGATAAGTCGTTTGAAATGATAGTCATTTATTTAACAATATTATACGAACAGACTTTTTTTATCTGAATATGACATACGAATATGAGGTAACTAAATATATTAGTAAAGTTTGATGCAAAATCGAAAAATAATGAGTGCTTCAATCAATTAGTTTGATTTAAAAAAGGCACGTTTTAAAGTTTTAAATACGCGAATTTCGTATTCACAATAAAACCATTAAAGGCCAGCTAGTCTGCCATGATGACCACGTTCGGATTACCACACTTAACAAATCTTTAAGAACATTATGGAGAACTCTCAGGTATGAATATTACCTCACGACGTCTTCCTTCACCACAGAAAGTAATAATTAATTTATAATTCACATACAGTTTCAGCAATTAGAGGTGCCTACATATAGGATTCGAACTCGAGTCTCCTGTGTGGGAGTCCGACGCTGTTTAAACACCTAGGTAATGACCGTGCACTCTTTTAAATAATTATACGTAATTATACAAAACAGTACCCATTTAAATGGCTCGTGTCTTAATGTAATTACTTTTACAAATTTCCTTTTGTTATGCGATAAATATGTGTGATCGAACCCTTTATGAATACCGTTTGGAAACTATAGTACAACTTAATAATATAAATTTAGCTAAACGAATGAAAGATTTTTAATTTAAATATACCTATCATAAAAATAAAAATGAAATGAAACGATTTGGGAATAAAATTAGGAAGGTAAAAATTGTCAAGAAAACTGCTAAATTATTGCCATTTAATTTCGCTAAGGTACCAAAATCAATTTTACCAATTGAATAAACTTTTAAATAAAAAAAAAAAAATATTTACATGTATTCTTTTTTATGGCTTAAAACCAATCATTCATTGTCTTTGTGAACCTAACCTGTTACTATTTACTACTTTTGCTAATTTTGACGGGAAGACCAAAACACTTAATAAAAATTATTTTCTAGGAAGTCTTTTTTTCTAGGAAGTTTTTTTTTAGTATGAAGTATTTTTTGCTATGCTTAACAATTATTTTAAAAGTACACATAGTTAGATGATAAGAATAAAATATTTGTAAATAATCATATCACCAATGACTAAATTACCAATTAAAGTAAAATAAAAAATAAAAATTATAAAACTAGTACCTACCTTTAAAATCACAGTTTAAGATTCACTTTCAAAGCACAAGTTCTCAGCAAAATGTCACAGTGTCAAAAATGAAATTCTCGATTGGAAGAAAGAAATTCAAATTCACTTTTTGAAATTGGGCGCGCACACGGGAGCAATGTCCCTGGAACTGTGGTGGCAAATGGATGACCGTCATTTATATAGACGGCGGGAACGCTGCGTTTTCTTGAATTTAAAACTGAACTGAACACGCCTATTACGTTATGTACATAGTTATATCATACAAAGGGACTACGAGTATGCTATTACATATCTATTGAGAAAACCATTATAAAATCCTTAAAGCCGTTATTGTCAAAGTTAGTCTATCTCTTTCCATCGTTCACAAATTATAATATCACTGAACGTGTTGAATAATAAACCCAAATCGGTTTTTCATATTGATCAAAACAATTTTTCTTATGTAGCGTAAAAATTGATTTAGGTACTGTAAATTCAGCAATATGGTTTTTTATTGTTTTGAGTACGCATAAAATAAAAATAAAATATATTCTATGTTTCATTTAATACGGTATATACCCGGAAGCGATTCCTCCACGTTCTAAACGTATAATTATTTTTAACTTTTTAATTGAATAGATTTTATACATCTAAAAAAATCTTTAAGTATTCGTTAATTCTAAATGCGCTTTTTATCCAATCTTAATCGAGAATTAAAACATTTATTAAGTTTTTTCACGCTTATAAACTCAATAAAAATGAACTTCATTACTTTTTTATATACCTGTGTAACTTATTCATAGTACGTCAAAATCAATTATTATGATTTATAGGCGTAATAAAATGTCTAACTAACATTCTGAACTTCCACGCCAGGTAGTCATTAGTAAAGTAATTGATATGAAATATTAAATATGAAAATAAAAACATAAGAGAATGGAAAATTGTCATAAAAAGTATTACTCTATGTTTATCCGACATATGTACCTATAATTACGTAGTATGAAATAAATATTTATTAATTTAGGATACTTGACCAAGTTTTAACTGCTTTTCTACAACTATTGCAATAAAGTCATAGAATTAGGAAATCCGATTACTAAAACAAACAGAGCAAAAATTAAATTAATTAAAAGCCTGATACAAATTAATTATTATTGATTCGAGTGTGGTTGCTATACGCTAAGACGCTCAACGTACCTATTCGTAAGGCCCAGGTTTTCTGAAGAGAAAATGATAATAAAAATCACGCAATTCAAATTCAAAATTATTTAGTAATTTGCACCTATTGTGGAAATTTACTAATACACGTAATTTTTGCTTACACTACCATTTCAAAAAAGTACTTTAACAATGAGAACAAGAAACAGCGGATGAAATTCCTCGGCACATATTTTTAATTAAAATACGACAATCACAAAGTTTTAAACTTGTACGAAATCGGTTGTTCCACTATTATTTGCAGACGTTTTTGACGCCATATTTTATTAAACTATACCTCCTATCCCTTAACTATAAGTTGTGCTTTAACATATCATTCGAAAGTTCCAATGGGTAAATCACGTATCTGTTGTGGAATTTTACTGAAAAACAAACACTGAAAGGCATAAAGAACCTTGAATTTTTAAAGACGCTAGATTACGAAAGAAATAAAGATAAATACTTAATTGATATAGATGTTCTGAGAGGCCACGGCGAGTACACTATTTCTTTAAATTTTTTCCACAAATAAAAATATTGAATTTATTTCAGAGTTACTATTAAATGCAATGTAAATTGTTACTACTAATATTACTTCTCTGCAACCATTCAATATTATGAACTGTTGAGAACTCGCGTATCATTAATGCCATTAATTCATTGCATATAAAATTAAGAACAATGAGGAATAGTTCATAATTGAATTATACAAGAATTATGAATGCGGAAGTGAAAAAATTGTTTTTTGTACCTAAACGAGTATTCAGTTAAGAGAAAAAAATGTAAGATTTTATATTCGATTTTAAAAATAATTGCAATTCACTTCACACCTCATACAATCCTACTCATATATAAAGCTGCTTGTGTACTCAGGTATTCTTAGTCAACCGAGAAAAATCTCCTCACAGTGAGTCTTAAGTGACCATGTGTTATTCAAGTCAAAACTACTGTTAACTGGTTCCAAAAATCAAACAGGCCCGCCTGTGTAGAAGCGCAATTTTAAATCATAAGGCTATATACATATGCTTAGTAACAACTCTGCTTTAGCATTATCATTATCACCATTATAAAATCTCAAACAATCCCACCGTTGGACTCTATTTTCATAATATTAGTGATAAAGACATTATAGTCCATAACGCTGTCAAAGCAGGATTGAAAATTTTTTACATATTTTGTAGAAGAGTCAGGTATTTTTAATAATTCGCAATTAATTCCGAAAATTTTGCTGATTTAATTTTGTTAATGCAAAATTCGAACCCAAGGCAACGGTGCATACTTAATATACCAATTCCAACCATGAATTACAAGTTTTAAAGAAAACCTTGACATATTTGGATTTTACCATCGTGTAAAAACATTTGTTATAAAAGAGGCAGTTTTAAACTCGATATTTATTAAACTGACTGATCGTGGGCAGTATAAGAATTAATTTATACAATTAATATACTATAGAATTAAACTAGTTTGTTGAATATTAAATTCAAAAACGTTTCAACTCAGATAAATCATATAACGCATTTAAACTCAGTTCACGTCATTGGGGAAAGAAAACTGTGTTCAAGAACAATCCAATATCTATTAAAAATTGTTTGATTGAACTGGAACGATTCGATCACCACGCTTTCGTCACTCATTGGCTCATACATTAATTAAATGAATCTTCAATGAGAAATAAAGCATACCAAAAATTATACAATATTACGTATACGGTAATCGTTGTAGTTGCAATTTATACTAGACTTGCGGCCCGCCCCGGCTTCGCTTAGTGTACTTTTATTTTTAAACATTTTGAGATATATTTATAATTTTATCTTTAGAAAGGACATATTCAATGTTGCATATTATGTCCGCTGCGTAAGGAGCCGACCGCGCGACTACCTATTTTACAGATGTGCCCACCCCGCACTTCGTGCCCTCGTCGCCTTGTCCGCCGGCCTACGCTACGGCTGCTTTACGTGGAGCCACACTGTCATTGCACGGGGGCGGCGGCGGTGTTTATTTTCCTAAATTCCTAAAATCTTCCGAACGGAATGTCCGATTTGAGTAATACAAAAAGTTATCTATAGGTATCGAAATATTTTATAATATGAAATAACTTATTTGGATAAGGATTAATACGAAGGTATGGTTATCATGGTCTAATTTTGGTCAGCTTTTAAAATGTAAAAAGTGATTATAGTGACATAACTACAATAATTGGACGTAGAGTATCGCGAAGTTATTGAAGATATTTATATATTCTCTAACATTATAGACATTTTTTTGTTTTATCATCAATATGCGTATGCGATGATAGAAATTTTTAAGCAAATTTTTTACACCTTGGTTCAAGTTACTGAAGTTTTAGCAAGGATCTCTTATATTTTCTAATAACAAATATAGCATATGTTACTCAGGGATAATGAAGCATTGTGAAAGCAATTGTGAAAGAATTTTTAAAATCGGTTCAGTAGTATTTGACTTTATTCGTTACAAACAAAATACAAAGATTTCTTCTTTATAATATTAGTATAGATAACCCTAAAGCGTGGTCTTAAACTTTCTAATACACGTACAAGTTTAGATTCGACCATCTTTTTTATAATATTCATAATAATAATGTATCATAACACTACTTTCGAATTCTATCCACGCTATATTTTTTTGATGTCGAGAAACGAGCAGACGAGCTACCATTTGATTAGTGGTCTCCGTCGCCCATGGACACCATGTTGTTACATTGCATTACCAACGCATTATTATTGCCTTTCCGACAATATAACGGATACTTGTATGAAACGTTTCACGGTCGGTTTTAGAGCAGGGTTGTTGCTAGCCAAGTGAGGAATATACTGTACCATTACCCAAGTACCATCGGGATTAAACTAGGTGGTACAGAACCCAGAGACTTTCAGCGGGAGATACCGTTTGCCATAACCTCGTGTATTGTTTATCAGGGTACACCACGAGCAGGGGAGGTAAGCTTAGGGGGATAGATTGGATCTTTACATATAGTGGGATTACTGTAATTTAAATTACATTAATTCATTAACTGAATGTACTTTCAGTGACAAAACAGGGCTTATGTCATTGTTTAGCGAGATATGATAAACTTCCTTTCATAAACATAATACCCAAAATGTGATAATTAAAAAATATTTCCTGAATGGCTCTTAAATTAAATGTAAAACACATTTAATTAATCAAAAATTTCTTAAACGTGGCAGATTAGTGGCCTTATGTTACCCGATGGTCTTCGATAAAATTATATTATAATGATTAATTAACGTAGACTTTTGGGCCCTCCTTCTATTAATTTACAAAACAGGCATCACTAAAAAATACTCAATGAAGTGACTACCTGATGAAGACGGCGGAAATCCTCTGGATTGAGTAGGCTTAGGTTTGGTTAGAGTGATGCATTTAAAAGAAGCCTATGTCCAACAGTAAACTTAGAAATGAAGGACACATAGACAAGAAATTAGAAAAAGCGTAAATGTTGATTAAAAAAACTGTGCAGAGGCGTGTTTTAAACTTATTTTGTACAGTGAACCCGTAAAGGCGTTTTTCTGAATCGATTGCTGAACTTAAAATTGAATTTCAAAACAGGTGATAAAAATGTTAAGAAATTCGAATATTTCAACGTTTCTGGAACGATGGAGAAAGAAAAAGGTCTTACCTTGGAATGCATTTTTAGTTATAACTTCATCTTGGTTTGGAAATTTAAAAATGGAGTAGTTAAAGCTACATATAATCTCATATTCATGCTAGAAGCTAGGAATGTTCACAATCTTTTGAAAATACAATAAAAAACTATTAGTTACAATCTGACGTGCACAGTCACTAGATTCTTTCAAGAAACTAGAGAAGAATCATATTATCTCTCCCTGTTGTCCTTTCCTTAATCAATTTTTAGTCTGATAACCTTTGTAATAGTTGTTGATAAAATAACACAAATACTACTATTTTTCATAATTGTGCATTCCTACCTTGTTTTATAACTCTATCTACTGTACTAGCTTTATACATTGTATAGAAGTGGGCGTTAATTAAGAGATATAACCACCTGTTGTATGTAAAACATTATATCTTAAAGTTCCTATATACTGTTTTGGTGTACAATATTCCAGAAAATATTTATCTACTGCACCATGTTTAATTTTTTTTATGTCAGAAGCCGACAAGCTAGTAGCCCTGCCAATTAATGGTAAGGGGTCAAGGCCGCCCTTGAATGTCGAAACACGTGTAAAATATTTCAAAGTAGATTTTAAAAGGCGAGTGCGTAAAGCGTACCATCTCGCACGAGTAACGTCGGGATTAAATTAGGACGCCCAGCGGCCACTAACTGGATTTAAGTATTTAAATTGTAACTCGACAGATTTGAGTCAAAATCGAGTTTTATATTATCATAGTGTAACAGAATGAAGACAAACACTTATTTTTATTTAAATCTATCCCGGATTTTTAAACCTACATCTATTGATTCATATATTATCATATTTTGTTTAATATGTTCAGAATTAATTCTTTTTTTTAATTGGGGAATGAGAATTTTTAAGTTTACTTGGCCTCTTCAGAAAAGTTTTCGGGATGTAGAATTCCTACAAAGTTCCCTCGGCAGCCATTCGGCACATAAGAAAAGGCTCCGGAACCTCATGTGAACGCATCGGGGCCTCTTCTGCGCTGAGCTCTTCTTCTCTTGGGTATTGGCCCAACAAGTACACTGCTGAAAAATAACTATTGAGTAACTATTAAGTGAAGGCCGTTATTGTCAGCAAAATTGTTCGCAGATTAGTTCATCTTACAATTTACAGCGTTACATTTATTTTTTTCTTTCAATGGATCCTCCACTTTGCCTTTCTCTTAGGAACAATAGTTTCTAACAACGTCAAGCTGTTGTGTGTCAAAGACGCTAAAATGATCATAAAAGGCAGGAGCAATGTTTGCCTCACATCAGAATTTCGAAGAAGCCGATGATAGCTAGGAATAAAAAAAAACTCCGCCTCAAACGAGGGTAATAGAAACATTAAAACCGAATTTTGTTAGAAATGCTAATGTGTGACCCCCGTGTTTTCAGAAACTTATATCTATGTAAATATGTGAAAATTTCTCAACATCCGCCAGGGCCCCTTCTGAATTTTAAATGACATTTCGCATTCAGCAAAGTAAGATTCATTAATAAACGAGTAAATATAGTGAAACGTAGAGTTTCATATAAATAGGAATGAAAAATCATCACAGACCTATTAAGTATATATTGTAGAAGATTTATACAGGTATAAGGGACTTTATTCATGGTGGTCCGTTATTAACTTATTACCTATTAAAATAAAATGATAATTAATAATGAATATTACTAGAGATGGCGTCTTATACAATTGGAGAGTGACTTGATTATGATGAAATATATAAAGTTACAGTCCGTGTTACATATAAAAACACAGAAAATTTGCTTTGCAGTAATGTTTAGATTACAAAAATTAACAAACTTGGATAATTATAATTATGTACACACCTTTACTTTCAAAAATCACCACACACACAGACACACACACAAACTAGCGCGCATACGCACGCACACGTACGCACACATATACTCACACATACACACTTTTGTATATGGGGGTAATTTTTAGTTTTTATATATATATTTTTTGTTGTTTTACGTATAAGGACTGGTGTGAATCTAGTTACCCACAACACAGGGAATTCTAGTGTGGGAGCTAGAAACCAAAAAAAATATTAAAAAAGAAAAACACTAAATAATTTTTGAGATATATATATATAGCTATTCAATTTGTTATCACGTTTTTAGCCAATAACTGTTTCATTAAGTGGGTTGAATTAAATGTAAGTAAATGTTTGATGGTATATATATATATATATATATATATATATATAAATCAATTGCCATACGTCTAATTTGAGAACGATTACACTGATTAGGCTGATTGTTGGGATAAAGTTTGTATGAATAATTTGTTTGAAATCACCCAGAGATCTAAAAATTTCGTTAGTATTTTTATATGAAATTCTCAATCAGTCCTGTACTAATAGACTGATTGGAGGTTGAGACATTGTAAATACATATATGCTATTCACACTCTTTACTATCCAAGCCGATTTCGCTAGTAACAAAATAAACATCTAAATATCGCTGCTTCAATTGAAATCTACCACAAATCAAAATTATACTTTTTTACATAACAGCTAATCCAAGAAAAATAAAGTAATTTTTTTTGTAATGCTTTCTTATTTTATATCAAATATATGTTTATTATACATCGTTAGAAGCATAGTTTTAAGCAGTTTTAAAAAAAAACTGAATGCTACAAGAGATATAAGCATATAAGTTACTTTTGAATATAAAAAATATGTTTGAAATATACTAAATATGGAATAAAACAACGAGAAGTAAAAAAAATATTAATCATGTTTCTCTGTAAAATTTTTAAGAAACACAATAAGAAAAACATGTAATTTAATAAAATAACTAAAATGCTATCTTACACAAATCAAAGTTTTCTTGAAATAACAAATAAAAATCTTCCAAATTGTTGTAGAAAACCACCAATAAATTTTTTGAGTGCTACTCAAACAATGAATACATAAAATTTTAAACAATTTAAATTTGTTAAATCACCTAACTAGCAAATATAACGCAAGTGTTCAATACTCAAAATAAAACAAGGACTTTATAAATATGAAGAAAACTTTTAAAACATTTGAACAAAATTCTTTATATACCCTAACTTTAAAATAAAATCAAATCAAATTTAGAATGAACAATAGTTTTTAAATGTCATATTATAACTATGATAGTATATTAAATGTAATTAAGAACACATTTGAGATCACAAAATACAACCGTTTTTAAATATTAGCTTTGTTAAATTGTGTAAGTAGTTTAAAGTTCCTCAATCTATGTGGGTACTTAGTACTCACCGCGTTTCTCCTCTTAATATAAATATCAGCCTTACAGATTTTCAAAGAATGACTCATAACATTTTGTTATAATATTTCTATTAATAAGATTAAGAATATCCTGTTTCTTCGCTTGCGGTACATTTCGTTTTTGGGTATAAAGTTTCTTTGGTTTAATATTTTCAGATTGATTCGTTTTCTGCTGCTTGCCCTTATTTAATGTAAACACTGATTTAAATTTATTGTCTTGATATGAAGTCTCATGCAGAAACCTATTCTTTACGTATTTATCTATTTTCATTACTTTTATATCTGACCATTTAATCTTCTCTCTATCTTCATTAGTAGTAAAGTTACAGCAAGCCAAAGGTTTCAAATCAACAAAACTATCATGGGCAAGTTCTTTAACTATATAAGGCGAACCTTTTATTTTTGCAGTTTTAATTAGCGTCATATAATGATTATGTACCTGACATAAATGGGCGAAGATTTTGAAACTCGAATTATATTTTTTTGGTAGGAGTAATGAACGGCATGTAATACTTCTTAGTTGTGGTAATGTACATATATGTGGCATATTGGTACATAGATATCATAAACTTATTTTTCTGCTTTATTTTTCTCTTCTTTCTGTGTTTTCGTTTTCAATGGAAGGATAGCTCGTTTCAACACTTGATATACCAACGCTGGAAGCGTGCATGTTATCGTTATCTGATTGTAAATCACTTGATTCAGCATTTTTAGTTTCAGATTCCACTTTAATCGGAACATCGTCGAAAAAAATATCTGCTGTCGGATTACTATGGCCAGGTTCTTCAATCTCTTTATATAAACCAGAGGGTCCAGATTCAGGGGATAATTGTTGTAGTTTGCTTTCAGAGAGGAGGAGGATCTGAATCACTTGAAGCTAAGTCTTGCCCAATTTGAAAATCTAGATCAATACTATCGTCCGAAGAGAAATCTGAACCAGAGCTGGTCGAACTTATAGACTCAAAAGTGTCGCTATCATAATCGCTTTCTGGAACAACTACGTTTCTTTTTAAACATTCATCATCTAGTAGAGAATCGAGACTGTGCTGACTGTCAGGAATAGAATTACTATCAAAACACTCATTCAGAGCCACATTTGTTTCTTTCAAAATTGGATAATCATTTTCCGCAAATTGATCGCAAAACATCCGTATGTTTTTCCAAGTTTTGGATATTTTCGCCATTACTTCTACAGTTATCTCTTAACATTTTCAGTATTTTATGTACTCTTTTACTCATTCTGTAAAAAAATAATAATACATACCAAAGCCACCCAATCTCCGACTTAAGCCACCGGCATTTTTAAAATTATAAAACTTCATAAAATAGTATAAATAGAATACCTATTAAACAAAAAAATAAAATAAACCATAAAGTAAAATACATGTATGTAACGTTAATGCTTACAAAATAATAGTAATATAATATGTAAGACATACTTGAAATTTTATAATTACAATGATTTACACAAATAAATGTAAGCTAATGTATCTTAAAACATGACCCTATCGATTAACCTAATGTATTAAAACAACTCTGTAAGAACAAAGCAAAACGAGTGTATTCCTGAATAAGGCCCTTTTAATTTGAAATGATAACAACAGAAAGTAGTTATTTATATTCAAAATAAACTATTTTTAAATACCGTACTTTATATTAAAAAACAAATGCAAAACGAACACATTATCTCATAAGTTTATTTTGATCAAAAAACAACCAGTCTTAAAATATTGTTCTTTGCTTTTAAAAACAATGTCATACTTACGTGAATCCTGAATTGAAAATTGAAGTATTCCGAAATATAGTCGTCTTCTGTATAAAATTAATATGTAACACAGATTAAATTTTTAAAATATATCACTTTTGCATACATAAAATGTACTTTCAGTTCGGTTGTCGACGAGCAACTGACAATATGGCGATTTAGATCATATTTCGCGCGTTCAAAACAAAAATTCAAAA
Source organism: Megathymus violae (assembly GCA_003671415.1). NCBI lineage: Eukaryota > Metazoa > Arthropoda > Insecta > Lepidoptera > Hesperiidae > Megathymus > Megathymus violae. The sequence continues at coordinate 4,838,396 of PDGT01000002.1, forward strand.
AAAGCGGTTACGTTGTTTTGATACTTTAAAATGCATAATCAATATGTGTCTTTTTTAAATATAAAAATATGAAGGACTATGATTGCATTTTTGCAATAAAAACATTTTTGAATTATTTCTATTTGTGGTACTTTAGAATTCAAGTAGCGATCGATATGTTTAAACCATAGAGTTAATATACGTAATAGAGGAACACTCATCTGAAAATCGCGTCACCAAAACATAAATGTGCATGTGTGTGAAAAATACACTGATGTGCGTGACTTTTAGTGATGTCAAATTCACGTCCATGTATTATCAACATGAATGTCGACTATTCTATCGCAGGTTTTTTGCTATACTTCTTTCGTTCTCTTAATTAATTATTACATGTTAAATTAATAACACCATGCTAATCCTAGTAACTTCTCTATACTTCGCTTCTTCTAAACTTAACCTTATTTGACAGGATAAAACAAAACGTGATTAAACGGTACTAAAGAAAACAATAATAATAATAATGCTTATTGGTTGTAATTAACTCTTTGATGTGAAATAACCAACAAATTTTGGAGGTATAGATTCTTCATTAACATGTCAATTATTTCGTAGAACAAAATAGTTGCCCTTAAAATGTCTACTGTAAACTTTCTACCCTATCTATCAGGTTTAACATTCGAATCCATTTTTATTTTTGAACTGCATTTACAGGAAACCTTGAAGAAGTAAAAGTCATATCATAATAATAACAAATATAAAATTACCCAAATTTTATCAATTTAAGGAGCTAATACTATTCAAAAGCCAAAGATGCACCTTTATATCAGTCCATCTCTTTTCTGACCAATGTGTTTATAAGCTGTAACTGAAACTAAGAAGGTAAAATATGAACAAATCTAGGGAAAACAAAAAATATTTATTTATACCTATTTAAAAATTATCCACTTATTGATAGATTTTGTGCTAGTCCTACACGAAACGGTATCATTTTCACGTACCCAATATCTTTTTATCTTACACATAATTATTAAAAAAAGTTATTATTCATAAAATGGAGTATTTACTGCATGTTATTAATCTCAATTTATATAATTTAAAGATCAGCGGCTATGAAAAGAAGCATCGTAAAAGTAGTATTGCACTATCATTACTTACCTGTGTATTGCCTCTTTGTTTGGGTTATTGTTATAAGTAACCCTACAATTTAATACTGAATACGACACCATTGTGTTTACTATTTTTAGTCTGAAAAATATAGAAAGATTGAAGTGAAACTAATAAAATAACAAATAGCAATTTTTTGATAGGAGAGTAATGAAAACAGTCCTACGGTAAATTTTCTTGCATCTCTTTTTCGCAAGTAGGATTTTCCGTAAGGCTCGAAATCTCACTCGCACACTATGTATGTTCCTCTATTACTAGTATATTAACTTTACGGTTTAAACATTATCGCTATTACCGCATCGCACGGTCAAGGCTGAATCGATTTGTTTCTGCTACGAGTACTAATCAAAATAATACATTTGCAATATTAAATTAGAATTTCAATTTAGCATAGTAGGTATACAGGTAACAGTAAAGAAGAAAGAGTCGTAGTACCCTGCTGGTTCCGTCATTAAACGTCTTTTCTATGCAAATTAAAGTTAAAACATTAATAAACGTTCGTACATTTACACTCCCGCAATAGAATTATCTGTTGTACGGGTGACATGATAGAACACAAATATGACATGACAAACACACGAGAACAAACATTTATTTGTGACACTTATTTCGGATTATCCGATCGATTTATTATTTATCCACCTTTTCGGATAATTGCAGTTACGAATATTAGAATTGTAATTCTAAAAGATAAAAAAATCTACTGTATTAAGACATATCAATTGTAATATAAAAACTAATCCGACATCAATTGGTAAATGGCCTAAAATATAATAGAAATAATAAGAACTATTTAAACAATGAGAGAGAGAGAGAATTTTCGATTTCGGATAAATTTTATTTCAGATATCCGATAGTTTAGTTGTTTATGGGATTCCATAACATCTTCGGTTTGAAGCGTAGAGCTTGATGGTCGATGGTAGTCAGTAGCATAGAGAAGAGTCATGATCATATATCATTTCGACAGTTACAGGTTATAATCATTATGGTCTCCCATTCATAACTAATGTTGGTTACAGAACTTTTTAAACTAAACCACAGAGTTACTTCAAACACTTTGCTTCAGATCAATTATTAACTGATATGATGTAGTTTTCCTAGTCTAGGAGATCCTTCTACCCACATACCTCAGTATTAATATACTATGTGTTGGTAACCGACTACAAAAAAATAATCTCTCTTCTCGGAACTCCGAAATGTTTCAACATTACATAACACATTGATAGTGATGTTGGTGTGTGAGTGTTTTCATTGTGATGTTGATGTGTAAGTGTCACGCGGAAGGATACATATATTTCAATTATTATTGCCTAGTTTTATAATGTATGTATGTATGTTGAGTATGTCATTGGGTAGTTTGAATATTATTCTAATGTATAGTTTTGAGTATGGTTATATAGGTGTAAAAACTTTAATAAAGCTCATGCACAGTTTAACACATAAATCCGCGTTCAAGAAAGTCACCACTGCACTAGGAGTCAGTGTTGCGACCGTTCTCTTAGTATCATCTACCCCACTTATTACATAATTCAACTCAGAAAAATTCCCACACATTCACTAATTTCTCTCCCAACGAACGTTTAATTCAAAGAATGCTATAACACTTCTATTTCTTAATTATGAACGGTTAATTTGTGAAGAATGCGTGATTTGGGTCCGGTACGGAACGTTTGATTTGGCGGAACTGATTAAACAACAATTAGGTACTATTGTTAGGAGTCAGTGTGGTTACAGTGATTTTTATGACCAAAGAAATATCAGTTCTTCATAGCTTAACTTTTTTAATAGTAAATGCCCAAACGGGTTCGTTCCAAAATTCTAAGAGTTACCTCCCTATACAAGACGATAATGGGAAGAACTAAGTTACCTTAGAATCCCTGTTTAACAACTGATATATTAATACTGAAACTTATTATAGATATCAACTACTTAATGTTTATACAAAAGGCCATCAATATTTGCCACTAGATGTCGCCGCTCAATGCCTTGATCACATTTAGCATTGGGTAATAATAAATGTGAATGTAATTTTTGCAAGTAAAACTGGTGTTGACTTCTTTTGTGACTATATTCGCGTATAATTTGTAACAGATCTCTGACATGAAGGCAATGTTAATCTCAAATTCATAATATAATTTCAATTTTAAAAAGTAGGTAATACATTTTCTAATAGGTTTTTTTTATAAAACGTGACATTACAATATACCTTATGTGCATTACATTGTTTGAATTATCATGAATTGTAATGTGAATATTAGGTAGATTTATACGTAATATACATTATAAACTGTTTTGGTTTAATATGAAACTAAAGTGTTTTATAAATTGAATGTTTTGTAAATAAAAAAAATTACAAAGTTTAAAGTATAATTCCGTACTATAGTAGCCAATATATATAAAAATAGTTTTGTACGTATTCCTGTAAACTCGGGAACACACGGACAGATACATGACAGATCAAAATTTTAGATCCTTTGCTCATATTTATTGTTAGCAAATTTTATGATTGTGGATTCATATACCTAAGCATTTTGTTACTTGACGTATCGATCGCAAAGAGAATGAAGGTGGATGACGCAGATTTTGTGCAATAGATAAGTGTTGATAATTCGTAGTAAAAATTGAAAAGGGATTACATAATTATCAACACATAGATTAATGTAGCCTTAATGTTAAAAACACGTAATTATATCTGAACAAGGAAGTTAAAATCGCCGGTCGAAAACTGAAGGCACGCTCGCATACGACAGTTTTGATTGTTATCTTTAATATATTAAAGATATAATATATCTTAAATATATTAAAGATAATATTATTAATTAACATTAAAATATTACGAGTTTCGTAAGATTTTTTGCATAGTGTATGCAATCATATATTTTTTTTATGGACACATAAGTCAACTCACCAACAATATCTCTTGATCGTTGCTATTTGCAAATTACTTAAGGATTTTTTTTATTAAAAAAAATATAATAGTAATTAATTTTGTAAGGAGTTTTTGAATAATGTAATTGTTTATACAATACTATATTTATATAATACTAGACTCGAATATTTCTTTACTACTTACAGTAACGTGATGGAATAGGTACTTATATAATTAAAGAACTAGATACGGGTAACAGCCAAAGTTTTTTTAAGTTCCCACCACAGCCGAGCCAGGCGTTGTAATTATTAACTGTTGTATAGTAATTGGTTGAGGAAAATCCCCTCGTCTCACAGTGATCCACCTAGAACAAACTAGGTGGACAAAAATAATTTATTGAACATATTCCTTTTTTAACCATCAACTTTAATATTTTTCTTGTTGTAATCACCTTCATAAGTAGGACGAGCATAAAGTTCATAATTTATAGGATATTAATTTCATGAAAAACTGTAATATTGAAAAAAAAATGGATTTGAAATGTAAAAATTAAGTATATTAACAATACAAAAATAATAACAATATAAAAATTATTAAAACTATATGAAACAACTACAAAAAATAAGGTTAATATATTATTGTCTACTTATAATACATTATAATAAAATATAATAATTATTCAAAAAGATATCTTTAACAATGTCTACTCATTACTATAGATCATCCGATGGCTCCTCATCACTATGAAAATCTGAATCCGTTATTAAGTAAGCTTCTTCGTCATTCGCAGGAAGATTACGTGATACTCGGTGGACGGGTATTGAAGGCGGGATAATCAAATTGAGCACTTCTGTTAGGAACGTCTCGGTTCGCTTTTTAGAAACTTCTCTGAGTGAGTTAATTAGATGGTCGGACGTAATCAAAAGCATATTTAATAAATATTATTCGTGGATGTACGAGACTGTTCTCTGATGTGGTGGTCACGAAATCTCCAGCAGTCATTGTAACGAACCTCTTGAGCTTCTTCCGAGATCTGATCAATTGGCATTCACTTGCACTCTTCGAATGCACCAAGTCTTCCACCCTACATTTTTTCGTTTTATATGAAGAATTGTCAGTCTTTCTTGGGTCGACGATGAATGACGATGAAAAAGCACATGGTTGATGTATGCGCACGGTAAATTCTGTTTGCTCCTTCTAACCAACTTTTATTTTTATTTAAAAGCAATCCCTTGTCATCTTTGAGTGTATGTTCTTCGTTAAATTTAGTCGAAACACTTGAAATTTTCAAATACATTTCCGTCACCTATTCAGGAATCACATCTGTGTATTGTTGCTTTATAAAATTCATTATATTAGTATTTTTATCTTCCTTGACGTATTTCAGCCATTCTTCAAAAAACTCCATTATAGCGTACTTATGTTTTGAATATAAACAAAAAGTGTTATTTGGATAGGTTGTAGTATACAAATTATATGACATTTTAAAGCTAAATAATGTAGCTATAACATATAAAAAAATTGACTGGATACATGTGCATAAAAAAAGTTACATTCGATGACAGTTACAGAAATATGAAAATTAACATAGTTTTGGAACACAATGGACTCGACTTTAATTCATATCAGAAATCAGAAATGAAATGTAAAAAAAATGTAAAAAAAACATACCCTCTAGAGTAAAAGCCATCATAGAAAACACTATAATAATCACTACAAATTTTAAGAGATGTTTTCGAAAGCGCTGCAGAATTGCAACTAAATTGTTGATGTACATACCTACGTTTATCGTATTACCTATGTTCAACCCTTATGACTTATGACTGTAGAATGTTTAGTGCATTTTTTTACCTGGAATTATGACTTTGGGGGTGTTGTTAATGACATTACCTAACAACAACTCATTAGAGGATTAGTTAAAGTGACTTTTGTCCACCTAGCTTGTTCTAAGTGAATCACTGTGCGTCTACGTGACTAAGTTAGCGTGTGCCGGACGAATGTTACTAATTATCTACTTCCCAACATGATGGAAGACGAGATATCTAATGCGACCTTGTCACAGATTATTAAATAATAATATTTTAGAATCAATTCAGAACATAGAAACTGGAATTAATTGTCTACTTTTCAGTCATTAAAATCATTAAAACATTAAAATCATCAAATCATTAAAACCATTCACCATTATTTTAAAACGTACGTGCAGAACTATTGAGAGAAATCAATAGAACGACGCAGATGCCAAGATCAAATTTATCGCCACCGCATTACATTGCATTGTGGGGGGTGTTGGCTTGCTGTTAAAAATTAACGAAGCCCAATGTGTAAAAAATGCTGAAAATTGACTCAAAAATCTACTTCCTCACTTACACCACCAGCTTGCGTCAGTGTCTCTCAATAGGATTTTTTTAACCAAGCGATTAAAAAACCCCAACACAAATTAATCTAATATCGACCACTTTATCTAATAAGACTAGCGGCCCGCCCCGGCTTCGCACGGGTGTACTATTATTTTTAAACGTTTTGAGATATATTTATAATTTTATCTTTATATGTTCTCTAATATGGTAGAAAATTTTTTTGTTCTATCATCAATAGTTTCCGCAGCGTATGCGATGAATGAAATTTTTAAGCAAAATTTTTTTACACCTTGGTGCACGCTACATAAATTTTAGCAAGGATCCCTTATTTTTTTTTAGTAATAAATATAACATATGTTACTCGGGGATAACGTAGCATTCCAATGGTGAAAGAATTTTTTAAAGCGGTTCACTAGTTTATGAGTTTATTCGTTACAAACGTACAAAAATACAAAGCTTTCCTCTTTATAATATTAGTATAGATATTGAAATATTGTCGAAATGTTTTATCAAACCTTTCAACGCCGGATGCTTATGTTCGGTAGAATAGTCTAAACAGTTTAGCTTAACTTCAATTTTAGCGCGGTTTCTGTTTATTTTTAAACCTCACCTAGGTGTGAATGTTAACGTGAACGTGACGGCCAAGTTTTGCTCGACTCCGTTTTTAAACAATGGAACGGCTTAACAACTGCTATCTAAATATAACAATTGGATCTGCAGACTTAACGCACTGCTGGATTTTGAAGAGGTAAAGTAATTTTGACACATCCATCGTTCACCCATCAAATTACAGACGACACTCGAAGTTGAGTAACTTGGTAGATGATTTACGATTAACACAACCCATCGAGCGATGAGCTCTTCGACCTTCATAACAATACTAAAACAATTAAAATAAACATAACATGGACGTCGCACTGCCGCGCGCCCAGTTTGCAAATAACAGAACAATGTTGAAATATCTGCAATGTTTCGCTCGTGTTTACAGCTCAATCGATCATAATTTGCTCTGATTGAGAGCCGAAAGGATCTTGAACCCCACGAACAATATTAAATTCTATTCTTTCATAAATAATGTGAACATCATGGAATAAGACTTTTTCTAGTTTAATTTTTTTAAAGGCTTTTTCAATATAAATTAGGTTCAGCACCATTTACAAATGAGACTTTTCATCTCAGTCATCATATGTGGCAATATTCAGTTAAGTAGAATTGAAGTTTTGTTTTAGGTAACTTCTGAACTACTTTCAATTCTCAATTCAATTTAATTTCAACCAAAATATTCAAAAATTTATATACCAAAATATATTAAGCATCAAAGCTACAGCTATCACTGCGCTCTTCATGCATTGAGACTATTCAATTCCGTCTAACTTAATTTTAATTTATGGTTAATTTATTGCGCATAAAATATGTTTAAATGTGTATATAATCATTTATTATTTGTATTAATGTCTGTATATATATACATACGAATGTAGGTAATATATATTTATTTGCTTGTATACATATATTTTTATTATAATGAAAATGTGGGCACGCTGATTATATCTTTCGATTCGATATCATTTATTTGGTCGCAAAATCACAATAAAATCTAATTTTAGAGTTTATGATATTCTTTTCATATTTGAATAATTGAAATACTTTTAAAGTTATTCAAGGAATATAAATAAAATTTACTCGTCCCAAATCCCTTCCCTCCACTAATCTCTAGAACTACTACACACAAATTTTGTAAATATAAATACTGTATATAGATACAGTAAACCTTCAATCAAGACAGTTAGGTAACTCTAACTTTGCTGGAGAAACGAACCTAATCGGAGAACAAAATGTCATGGGGTGATCTATTCTACGATCATACTGTTTATCGAGACATTTTTAGTTCGTGTACTATTCACTTATTAAGAATTATAACTAGTAGGAATAGTAAAAGGTACTACAGAACGCCGTATCTCATTTCAATTTCATCGTAAGCCTAATGAGAACGGATGCATGTTTGGAAAGGATTAATTACAGTTTATTACAGTTATACAATTCTGGGGAACCATAATGTAATAATCGAAAGTTGAAATATGCGAATGTTTTCAAAATAAACCAGTCGTAATGGCAGTATTTCGGACGCAAGATTAAGAAGTATGCGAAGTATTTCAGTGATTCATTGAATCATTGAATCGTTCGTTATCGTTGACGATTTGTGTCAATCGATAAGTGATCGAACAATTTAAGTAACTTCGAACGCCAGTGGAAGTTCGATAGGAGACTGCAATCGGCAAAATTACTTGAGTGTTTGTCATTTCCATACCTATCCATGTTATATTATATGTATGTATATATGTTATATTATATACTACTTCTTCCATATCCATTTGGGAGTATAAAAGATTCCATCGTTCATTTAATTACTAGCCAACAATAGACGAAACTATAGCGCAAGGTCCCTCTTTTAGAGGTCGCTTGACTCTAAATTATTTAATACTAAGAATAGGTACTCATATTTTACAGTAATGTTCCTAACATGGTTGGCTAACTACCACCTTGCTTTCAAAATCGTACATTAAATTTATTTAAATTTATTATTGTATTTAAAAACGTGCTAGGTTGCAGTGCTGAAGAACTAGTTTCCAATTTGGTCATTTGTCAACAATAAATAACTCAGGACGCTCCATTTGATAGGCAGAGTCACTACCAATCTTATTACAAGTTTATTTAAACTTAACATATGCTTTACATGCTACAATGACATTTTCTTTTTATATGATAATAAAAGACAGTCTGTTATGTAGCTTAAACCATGTTACTCTGGTATACTTAAACACTTCTAGAACAAAATAATGAAGCAAATAATGGATTCAGTCGACCATCTGGTACCAATTGTTAATCTGGCTCGTTCAAGCTAGTTTTATTAAGGCATATAGTTACCATCAGAAGCAACCCATCTCGCTCGTTCCTGTGTTACCAAAATAGGATAGAGTGCACATAAACAGGATGTAGGACATGCAATGACCTTAGTGTGGGGTTTGAGTTTCATAAACCTACATGAAATTCTTTGAAACTGGATGAATAAATAAATTGGCCGGAATTATTTTTTTTATTGTATACTATTTTGTTCATGTAGCGTAGAGTAAAGTATGAAAGCTTAAGCGCATTGTATTTTGTATTGGGATTTTCCTAAAAGAATTTAGAGATATTTGTTATATATATATATATATATATATTAAGGAAACGTGCCTCATGCTAAATTATTGATTTATCTATTGTCAAAATCTTCAAAATTACTTAGAACAGAGACGTTTGTAAAATTGGCTTTTTGAAACAGGTATTCGTAAAATTTTTCCTCACAAATAAATTCCTCACAACTTAATACAATTATTGCAAATCGTCTGTTTGTGAATCTACCCAGTTAAATTACACCATGTAATATTTTTACGTTACTAGGCACCACAACCTATGCAAATCAGGACGAGGGACGTGATAGAATCATTGTCGAACACGAAAAAGCTGATGAACCAACTAGTTATGTCGCTTTCAGTATTGTAGCCGAAACACGTATACACAATAGTAGGATTGTTTTAACCTGGCCATAGAACAAACGTGCATGAATATTGTCGTGTTTAACCTGGGTAGTAAAGACAGAGAAACCCGGTACCATTATCTCGTCGGATATTCAGTAATATGCACCCCAGTGAAAGTTGGTTTGGACACAAAGATAGACGAACAGTCTAACGTGCTTCGCTCATGCAATGGATTTATTCTATAGGAAGCTAGTTTGCTGCCTTTATACTTAATTCTTTTTTTATATAACTAGTCGACAAAGGATCAGACGTGCCACGATGGTAAGTCATCATCGCCACCCATATACTTCAGTAACATCAAAGCCATCAACGAAGTGTTGCCGCCAGACAGTTCGGAAGTTTCTTTATTAAAATTAAGCTCTCTCGAAGAAATTATCTTAATTGTAACTTTCTAAATCATTCGTTCAAGTTATCTATCGACAAATCGACCATTTCATTTCTAACGGCGATCGACAGGAATTTAATTTTTTCTAAATATCCGATTCTGAAATCGTTTGGACAACTGTTTTAAATTTTAATGGCATAACTTACTAAATAAACGTTTTGTTATGACTTCAATAAAATTAAACGAAAAAAATGTTAATCTTGGCATATACGTAGCACGTTGTGTTTTTAAAATAATCTTATGTGTTGCAATTTAAAATGTTCATAGCCAAAACAAAAACAAAAAAAAAACTTACTAAATGAACAGCAGTGATACAAAACCCTAATTTTAAGTTATTTTTAAATACATCTCCCAATTTTAACACGGCAAGTCGCCAACCTTGTAGACGGACAAAAATTATCGGTCACCTTACAAAAACGCACTTAGAATAATCATCCTAAATGCAACAGGAAAAAACCATAGCCTACCATGTAGCAAGATTAATTTGGACTATATGTTTGACACAGAAGGTTCAAATTCAAACGTATCAGGTGTACATGTTAATTGAAATGTCGGCTGTCTGTCTGAGCGTGTGTTGGGTCACGTAGAAAGAAAATGCTTGTTTCCATTGAATCAAGGTCGGTTGTGTTGACGTCGAAAGACATATGGAGATTAGAAAGTTTTCAAGTTTTTAATCACGGCCTTGTAATTATTGGATTTCTTTATTTTATTTATTTATTTATTCCTTTATTTATCTTATAGTTGATTGTATCAGGCGTTACTTTGCAGAAATTCATTGTTATTAAATTAATACTAATTTAATAACTTGATTTTATCATCACAACTACCTGTAACTATCCCGTTGCTGAGTTCTAGTCGGCTTTTATAATTACAGGGATCAAGGCCATAGGCCGCCATAATAGCCAAATGGGGATTGGCAATTTTTTCTAATATTATGGAGGACTCTTAGGCTGTAAGTACCGTCAAAATATTTTCCTTGTCTGAAGTAAGAGATATTTAAATTTACACGTACTTCGTTTGTAAAGAAGGAAAGTACATGCAGAAATTGAACTTGTTAACAGAATTTGAACTCGATCACCCGGGCATGAGGCATTTGCTGTGAGACAGTTTCATATGATTAAAAAAAAAATTACCCCAAACACTTAATTTTAGATATTTTTGTAGCTGTTTTAAATTTCGTACTTCAAGGTTCGCAAAATTAATATTTCATTTTAAGGCATCTAATTTATGTAGGTAATACTTTACGTAATTTTTATGTTTTGTTCGTAATTATTTATTTAATTAAAATCATAAAACAATATATTATAATGTGTTTTCAATTAAAAATCTTATAAAATATATTAAATCTTTATAATTTACATCAGTTTGGGCCACTAACCAGATTTAAAAAATATTTAAGAGCTTAGGCAGAGAAACTCTCCTTTAATCTCAATTGAAGCAGCAATGTGGTGTATGATGTACCGGTCTTCATTTGTAAAAGGCACACAGATTACCTGGGCCGATAAAGTGGTTTGATATCTTTATCTGAGGCTATACCATGTACGGGAACTCGGTTCATATTTTGTAACTTGAGTGAAAGTTGCGGCCCACAGTTAAAATATCAAAAGCGTTTCCCAAATTCTGTTACCATGCGACAATGAAAACGCGTCCGGTATCTGGGCCAACGTTTTTTTCCAATATCCTGACCTGATCCACTCAAGGTTTTGTTTAAGAACTGACAACAAAAAATCCTTTTGTATTTTATTTTACTGCTCACCCGCAGCCATCATTCATCTCTTAGAATAACTATTTCTGAATGTGACGAAGTTATTACCGAATTAAGAAAACCTTTAACTGAAACTGACATCAAGTGAGTTACATTGTTTGATTGTATGTTTGGATCATTCTAAATTATACGCGTGTTATTGTTACAAAATATTTATCCAATAAAACTGTAGAAAAGAATATCTATATTAAAATCTATTGTTTTATGACACCGTATATAACTCCATAATTGGTACAAGAAAAAAAAGCAAAGGTTAGGAGCCTTATTGGTTTCAAACAATTTGTTTATCCCAGAAATAACGGAAACAGACAATACTTGTACGACGGAAATAAAATCGTGCCGATTAATAACACACAAACATACATTAACAGAACAGTTAAAAAGGTAGAGTAATGACAGAGCAATAGAGCAACAAAGAAAGAAGTAAAACAGCGGAGTTCACCATGTATTTTTAGCCAAGTTTAATATATTCTATTTCATCGAATATAATAGGTCTATGACTCTTTCTACTTTTAGACACTATTTTTACATGTTTCTAACTCAAATTTATAAATGACCAGTGTTCAACAGTTTAACCTTTCTTTATATTTATAATACTATTTCCAATTTTTAAAACAGATGTTTTAGATGTGATAAGATTATCATCTCGAATTGTATGTACTACAAGTAAGTATTTTAAGTTAGATACTTATTGAACCAACCATCTTTCTAATTATACATCAAAAATTTATTTACTTTTTTTTTACGTAAAATATGTAAATGCTTGAAAACAATTCCAACGGATGGTAAGTGATTTCAATTCATACAAAATTCTCAATTCAAAATGTCACATGACAGAATTCGCAGACACTACTCCCGGCTAAACATAAAAATGTTAAGTGTCTAATAATTATGCATTTTAATTAAACATTCAATCTACATTGGTAACATACTGTCATAACATATATGTTGAATGTTATGTATCCTTAAATAACAATTAGTACCCATTTCATTTTCTGACCGTTCTCTAGCAACTATTGCGTCATGATTACGTCAGGGATGTCGTCGTAAAACACGTGCTCTAACGGAACCCACGCTAGCAGCGGCAAGCGGGACATTTTTAAATATTTATAGAGGTACGGAAGGTCGTTAACGCTTCTATATTAAAAAAAAAAAATCTTAATATGGTATTACATTGTTGTTTACTGATTTCAATAAGATGAATACCGTTTTGAAAAGGATGATGTAACTAAATAATAATGTTGGATACATTAAGTTACAAAATATATTATATTTAATTACCTATGGTATGGAAAATTTTTGTGGTGTTAATTGCAACGTAATAAGTGTAAAATCATCATTTTTGTTATTGATTAAATTTGAAGTGTCCACAATGAGTCCGCTTCTTATCCGAATCACCAATTTTGCAATTGTAGCACGGAAAAGACAGCCAGAAGCTAAGCAGGTAAAAACTTTACCATCGTAAAAAGTGCCATCCAGAATATACTGGGTGGAACAGTCTTGTGTCTTTTTATTAAAAGACACAATTGTTACTAGCAATAAAATCTCACCACAATGCTCTCTGCCTGGCACGTAATATATCTAGTATGTAAGAAAATTAATCTCTACTTTACAATATATTTTTATGTGAATAGCCGACATACGAGCAGACGAGCTACCTGATGGTAAGTGGTCACCTTCGACCATGGACGTCAGTGCCAACAAAGCCATCACTAATACGTTGTCGGCTAAGGAAGTATAGAGACGAAAGAAAATACTGACTCACAAGCACAAGCCCAAACGCAATAAGTAGTTGCGCGGCTGACTCGAGCAAGAGACTGATACATAACCAGACAGATTTCACGAAAAGATAATAATAATATTAATGACTAAATAGTAACATAGATAATATAAACCTTACAGAAAGCCCTAGGAAATCAATTATCTGTCTGCTGATCTATTACTATGATGGGTGGTTGCTTTAAAAAAATGATATTATTGTTGCCATTACTAATTTAAAAAAGTATATGTAGCAATCAGAAAGCTTTTCGAATCAAATATATAAAGTTTTAATTATTAAACTTTTTCAAAAATTTCCCCACGATATTAAATTTTGGGTCACAAAAAACGCGATGAGTAAAATAATATTAAATACATTCGTATTGTTTACTTTGAAATAATCGGGTTTTTTCAAAATAAATTATAACTAGCCAGTGGTAAATCACGGTTTTTTTTTCCAATGATCCTTAAGATCGGAAATAGAGACTTGTGTTAAAACCATATGTCGAAAGTCCGTGTACCACCGAAACGCATGCAAAGTGCCTAAACAGCTATTATGTAAAGACAGAAACAAGTGCTAATTTACCTACATAGATTATAAGATGATAATGCTCATATGCCCAAGGCTATAAGTGTATTAATACGCCGATATGGAGCTTATCATGAAAAACTCATAATTTAGAATTTTATCTACATATTATCTAAACTAAATATTATTAAAGCAGTCTAGATTTATCGTTCTAGAGTTTTGCTCCAAATATATTATTTCATCTGCAAATTACACATTTGCTGATTCTGTCGCAACAATTTGTACGTAAGGTTACATATTACCGCTACTGGGCAGATTATAAAGATGTATAAAATGTGTACACCCGTATAGGAGTCGTCATGTGTACAAACAATAAATATTATTTATTTCTTCACTTCACTCATTATTGTAAACCTACAAATTAAATTATGAAAGGCAGATATATATAGTTCGTATGTCTCTTAGCATCTCCACCGGTCAATCCTGGACAATGGTTTGAGATTCCGTGGATTATTCTTCTCATTCTGGAACAGGGACTGTGTTCGATGGAAATAGGCATTTTTTAAGTTCATGGGTTGGCTAGACTTAGATTGCTTGTTATTGCATATGCATTGCTTAGGGGTTGCACTTGGACTTGGATATGTTTATATACTACATTGTACAGTAAAGAATTTACCATCTGTGACTATAAATATTTATATTTAGACGGTTACAGACGTATCTGACTTCATTAGCATTTCGTATTTATTACTTAAAATAGTTCAAACTATCGAAGAGTATATAGATGTCGGTAAAAATGAAACGAAAGTTAACCCAGTCTTAAACTTTTCTTTAAATCGGTTTCTTGATTGAAACGAACGCACTATGGAAAATGGTTGTACGAGGCCTGATCATAAATGTTTTTTAGAATGTTACGAGTCGCACATTATTATAGTTTTATTCTATACCTGAGGAGTCTTACATTACCATACATATAGGTTTTATGAAGTTAGTACATGAAATAGAGTAAATCAAGCTGACTATTGAGGTAACTGAAATTCTGTAAACTAAAATTCTGTAATCGACTCCTACTATGATCATCAAGACGCCTGCCAAGCGTGGTCTATTACG